>JARWKJ010000023.1:29739580-29859580 GCA_029959095.1 Rhinichthys osculus
TATTCTGTCATGTTTTCTCCCTTTCTTTCCAAACCGCGACTAACGCCAGTCTCCCTTCTCTGCGATATATCCGCTCTCAACCAATCACAACGCACCATTCCACGCAATGTAAACAGTAACGGCAGCGCCTTAAATACACCCGGCTTCCTAGTTTTTCTGATCTATTTTGTACTTTTAGATCAACAAACAAACAAAAAAATGAATAATTTTGACGGCATTGATGAACCTGTGGTTGTTTCTGCGGTGGGTGAGAAACGTAAGGCATCGACATCGAATCATTTACGTGAGGAGATTAAGAAGATGAGGCACTCGGGAGGAGGACAAATGTTTTCAATCTTCTTTACAGTTCTTAATAAAAATATTATACTAATAAACTTACGTTGTTGTGTATTTTCAACAGTTTCAATATGAAAAAAAAACTTTTATATTGATTCAATGGATTAATAGCATTTTTAATAAAAAAAAAATGGATTTATTGCATTTTGGGGAAAGAAATAATCCGTTTTTATAATAAATCTTTGAAAATCAAAACCTGGATTTAATTGATTTTTGTTATTATGACCTACAAATGCTATGTGAAAGTTTGAAACAGAAAATAGTGGTTTTCATCTTTCCACTTTCTTGGTAAAGAAAACACATTTTTACTCAAATTAATCTAAATGGATTTATTGCGTTTCGGAACCAAACTCTTCAAATAATAGTTGAAAAACTTAAACTAAATGACAATTACAAATGTTGCCTTAGTTGGGAATCACCTGAAATAAGTTTAAGTTGAAGCACTAAAAATTGTAACTGGAAATAAATAAAAACTAAAACTGAAATAAAAATTAATTGTCTCATCAAGGCACATTTCCAAATATTAATAATAATATTAAAAATATAAGCAAAATGGCGAAAGCACATAACGAAATTACTTTTTAAATTAAACTAAAATGAACATAACAAATATTAAAATAAAAGCAAATTCTAAATGTTAATAAAACTAAAGTAAAAAAGTCAATACAATATGCACATACACAATCTTTTCTTGACACATATATTAAAGTTCTTTAAATTGGTTTTGGAGTACCCAGAGAAATATTTTGATTTTATCTATATATATTAAAAAAAAAAATCCTTTTATTTTTCAATTTAAAAACAGAAGCAAATGATGCTCTGATGTGCAACACTTCTGTGAAACGCATCTCTTCTGGGATATTTCTGTTGGATATTTCTGGGATATAGACATTGTTGAGATCTCTGAGACTATGGTGTGTTTTTCCCTGGAGACACATCTGAGAAACTGAACTGCAATATTCATCCACATGATATCAGATCAACATTGGGATCTTGTAAAATCACTTCGGTCGCAAATTGAATTATGAAGATGAAAAGAGCAAGAGATACTGACTGGAGGCATGATCAACCCAAGGCTTCCACCACTGCTTCCTTTGGCCTTTCTTCTTCTCTTTACTGGCCTCTCCTGTGATGTAGAAACATTGTTCCATGAACACACACACACACACACACACACACATTTACTGTGAGGTCTGGTATGCGCGTTTCATGTGTTTTAGATTTGATTGCAATGCATTTAACGCCGCTGTTAAGCGCAGGCACTTGTGGAATTTACAAATGTTCAGTCAGACACTGATGTTGGACTAAAGTGTGTGTTTTGACAAAGATACACTCAAACATGTGTGTCGTACACACACGTTTGAGTGTATCTTTGTCAAAATTTAAAAGACACATTTAAAAGGACACATTTTTATTTTTGGTTTATGTGAATTAAATGCATTCTAGTTATTAATATATTTGGATTATCCTCAGGAAACTTTCCAATTTGTGTGCCTTTGAATTACTAATATTATAATTAACTGGATACTGAATTATACATGTATTATTTGATCAATTTAATTCTGTTTATAGTATACTAAAAAAAACTATTTAGTACAGTATAATGAAAAACATACACCGCCATTCAATGTTTTTGAAATAAGTCTCTTCTGCTCACGAAGCTGCATTTATTTGATCAAAAATACAGTAAAACAGTGAAATATTATTGTAATGTAAATCAGCTGTTTTCTATGTGAATATACAGTAAAGTGTAATTTATTCCTGTGATCAAAGCTGTATTTATCATCATTACTCCAGTCTTCAGTGTCACATGATCCTTCAGAAATCACTCTAATATGAGGATCTGATGCTCAAGAAACATTTATGATTATTATAAGTGTTTGAAACGGTTTAATATTTGTGTGGAAACTGTGATACATTTTATTTTCCAGGACTTTTTGATGAATAGAAAGTTCAAAAGAACAGCATTTATTTGAAATAGAATATTTTGTAACATTATAAATGTATTTACTGTCACCTTTGATGGATTGAATGCGTCTTTGGTGGGAAAATTTGATTTCTAGAGTTCAGCAGTGATGATTCAAATGAAAATTTGAAAATGCTGATTATGTAAACATACCTTCATCTTCATCCTCTTCCTCCTTCACTACTGAGTGACTTTCGCCACTTTCCTGAGCCAAAGACAACATCCTCTCTTTCCCTCTCTTAAACTTCTGCTGTCGGCTTTTGATGCGGTCCATCCTGACAGAAACAGAGGAAAGGAGAGCATGGTTGGGCTTTTGCTTGAGTTGGCCTAATTTAGCTTTTCCCTTGAACACAATCAGAGTATAATTGAAGATAAAGAGGCAGAGAGTTTGAGAATGTGTCTTCATGCAAAGAAAACAGCCTGAGATAGCACTTTTTTTTGCTTGAATTAAAAAAAAAAACATTATTTTCCTCATATTCTCCATTGTTGCGGCTCCTCTCTTCCCAGTCTGTCAGTAACGCTCTGTTTACTTCCTGTCTCTATGAAGCCCCTCCTTCTGAAAAGCACACTGTGCTCTGATTGGTCGGCTGGAGCAGTGTGTTGTGATTGGTCGAGCGCTTCGAGTGTGTTTAGGAAATGTCCCGCCCCTTTCCATAACCGCCAGTTTAACACACTACTGACTAACTCAACCAGGCCCCGCCCCTTTATTCTGCGTATGAATTATTATAATGAAGAATATTATGACGTGTTTGTTCCCGGGAGAAACTCAAGACTACAATGGAGGCGTTTCAGGAGTTCAGGAACACTCATATAGAGAAGAACTGGAGCTTTTAATGCTCAAGCAGCAACACTACACACTAAACGCAGATGGAAAGAGCATAATAGGTCCTCTAAGAACCAATAACCAATACAGAATCTCACTGCATCCATAAGCACATGATTTCATCGGACTGTATGTAAAAGAATGCAGCGGTTGGCAGTGAACAATGAGACATTGTGAGTCCCACACTGAGCCGTTCATGAACTCACTGTCTCTTCAGGAGATCCATCGACGACTTCTCTTCTTCTATTCTGGCTTTAACCGCCTTCACTATGGTGGCCTGGAACAGCTCCGCTCCTCTGACAGAGAAACAATGAACAAACACACAAACCACAGGCGGAATAACTCCCAGAGGCCCTCGTAATACAAATCATTACATTCTGAAATATTAAGCAGTTTCAAATAAGAGTCAAAATGTGCAGGAGCTTATTACAGTCAAACCTACATTTATTCAGACACATTTCTCACATCATCACAGGTTATTCGCTATAGTTTAGACAATGGTGATAAACATGAGCAGAACTCAGTGGATATTTCTCTGGTTTTGTCCGTCCTTCTGTTAGACTCTCACACATGAATTATGTTGAATATCTGTCAGCTGTTAAATTTAACTACACAATTAGATAATACCAGTTTAGCTCAACCAGTGACCAAGCAATGCTTCATGTTGTTCAGTGTGTGTGTAAAAAGAGCATTAGCAATTACAGAAAACACACTTCAGCAAAACATGATCAGCTCAAAGTGGAGGAATCATTTCTGGTCCTGAATGTGTATAAATGTCACTGGTAGTCACTGTATGAAGAATATTTGGGTATAATATAATAAAACTGCCCTGTCAATCATCCTGTCACCGTACACTGCCCTGTCAATCATCCTGTCACCGTACACTGCCCTGTCAATCATCCTGTCACCGTACACTGCCCTGTCAATCATCCTGTCACCGTACACTGCCCTGTCAATCATCCTGTCACCGTACACTGCCCTGTCAATCATCATGTCACCGTACACTGCCCTGTCAATCATCCTGTCACCGTACACTGCCCTGTCATTCATCATGTCACCGTACACTGCCCTGTCAATCATCCTGTCACCGTACACTGCCCTGTCAATCATCCTGTCACCGTACACTGCCCTGTCAATCATCATGTCACCGTACACTGCCCTGTCAATCATCCTGTCACCGTACACTGCCCTGTCAATCATCATGTCACCGTACACTGCCCTGTCAATCATCCTGTCACCGTACACTGCCCTGTCAATCATCCTGTCACCGTACACTGCCCTGTCAATCATCATGTCACCGTACACTGCCCTGTCAATCATCCTGTCACCGTACACTGCCCTGTCAATCATCCTGTCACCGTACACTGCCCTGTCAATCATCATGTCACCGTACACTGCCCTGTCAATCATCCTGTCACCGTACACTGCCCTGTCATTCATCATGTCACCGTACACTGCCCTGTCATTCATCATGTCACCGTACACTGCCCTGTCATTCATCATGTCACCGTACACTGCCCTGTCAATCATCCTGTCACCGTACACTGCCCTGTCAATCATCCTGTCACCGTACACTGCCCTGTCAATCATCATGTCACCGTACACTGCCCTGTCAATCATCCTGTCACCGTACACTGCCCTGTCAATCATCCTGTCACCGTACACTGCCCTGTCAATCATCATGTCACCGTACACTGCCCTGTCAATCATCCTGTCACCGTACACTGCCCTGTCATTCATCATGTCACCGTACACTGCCCTGTCATTCATCATGTCACCGTACACTGCCCTGTCAATCATCCTGTCACCGTACACTGCCCTGTCAATCATCCTGTCACCCTAAACTGCCCTGTCAATCATCCTGTCACCCTAAACTGCCCTGTCAATCATCATGTCACCGTACACTGCCCTGTCAATCATCCTGTCACCGTACACTGCCCTGTCAATCATCCTGTCACCCTAAACTGCCCTGCCAATCATCATGTCACCGTACACTGCCCTGTCAATCATCCTGTCACCGTAAACTGCCCTGTCAATCATCCTGTCACCGTAAACTGCCCTGTCAATCATTCTGTCACCGTAAACTGCCCTGTCAATCATCCTGTCACCGTACACTGCCCTGTCAATCATCCTGTCACCGTAAACTGCCCTGTCAATCATCCTGTCACCCTAAACTGCCCTGTCAATCATCCTGTCACCGTAAACTGCCCTGTCAATCATCCTGTCACCCTAAACTGCCCTGTCATTCATCCTGTCACCGTACACTGCCCTGTCAATCAACCTGTCACCGTAAACTGACCTGTCAATCATCCTGTCACCGTAAACTGCCCTGTCAATCATTCTGTCACCGTACACTGCCCTGTCAATCATCCTGTCACCCTAAACTGCCCTGTCAATCATCCTGTCACCGTACACTGCCCTGTCAATCATCCTGTCACCGTACACTGCCCTGTCAATCATCTTTTACAGTTAAAATCCTCCATTCAATCTAATTTAATTTCCTACCGTTTCGGAGAGAAATGTAGTCGCACGTTCATCTGCCAGTCGTGGGTCTTTAATGCGGAGACTCTCCTCATGGGTTTGCAATTTGAACATAATAATGCATTTAAAAGTGAATGGCTAAACGTATCTTTACAAAAGTTCACAATGCTGCAGATGCAATATAATGTGGACAACACTGAATAAATACATTTTCGTCAGGTTAGATACTCATAATTTATCACTCAAACCCCTTTATCTAAACCTCTCTACACAACCGCAGACTCGCGCGTCCTCCATGTCTGTAGTTTTTGAACACCTTTCACTGGTGTTTGTAGTTCTAACTGAATCCTCGTCCAATGCGCGATGGGTTGTGGGTAATATTAGCCGTTAGCGTGCGCATCGATCTGCACTTCGGATTCTGACCGGGTATAGTAGACCATCCGGGTCTCTGTGGAACACTCATTGCAAAATACTACGATTTGTGACGTACTAATTCTTTTTTCGAATACTATTTAGGACGGATAGTATGCGAACTGGGACGCAGCCTGTGTGTCGTACCTGGAGGCGAGGACCTGAGAGGACCGGATGTCGGCCACGACGTGCAGGAAGTAGTAGCTCATGAACACTCGTCTCTGCAGGAGGAGGAAAGCGAAGCAGATGCTGTCCCAGATGATCCCCGCCTCGTCACTCGGCAGCTCGCACTGTTTGTGTGCGTTCTGCTCCGCTGCGGGACACAGTACAATCATCACAACCAGATGCAAGCAAGATCTGTTATTAAAATTGATATTAAATTAAAGGTGCGTGGGAGAATAGACCAAATAAGTCGGGGCAAAAATCTAAAAATACAAGGAAAACCCGCACACTATCAATACTTGCAAACGAGTATCAAAATTTTAATAGCAACGTTTCAGTCTCATGACCTTCATGAGGCATATGAAATTATTATATATTAAAAAAATATATTATTATTAATAACAGGCACATTAAAAGTGATATTAAAATGAGCTAATAATTAACCTTTATAAGCCATTTTCCTCAATCTGAGTGGTTCAATACTTGGTGACTTTTTTTTTATATGCAATCTAATCAAACAAAAATCATGAGGACATTAAAAAAAATGTTTTTTCAAAAAGCTTAGCCCTTAGAATTCATTACTACAATTAATTACATATTGTAAAAACAGTGAGTTAAGGTTCCACTATTTTAAAAGTTTTCTCCTACTACAAGTTTACAAGCATCCAAGGTCAAACTTTTATAATAATACACATTGCAGCATCAGCTCAGTGTCTGAAACGGTTCGATCAAAGATTCAGTCTCTCTAAGCCCCGCCTCTCTGAGAGCTGCTCTGCTCTGATTGGTCAGACAGCTCAGTCTATTGTGATTGGTTGACCGCTTACAACACGTGTCAGAAACCAAACGCTCATTATCATATCTGGGTCTCAGCTCTTGATCACAGTGATGTGAACAGAGACGATGGCGAGGGTTTTACCGTATCAATCTCAGAAAACAGCGTCTTCTCGACACGAACAACACGAGCCGACTCTTCCAGTCTCAGATACACTACAGTGTTAGAGGGCGGGGCTAAGAGACACTGTTCAGCCAATCAAGACCACAGACTGGCATTATGCAAATTAGTTGAGAAGTGAGGAAGTGAGACTGGATTACTGACCACTCGTTTTAGTTCAGAATCACTTCTTTCTTTTAGGAGACAATAACTCCATTTATCTGCACTTTGACCTTTGCAGAGCTTTAACATTCACAACCAGCTGCATTACACACTACATGACAGGTTATATACACACAATAGGGGCACTTTAAAATGATTAATTAACATAATAATTTAAAAATTACATTGTATATATTTTGTTAGCTGTTTCACACATTTCAATCACATCCTATAAAGTTATGCCAAAGGGTTACAATTTTTTGTACATTACAATACATTTTTACAATTTGTGTGTTATTTGTCATGCAAGGTTATTTTTTGTTTAAATTTCACAGTTACAATTAGATTTCACAGTTTTCAGCATAAAAACATGGGATTTGTGGCACCGAAAAATAGGGATGTCCCGATCAGGTTTTTTTGCCCTCGAGTCCGAGTCATTTGATGTTGAATATCTAACGATACCGAGTCCCGATCCGATACTTATATAATACATAAAAAAGAATAAAGAAGAGAGAGAAAACAGATCCAGGATGTTCCTTATTTTTTATTTAATTCACCTTATTTTAACATTCAACAACTCAGTTAACAAACAGAGCACTTCTGTGAGGTAGCTTGAACAATCAAGTAATAAATAACATACAATCTTCACTTTTGGACTTTAGTGCAACAGTAAATATAGAAAAAGTCTAATATAAAAACAAATAGCACCTCAACTTAAAAACCCGGCAGGCATGTAAACAAAAAATAAAAATGTTTTAAAACTGTATAAAAAAATAATGAGAATATATATATACATTAGGGGTGTAACAGTTCACAAAATTTGCGGTTCGATACGATACAGCAAAAAAGAAAGAAATGCCAGAGAAATTTCCTATTTATTAAAAGAGAACTATTTTTAAATAAGTTTGAGTTTTCCTACATCTTGAAACTTTCAGGTTTATAAATGGGGGTAATCTTTGAAGGATGAACAAATAATGTTTTGGTAATCACATTAAAAATAACATTTAAATATATATTTATATAATATTTGAGTTTTGAAGTGCAACATTAAATCCATGTTCATTCACGGCACATGTTTCTCCTGGTGTCCACGTCAGCGCTGTTTGATCTAATATAGATCTACGGTTAATAACGGAGAAATGTGAACGCTTCTCTAGATCTCGCAGCGATGTTATTACTTCAGTGGCGAACTCAAATGTTTTCTTCACTGGATCTCTTAGCGCTGTGTCGCTTGATCTCGCGCTGCACAGATGTTGCTGGTCCGAACTGATAAATGGTCCGTTAAGCAGCACAATATAATGAGTAGCGCAGTTTCGTTCCGCTTTCATTACGTTTGCCATTTGATGTTGCGCAGCGTTGTGGTGATCGCGCCAGCGCGGATTTTGTCTGCAGGAAAAATGGTCCTAGGAATCGTTCGGTTTGTATGCGTACCGAACCGGAAGCCTCGTACCGAAACGGTTCAATAATTACAAATACATGTACCGTTACACCCCTAATTTACATATATCCGAGTCCTGATCGGGAGGTAACATCCGATTCCGATCGAGTCTGAAACCACGTGATCGGGCCCGATTTCCGATCGCGTGATCAGATCGGGACATCCCTACCGAAAAGTCATGGGACACAAAAGTGTCCAACGAATGTTGAAAGTGAGCATTCAATTTCTTGAACCAAAGAGGAAATGAAAGCATAACTTACGTTTTGAATATCCTTTTATAGTGCAAGCCAGACTGAACAGCTGGATCAGCCAGCAGTGATTCGCCACCAGCGCTTTTATATATCCACACGCCGCTACCTGAGAGACAAGACAACCGAAACTACAATCACATCCAGCAAAAACATCATTTCTGTGTATCTCAAATGTTGGACGAACCTCTGTGAAAGAGAACATCGTTGTTTGTTAATGAGAAATAGTTTCCGTTTGTCCCCTTAAGTGTGTAATGAATTATTCATCAAATCCCACAAACACTTCTTTTCACTTCATTCACTCTGAATTCAGAGCATTTTTAACAGAACGGCCCAGACGTTATAATTCATTTCAGCCCACGGATATATTTACTACACCTTGAATGAACCAATTTTATGAGATAGGCTGTGTCCGAAATCTCCACTCAAACCACTACTCCCTAACCCCTATGTAGGGGTTAGGGAGTAGAGCACTATATAGTGAGCTCACCAGCATAATAGAAACACCACTTTCGGACACTACTCGATCGTCTCTCGGCGCCGTTGATTAAACGCGCCATCATCTGTCAGCTGGTGCCGAGCAGCTCTGGGCTAAATAGATTTTTTTTTATAAATACATTACATTATTTTGAGCTTATTTCTCCAAAATTGTAAAATTAAAAGTCATTTCTGGCCGTTTCTGTTATAATGCGTTACTCCACACATGATTATAACTTATAAACATAAATAAAATGAATACACATATTACTCATATATTTTCATTTTCGCGCCACACCGTTTTCTCTTGCCTGTCGACAACAGATCTACGTTATCAAATATCTTGCTCATAATACTCTTAATAAAACAGCTTTTAGACTCTGTGGAGATGCCACTCAATATTTATCTGTTTTGTTTGTTTGTTCTCGTGATTCAGAAGATTTTGCGGATTAGCAAAAGAAACAGGATTTCTAGACACAGAAAACGACGTGCTGTTCTTGCTACGCTAGCGAGACGCCGTCAAATTGTAAGTTAAAGATGAAGATGATGCTGATAGGTCTTTTACTATCAGCGCAATGCATGATGGTTTGTAGGGCTTGGGTTAGTGACCATCGGTTGTACACTACTTTTCAAAATGCATTCTGGGATACATTAAGTGGACTATATAGGGTATAATAATCATCACTATACATTCGGACAGCACTACAAAATGGCGAGCTCACTATATAGTCCACTATATAGTGAGTAGTGGGAGATTTCGGACACAGCCATACTGTCACGATTTGGTCTTGTCTGTCATGTTTTGGTTTGTTCATGTCATGTGATCCTGCCATGTGTCTTGTCATTGGTTAATCGCCTGTTCATTTTTTACTGGTGTCCCTTGTCATTAGTCTGTGTATTTAAGCCCTCATGTTTGCCATGTGTCCTTGTCAAGTTTTATTTCAATGTAATCTCTGTCGGTAAGCGTCATGTCATGGTTTTTGTTTTATGCTTTTGTTTCATGCTTCATGCCACGCCATGCTTTTGTTTTGTTTAATTGATAAATAAACTGCACTTGGGTTCTCTATACAACTTGCCTTCCGTGGATCTTTACAGATACTTACTGAGAGAATGTTTTTCATGGTGATCACAAACACGTTGTACGCTATGAGGAAGTCCCAGTAATGAAGGATGCTTTTGATTGGCTTCAGTAACAGCTCGCCTCCAAAAATCAGGAAGTAGAAGCATGCGACCAGGTACCCCATACAGAAGATGCTGATGCGTGTGGTGCCCGTGATGAAGATGATGGTCAGGACGAACCAGAAGAGGTAGCTGAACATGATCACCTTCAGCATATCCAAATACGACCTGCACAGATGAAACGTCCTTTTATAGATCATACTTATACATTATACAGTAGTCAAAATTTGAAGAGGATCAAACAAGTTCAAAGTTGTCCTAAGACAAGATCGAGTATTGTTTAAAATTCATGTATAACTTTAGGTTATGATCCACTTCAAATGTTGAATTCCCCTCACTCACTCGATTAATTTGCTCCGGATGAATATTGTTGGTGTTACAGGGCTTGTGTTTCAGTGTGGGATTGCATGTATTGCGCATAATTTCACTCATTCCTGCAGATTTTGTGCTTGGACCCAAAGTACACACACATAAAGCCATCTCTCAGAACTAAATTGAGTTCTTTTTCACTGCTTATTGCGCTTAAACAGTGAAATACACACAAAATAATGCCAGTCTTGGTGAGTATTCACGTAAACACAGTCAGTTATGTTTTAAGTGAATGTAAACAGTCGAGAAAGAAAACGCACGTGTAACAGTATAATGGATCCGTGCATCAGGTCTTAAAGTGACAGCAGCTTAATATTCCTGCTGCCAAATTATGAGATAATATTAAAAATATCTATATGGCAGTTCCTAATGGTATCAATGTCAAAATTGTGGCCAGTGAAAATGTTGTTAGTAACTTTGGAAAACCACTGGTGAGCAAAAAAGTTAATGTCAAACCCTGATGATAATCATAAATATTTCTTGAGCATCAAATCATCATATTAGAGTGATTTCTGAAGGATCATGTGACACTGAAGACTGGAGTAATGATGCTGAAAATTCAGCTTTGATCACAGGAATAAATTACCCATAACTATATATTCACATAGAAAACAGCCATTTTAAATTGCAATAATATTTTGCTATTTTTTGGCATAACTAATTTGGTGGGATATGATGATATTTTCAAGGTGAGGCCGTTATTGGCCATTTTATCTCTGACCTACAGTCCTGTTATGAACATTTTGAAAGTTACAGCAGTCCTGGTTCCCTCAGAACTACACATATCAAATTAGCTGGTTATTTTGATTTATTATTGGAATATGCAACTATAGTAATAAGGATAATGATGAAGAAGTGGAAAAACTGGCCGCACTTGTGATATCCTCTAAATATGATCAGAGCAGCAGACAGGCATCATTAAGAGCAGAAAATCTCCAGATTTCTTCATCGCCATCATCATTTCTAATTGTTTGAACTGGCTGAAGATCACTACAGCTGATGGATCACTTGAGCAGAGATAAATTGTGTTGTCCTGATCTAGAATCACTATTCATCGTCTCGTTTTACTCTACAATATCAAGCAGAGGAAGCTCAGCTGGTCCTCAGACCACAAACTAACTTGAAAAAGTAATGATGCAATTACAATTGAAGTGTATTTTGGGTCATATCGGATGGCAGTAAAAGTGATAAGAGTATTAGAGTTGCTTTATGTTTTAACTTTCTTGAGTTCCCCATTTAACAACATAATTACATGCAGCTTCATAATGCCATTCTCATGAAGATTAGGCAAGATCATCTCACGTAAACACAACACTTCATATCATATTCAATAAACAAAGCTGTAAGTCAGTCACATTTTTGGGGCGCTGAAGAAACCGAGTTCATGTTGACAAAGTTGTGCTACATGAATATAATGTAGGTTAAAAACATCTAAAAGATATTTTAGGCGTGTAACTGAATAATCCAGTAAACCATAGAAATGTGTTTTGCATTTGACGCAAGTAGATTAAAACAGTGTCCAGTTTTATGCTGTACATGTGTGAATAATGCAGTAAAAATAACCACAATTCTTATCAAATAATCAAAACAATGAAAATTGCATGTAAATGGAAGTGAAGAGGTTTGTAATGTAAACATCTAACGGCAATTAATCCTTGCTCTGATTACTGGAAATAATCACATTATTAGTGCATATGTAAATGTACTCAATATCTAAAGACATTTCCACCAGTTATTCTGCTGTAATTATGACAAAGCTGCGTTTTTGTTCTAGAAACTGGGAGTGTTGAAAAATTAACTATGTTCTAGAATAAAAACAATAGTTGGGAGGGGGGAGGGGGGAGAGGGGGGGGGGTTAAAATAAATATGGTGTGTTTTTTCAGCATTTTATTTCAGTTATATTATTTTAATATAACTATTTTTTAGTCATTCTGTGGCGCTTTTTTGCAAAGCAATATGATGTTGGCTAAAAGCACAAGGAATACAAATCCGTAATGTTATGTTTCATTTGAAATGGACCTTTTGGAAAAAAAAAAGTATTTCAAAAGATCAAAACATCAAAAAAAGTATAATAAATATAATTATGGAATATAATTATGAATATAGACATGTATTTGTGAGATCAGGTGGTAGGGGACGGTCTGACCTGCAGTGGATGAAGTCGGGCACAGGGTTGTGTTGGCTGAAGCTGGCGGCGTCCAGGTCTCGACAGATCTCCACATTGTCGCCGGCCAGCATCTGCACGGGCGTCACACACTCCTCCTCGAACACACGGCCCTGCAGCGACGCGCACAGCAGCAGCAAGAAGTCGTCTACACACAGAACCACAGTTACACACCAGCAAGAAGTCGTCTACACACAGAACCACAGATAAACCACAGCAAGAAGTCGTCTACACACAGAACCACAGATACACACCAGCAAGAAGTCGTCTACACACAGAACCACAGTTACACACCAGCAAGAAGTCGTCTACACACAGAACCACAGTTAAACCACAGCAAGAAGTCGTCTACACACAGAACCACAGATACACACCAGCAAGAAGTCGTCTACACACAGAACCACAGTTACACACCAGCAAGAAGTCGTCTACACACAGAACCACAGTTACACACCAGCAAGAAGTCGTCTACACACAGAACCACAGTTAAACCACAGCAAGAAGTCGTCTACACACAGAACCACAGTTAAACCACAGCAAGAAGTCGTCTACACACAGAACCACAGATACACACCAGCAAGAAGTCGTCTACACACAGAACCACAGTTACACACCAGCAAGAAGTCGTCTACACACAGAACCACAGTTACACACCAGCAAGAAGTCGTCTACACACAGAACCACAGTTACACACCAGCAAGAAGTCGTCTACACACAGAACCACAGTTAAACCACAGCAAGAAGTCGTCTACACACAGAACCACAGTTAAACCACAGCAAGAAGTCGTCTACACACAGAACCACAGATACACACCAGCAAGAAGTCGTCTACACACAGAACCACAGTTACACACCAGCAAGAAGTCGTCTACACACAGAACCACAGTTAAACCACAGCAAGAAGTTGTCTACACACAGAACCACAGTTACACACCAGCAAGAAGTCGTCTACACACAGAACCACAGTTAAACCACAGCAAGAAGTCGTCTACACACAGAACCACAGTTAAACCACAGCAAGAAGTCGTCTACACACAGAACCACAGTTAAACCACAGCAAGAAGTTGTCTACACTAGACATGTGCCGGTATTCGGTAATGCGATAAATCGCGGTAATGAATATGCACGATATTGTTATCGCGGGGACTTCGAAATACCGTGAAAAATAATAGATCCGAATTTAGATTTTTAGAACGCGCATCAGCTTATTTTCCATCAACCGCTTAAAAAACAATGCGTATGCTGCGCAAAACACATGCGCACTTTGATGTAAACAATCCCCACATCACATGTATAAGCACTGTGTGCATGCAGTGCGCACTCTAGTCTAATGTAAACAATCCTCACATGGAGAAGAAGCACGGCGGAAGGAGGAACGCTGCCGACTATTTATCCCCCGCATGGCTGCCAACTCTCACGCATTCAGCTTGAGACTCACGCAATTGACACTTTCACACGGTCTCGCGCCACATCCATTTTCTCACGCAGAGAAAAATCGCGGAGCAAAGAGGACACTGACACCGACAGACTAGACAAAGCAGGTTACTTTTGAAATGAAAAAAATATCAGCTCTCAGGTTTTATAACGAAATTCAGACAATAAATACTGTTTTGGTGCTTGTAAATGACGTGACAGATCGCGCGCCTCAGTTCAAGTAAACAGATCATCTGTTACTTTTTATTAAAGATACAGTACAACCCACCGAAAGGTACGTACTTTCGATCAATCAGTGTTTTTCAACCACGGAAAGAGGTCAATAACACTGCAGGAGAACAATTATGTCACGGAACGTTACATTTACCTCAGGAAAGCCATTTAATGTTAGTTGACTATAAGAAAATAGCTATAGAGAGGAGTATTTTGCTGAATATGTCCACTATATTACATATTTTAATATATGTTTACTTGTCATTATATAATTGTTATTATAATTAAAATTACGGCATATTACATTTTTATATTTATATTATTATTATATTTATATTGTATGCATTATATTTAATTTCTCTCTGTATGTTTACAGCATTATGTGAGATATATTTTTTCTTGAGAAAAAATTAAATGCAGGCTATCTACTGTAGCCTACCTAATATTTATCCAAATGAGTCAATATTGAATCAAGATTGAAATTAAATCCAAGAATTTAATTGAAATCATGAAAATTGTGTTAAGCAATAATACAAACAGTAGCCTCAGTAACTGTACCATGTAAACATTATAACATGTTGTCACTAAAAAATAAAATTAATGTTTTGACAATCACAATTACACATTGTGATGCAAGTTTTTTTTTTTAGATACCCCCAATCCGTCTGTTTCTCTTGTGCAATTAAAATATCGTGATAATACCGTATACCGTGATAAAAGCTCAATCAGTTAATCGCAGCATGAAAATTTGATACCGGCACATGCCTAGTCTACACACAGAACAACAGTTAAACCACAGCAAGAAGTTGTCTACACACAGAACCACAGATAAACCACAGCAAGAAGTCGTCTTCACACAGAACCACAGTTAAACCACAGCAAGAAGTCGTCTACACACAGAACCACAGATAAACCACAGCAAGAAGTCGTCTACACACAGAACCACAGTTAAACCACAGCAAGAAGTCGTCTACACACAGAACCACAGTTAAACCACAGCAAGAAGTCGTCTACACACAGAACCACAGATACACACCAGCAAGAAGTCGTCTACACACAGAACCACAGTTAAACCACAGCAAGAAGTCGTCTACACACAGAACCACAGTTACATACCAGCTAGAAGTCAACTACACACAGAACCACAGTTAAACCACAGCAAGAAGTCGTCTACACACAGAACCACAGTTAAACCACAGCAAGAAGTCGTCTACACACAGAACCACAGATAAACCACAGCAAGAAGTCGTCTACACACAGAACCAGAGTTAAACCACAGCAAGAAGTCGTTTACACACAGAACCACAGATAAACCACAGCAAGAAGTCGTCTACACACAGAACCAGAGTTAAACCACAGCAAGAAGTCGTCTACACACAGAACCACAGTTACATACCAGCAAGAAGTCGTCTACACACAGAACCACAGTTAAACCACAGCAAGAAGTCGTCTACACACAGAACCAGAGTTAAACCACAGCAAGAAGTCGTCTACACACAGAACCACAGATAAACCACAGCAAGAAGTCGTCTACACACAGAACCACAGATAAACCACAGCAAGAAGTCGTCTACACACAGAACCAGAGTTAAACCACAGCAAGAAGTCGTCTACACACAGAACCACAGTTACATACCAGCTAGAAGTCGTCTACACACAGAACCACAGTTAAACCACAGCAAGAAGTCGTCTACACACAGAACCACAGTTACATACCAGCAAGAAGTCGTCTACACACAGAACCACAGTTAAACCACAGCAAGAAGTTGTCTACACACAGAACCACAGTTAAACCACAGCAAGAAGTCGTCTAAACACAGAACCACAGTTACATAACAGCTAGAATTCGTCTACACATAGAACCACAGTTAAACCACAGCAAGAAGTCGTCTACACACAGAACCACAGATAAACCACAGCAAGAAGTCGTCTACACACAGAACCACAGATAAACCACAGCAAGAAGTCGTCTACACACAGAACCACAGTTAAACCACAGCAAGAAGTCGTCTACACACAGAACCAGAGTTAAACCACAGCAAGAAGTCGTCTACACACAGAACCACAGATACACACCAGCAAGAAGTCGTCTACACACAGAACCACAGTTAAACCACAGCAAGAAGTCGTTTACACACAGAACCAGAGTTAAACCACAGCAAGAAGTCGTCTACACACAGAACCACAGTTACATACCAGCAAGAAGTCGTCTACACACAGAACCACAGTTAAAACACAGCAAGAAGTTGTCTACACACAGAACCACAGTTAAACCACAGCAAGAAGTCGTCTACACACAGAACCACAGTTACATACCAGCTAGAAGTCGTCTACACACAGAACCACAGTTAAACCACAGCAAGAAGTCGTCTACACACAGAACCACAGTTACATACCAGCAAGAAGTCGTCTACACACAGAACCACAGTTAAACCACAGCAAGAAGTTGTCTACACACAGAACCACAGTTAAACCACAGCAAGAAGTCGTCTAAACACAGAACCACAGTTACATACCAGCTAGAAGTCGTCTACACACAGAACCACAGATAAACCACAGCAAGAAGTCGTCTACACACAGAACCACAGTTACACACCAGCAAGAAGTCGTCTACACACAGAACCACAGTTAAACCACAGCAAGAAGTCGTCTACACACGGAACCACAGTTAAACCACAGCAAGAAGTCGTCTACACACAGAACCACAGTTAAACCACAGCAAAGAAGTCGTCTACACACAGAACCACAGTTAAACCACAGCAAGAAGTCGTCTACACACAGAACCACAGTTAAACCACAGCAAGAAGTCGTCTACACACAGAACAACAGTTAAACCACAGCAAGAAGTTGTCTACACACAGAACCACAGATAAACCACAGCAAGAAGTCGTCTTCACACAGAACCACAGTTAAACCACAGCAAGAAGTCGTATACACACAGAACCACAGTTAAACCACAGCAAGAAGTCGTCTACACACAGAACCACAGATACACACCAGCAAGAAGTCGTCTACACACAGAACCACAGTTAAACCACAGCAAGAAGTCGTCTACACACAGAACCACAGTTACATACCAGCTAGAAGTCGTCTACACACAGAACCACAGTTAAACCACAGCAAGAAGTCGTCTACACACAGAACCACAGTTAAACCACAGCAAGAAGTCGTCTACACACAGAACCACAGATAAACCACAGCAAGAAGTCGTCTACACACAGAACCAGAGTTAAACCACAGCAAGAAGTCGTCTACACACAGAACCACAGTTACATACCAGCAAGAAGTCGTCTACACACAGAACCACAGTTAAACCACAGCAAGAAGTCGTCTACACACAGAACCAGAGTTAAACCACAGCAAGAAGTCGTCTACACACAGAACCACAGTTACATACCAGCTAGAAGTCGTCTACACACAGAACCACAGTTAAACCACAGCAAGAAGTCGTCTACACACAGAACCACAGTTACATACCAGCAAGAAGTCGTCTACACACAGAACCACAGTTAAACCACAGCAAGAAGTTGTCTACACACAGAACCACAGTTAAACCACAGCAAGAAGTCGTCTAAACACAGAACCACAGTTACATACCAGCTAGAAGTCGTCTACACACAGAACCACAGTTAAACCACAGCAAGAAGTCGTCTACACACAGAACCACAGATACACACCAGCAAGAAGTCGTCTACACACAGAACCACAGTTAAACCACAGCAAGAAGTCGTCTACACACAGAACCAGAGTTAAACCACAGCAAGAAGTCGTCTACACACAGAACCACAGTTACATACCAGCTAGAAGTCGTCTACACACAGAACCACAGTTAAACCACAGCAAGAAGTCGTCTACACACAGAACCACAGATACACACCAGCAAGAAGTCGTCTACACACAGAACCACAGTTAAACCACAGCAAGAAGTTGTCTACACACAGAACCAGAGTTAAACCACAGCAAGAAGTCGTCTACACACAGAACCACAGTTACATACCAGCAAGAAGTCGTCTACACACAGAACCACAGTTAAACCACAGCAAGAAGTTGTCTACACACAGAACCACAGTTAAACCACAGCAAGAAGTCGTCTAAACACAGAACCACAGTTACATACCAGCTAGAAGTCGTCTACACACAGAACCACAGTTAAACCACAGCAAGAAGTCGTCTAAACACAGAACCACAGTTACATACCAGCTAGAAGTCGTCTACACACAGAACCACAGATAAACCACAGCAAGAAGTCGTCTACACACAGAACCACAGTTAAACCACAGCAAGAAGTCGTCTACACACAGAACCACAGATAAACCACAGCAAGAAGTCGTCTACACACAGAACCACAGATAAACCACAGCAAGAGGTCGTCTACACACAGAACCACAGTTAAACCACAGCAAGAAGTCGTCTACACACAGAACCACAGTTAAACCACAGCAAGAAGTCGTCTACACACAGAACCACAGATAAACCACAGCAAAGAAGTCGTCTACACACAGGACCACAGTTAAACCACAGCAAGAAGTCGTCTACACACAGAACCACAGTTAAACCACAGCAAGAAGTCGTCTACACACAGAACCACAGATAAACCACAGCAAGAAGTCGTCTACACACAGAACCACAGTTACAGACCAGCAAGAAGTCGTCTACACACAGAACCACAGTTAAACCACAGCAAGAAGTCGTCTACACACAGAACCACAGATAAACCACAGCAAGAAGTCGTCTACACACAGAACCACAGTTAAACCACAGCAAGAAGTCGTCTACACAGAGAACCACAGATAAACCACAGCAAGAAGTAGTCTACACACAGAACCACAGTTAAACCACAGCAAGAAGTCGTCTACACACAGAACCACAGATAAACCACAGCAAGAAGTCGTCTACACACAGAACCACAGTTAAACCACAGCAAGAAGTCGTCTACACACGGAACCACAGTTAAACAACAGCAAGAAGTCGTCTACACACAGAACCACAGTTACACACCAGCAAGAAGTCGTCTACACACAGAACCACAGTTAAACCACAGCAAGAAGTCGTCTACACACGGAACCACAGTTAAACCACAGCAAGAAGTCGTCTACACACAGAACCACAGTTAAACCACAGCAAGAAGTCGTCTACACACGGAACCACAGTTAAACAACAGCAAGAAGTCGTCTACACACAGAACCACAGTTACACACCAGCAAGAAGTCGTCTACACACAGAACCACAGTTAAACCACAGCAAGAAGTCGTCTACACACAGAACCACAGTTAAACCACAGCAAGAAGTCGTCTACACACGGAACCACAGTTAAACCACAGCAAGAAGTCGTCTACACACAGAACCACAGTTAAACCACAGCAAGAAGTCGTCTACACACGGAACCACAGATAAACCACAGCAAGAAGTCGTCTACACACAGAACCACAGTTAAACCACAGCAAGAAGTCGTCTACACACAGAACCACAGATAAACCACAGCAAGAAGTCGTCTACACACAGAACCACAGTTACACACCAGCAAGAAGTCGTCTACACACAGAACCACAGATAAACCACAGCAAGAAGTCGTCTACACACAGAACCACAGATAAACCACAGCAAGAAGTCGTCTACACACAGAACCACAGATAAACCACAGCTAGAAGTCGTCTACACACAGACCCACAGTTAAACCACAGCAAGAAGTCGTCTTCACACAGAACCACAGTTACACAATAGCAAGAAGTCGTCTACACACGGAACCACAGATAAACCACAGCAAGAAGTCGTCTACACACAGAACCACAGTTAAACCACAGCAAGAAGTCGTCTACACACTGAACCACAGTTAAACCACAGCAAGAATTCGTCTACACACAGAACCACAGTTAAACCACAGCAAGAAGTCGTCTACACACAGAACCACAGTTAAACCACAGCAAGAAGTCGTCTACACACAGAACCACAGTTAAACCACAGCTAGAAGTCGTCTACACACAGAACCACAGTTAAACCACAGCAAGAAGTCGTCAACACACAGAACCACAGTTAAACCACAGCAAGAATTCGTCTACACACAGAACCACAGTTAAACCACAGCAAGAAGTCGTCTACACACAGAACCACAGTTAAACCACAGCAAGAAGTCGTCTACACACAGAACCACAGTTAAACCACAGCTAGAAGTCGTCTACACACAGAACCACAGTTAAACCACAGCAAGAAGTCGTCAACACACAGAACCACAGTTAAACCACAGCAAGAAGTCGTCTACACACAGAACCACAGATAAACCACAGCAAGAAGTCGTCTACACACAGAACCAGAGTTAAACCACAGCAATAAGTCGTCTACACACAGAACCACAGTTAAACCACAGCAAGAAGTCGTCTACACACAGAACCACAGTTAAACCACAGCAAGAAGTCGTCTACACACAGAACCACAGATAAACCACAGCAAGAAGTCGTCTACACACAGAACCACAGTTAAACCACAGCAAGAAGTCGTCTACACACGGAACCACAGTTAAACCACAGCAAGAAGTCGTCTACACACAGAACCACAGATAAACCACAGCAAGAAGTCGTCTACACACAGAACCACAATTAAACCACAGCAAGAAGTCGTCTACACACAGAACCACAGTTAAACCACAGCTAGAAGTCGTCTACACACAGAACCACAGTTAAACCACAGCAAGAAGTCGTCTACACACAGAACCACAGTTACACAATAGCAAGAAGTCGTCTACACACGGAACCACAGATAAACCACAGCAAGAAGTCGTCTACACACAGAACCACAGTTAAACCACAGCAAGAAGTCGTCTACACACAGAACCACAGTTAAACCACAGCAAGAATTCGTCTACACACAGAACCACAGTTACATACCAGCAAGAAGCCGTCTACACACAGAACCACAGTTAAACCACAGCAAGAAGTCGTCTACACACAGAACCACAGATAAACCACAGCAAGAAGTCGTCTACACACAGAACTAGGCTTGGGTATCGAGTATCGAGTATCGATTGGAACCGGGACTAGCTTTTCGATTTTCCCGGAATCGTTCAAAAGTTTAAATTTTGATTCCTAGTTTCGATTCACAGTCCGCCGACCGGACACGCCTGCGGTAGCAGAAGCGCGGCTGTCTGCTTTGCGAGTGGCAAAACGCATTTTCCAGCTGCACAGCTAGCACTGTGAGTGTCTGGCTCACTCATTGGCTGTGTTGCGGCAACTGCACATCCAATGGTGCGGGCGCCTCCAACGTGTGCGCCAATGAGCTAGCATTACATCATACACGTCAGAGCCCGCCAAGGGGCCCGACACCCACGAAAAAATAGCCATAATAGCACCAGTTTACCACAGCTCGCTCGGAGCGATCAATGTCGGTTATATATACTGTAAAACTTCAATTAATGTTAATAATATTTGTTTCAATCACTGAATGAAGCCTGCTATATTAAGGACAAGAGTCGTGACCTTAAATTGCTTGCACAAAACTCTTGATCCAGCACTCAACATTTGTTTATTGTTGTTCATTTAAACCGTTATGCGCAGAGAGCGTGAGGGCGAGAGAGAGAGAGAGCCTGCGGTTGAGCGAGAGTGAGGTCTGCGGTCTTAGCCATTAGTTGATTTACTTTTTTTTGTGTAAGTTAATACGTTGTCAAATATGTTTAAACTTAAACTACCTATACAAGTAGTTATGTTTCTTTGTATTAATTTGTCCTGTTATTGACGTAATGCGCGTCATTGACAAAATGCGCAACCAGATGTTCGAATAGTTCGAATATATGTGGTTTCTTTAGAGGGAATATTCGAACGTCATTTTTGAGCAATTTTGACAGCCCTAGGTTAGCCCTTCAGTGGGAGCACGGTAACATGCTCAAGTATCTGCAGCATCATACACTCATGTGTAAATGTGTTTTCATGAGGTTTTCAAAAATAAAGCTCTCTTGAGGAAAGTGTACCCCTGTGAAAATATATTCATAATTTATAATATTTATATTCAAGTTCATAGACTTGATATTTATATTGTAGTTGAAAACAGCCCTGTGAGAAATTCATAGTAAAGTTCATAAAAAGTTAAAAGTTCATAGAATTAAAATTGATGGAGAAGGTCAGACTATTTCCTTCAGAAAGACTGTTGGTTAGCTAGCTCATTTAAAATATCCTTAACTTTTTTGACCCCGCCTCTTAAAAGAATCGGAATCGAGAATCTTTAGGAACCGGAATCAAAACAAGGAATCGGAATCGGAATTGGAATCGTTCAAATTCAAACGCTACCCAACCCTACACAGAACCACAGTTAAACCACAGCAAGAAGTCGTCTACACACAGAACCACAGTTAAACCACAGCAAGAAGTCATCTACACACAGAACCACAGTTAAACCACAGCAAGAAGTCGTCTACACACAGAACCACAGATAAACCACAGCAAGAAGTCGTCTACACACAGAACCACAGATAAACCTCAGCAAGAAGTCGTCTACACACAGAACCACAGTTAAACCACAGCAAGAAGTCGTCTACACACAGAACCACAGTTAAACCACAGCAAGAAGTCGTCTACACACAGAACCACAGTTAAACCACAGCAAGAAGTCGTCTACACACAGAACCACAGTTAAACCACAGCAAGAAGTCGTCTACACACAGAACCACAGATAAACCACAGCAAGAATTCGTCTACACACAGAACCACAGTTAAACCACAGCAAGAAGTCGTCTACACACAGAACCACAGTTAAACCACAGCAAGAAGTCGTCTACACACAGAACCACAGTTAAACCACAGCAAGAAGTCGTCTACACACAGAACCACAGATAAACAACAGCAAGAAGTCGTCTACACACAGAACCACAGTTAAACCACAGCAAGAAGTCGTCTACACACAGAACCACAGTTAAACCACAGCAAGAATTCGTCTACACACAGAACCACAGTTAAACCACAGCAAGAAGTCGTCTACACACAGAACCACAGTTAAACCACAGCAAGAAGTCGTCTACACACAGAACCACAGTTAAACCACAGCAAGAAGTCGTCTACACACAGAACCACAGTTAAACCACAGCAAGAATTCGTCTACACACAGAACCACAGTTAAACCACAGCAAGAAGTCGTCTACACACAGAACCACAGTTAAACCACAGCTAGAAGTCGTCTACACACAGAACCACAGTTAAACCACAGCAAGAAGTCGTCTACACACAGAACCACAGTTAAACCACAGCAAGAATTCGTCTACACACAGAACCACAGTTAAACAACAGCAAGAAGTCGTCTACACACAGAACCATAGTTAAACCACAGCAAGAAGTCGTCTACACACAGAACCACAGTTAAACCACAGCAAGAAGTCGTCTACACACAGAACCACAGTTAAACCACAGCAAGAAGTCGTCTACACACAGAACCACAGTTAAACCACAGCAAGAAGTCGTCTACACACAGAACCACAGTTAAACCACAGCAAGAAGTCGTCTACACACAGAACCACAGTTAAACCACAGCAAGAAGTCGTCTACACACAGAACCACAGTTAAACCACAGCAAGAAGTCGTCTACACACAGAACCACAGTTAAACCACAGCAAGAAGTCGTCTACACACAGAACCACAGTTAAACCACAGCAAGAATTCGTCTACACACAGAACCACAGTTAAACCACAGCAAGAAGTCGTCTACACACAGAACCACAGTTAAACCACAGCAAGAAGTCGTCTACACACAGAACCACAGTTAAACCACAGCAAGAAGTCGTCTACACACAGAACCACAGTTAAACCACAGCAAGAAGTCGTCTACACACAGAACCACAGATAAACCACAGCAAGAAGTCGTCTACACACAGAACCACAGATAAACCACAGCAAGAAGTCGTCTACACACAGAACCACAGTTAAACCACAGCAAGAAGTCGTCTACACACAGAACCACAGATAAACCACAGCAAGAAGTCGTCTACACACAGAACCACAGATAAACCACAGCAAGAAGTCGTCTACACACAGAACCACAGATAAACCACAGCAAGAAGTCGTCTACACACAGAACCACAGATAAACCACAGCTAGAAGTCGTCTACACACAGAACCACAGTTAAACCACAGCAAGAAGTCGTCTACACACAGAACCACAGATAAACCACAGCAAGAAGTCGTCTACACACAGAACCACAGATAAACCACAGCAAGAAGTCGTCTACACACAGAACCACAGATAAACCACAGCAAGAAGTCGTCTTCACACAGAACCACAGTTAAACCACAGCAAGAAGTCGTCTACACACAGAACCACAGTTAAACCACAGCAAGAAGTCGTCTACACACAGAACCACAGTTAAACCACAGCAAGAAGTCGTCTACACACAGAACCACAGATAAACCACAGCAAGAA
Organism: Rhinichthys osculus; assembly: GCA_029959095.1. NCBI lineage: Eukaryota > Metazoa > Chordata > Actinopteri > Cypriniformes > Leuciscidae > Rhinichthys > Rhinichthys osculus. Next base: position 29,764,764 of record JARWKJ010000023.1, read on the forward strand.
GTCGTCTACACACAGAACCACAGTTAAACCACAGCAAGAAGTCGTCTACACACAGAACCACAGTTAAACCACAGCAAGAAGTCGTCTTCACACAGAACCACAGATAAACCACAGCAAGAAGTCGTCTTCACACAGAACCACAGTTAAACCACAGCAAGAAGTCGTCTACACACAGAACCACAGTTAAACCACAGCAAGAAGTCGTCTACACACAGAACCACAGTTAAACCACAGCAAGAAGTCGTCTACACACAGAACCACAGTTAAACCACAGCAAGAAGTCGTCTTCACACAGAACCACAGATAAACCACAGCAAGAAGTCGTCTACACACAGAACCACAGTTAAACCACAGCAAGAAGTCGTCTACACACAGAACCACAGATAAACCACAGCAAGAAGTCGTCTACACACAGAACCACAGTAAAACCAGAGCAAGAAGTCGTCTACACACAGAACCACAGATAAACCACAGCAAGAAGTCGTCTACACACAGAACCACAGTAAAACCAGAGCAAGAAGTCGTCTACACACAGAACCACAGATAAACCACAGCAAGAAGTCGTCTACACACAGAACCACAGATAAACCACAGCAAGAAGTCGTCTACACACAGAACCACAGATAAACCACAGCAAGAAGTCGTCTACACACAGAACCACAGTAAAACCAGAGCAAGAAGTCGTCTACACACAGAACCACAGATAAACCACAGCAAGAAGTCGTCTACACACAGAACCACAGATAAACCACAGCAAGAAGTCGTCTACACACAGAACCACAGTAAAACCAGAGCAAGAAGTCGTCTACACACAGAACCACAGATAAACCACAGCAAGAAGTCGTCTACACACAGAACCACAGATAAACCACAGCAAGAAGTCGTCTACACACAGAACCATAGATAAACCACAGCAAGAAGTCGTCTACACACAGAACCACAGTAAAACCAGAGCAAGAAGTCGTCTACACACAGAACCACAGTAAAACCAGAGCAAGAAGTCGTCTACACACAGAACCACAGATAAACCACAGCAAGAAGTCGTCTACACACAGAACCACAGATAAACCACAGCAAGAAGTCGTCTACACACAGAACCACAGTAAAACCAGAGCAAGAAGTCGTCTACACACAGAACCACAGATAAACCACAGCAAGAAGTCGTCTACACACAGAACCACAGATAAACCACAGCAAGAAGTCGTCTACACACAGAACCATAGATAAACCACAGCAAGAAGTCGTCTACACACAGAACCACAGTAAAACCAGAGCAAGAAGTCGTCTACACACAGAACCACAGTAAAACCAGAGCAAGAAGTCGTCTACACACAGAACCACAGATAAACCACAGCTAGAAGTCGTCTACACACAGAACCACAGATAAACCACAGCAAGAAGTCGTCTACACACAGAACCACAGTAAAACCAGAGCAAGAAGTCGTCTTCACACAGAACCACAGTTAAACCACAGCAAGAAGTCGTCTACACACAGAACCACAGTTAAACCACAGCAAGAAGTCGTCTACACACAGAACCACAGATAAACAACAGCAAGAAGTCGTCTACACACAGAACCACAGATAAACAACAGCAAGAAGTCGTCTACACACAGAACCACAGATAAACCACAGCAAGAAGTCGTCTACACACAGAACCACAGTTAAACCACAGCAAGAAGTCGTCTACACACAGAACCACAGATAAACCACAGCAAGAAGTCGTCTACACACAGAACCACAGTTAAACCACAGCAAGAAGTCGTCTACACACAGAACCACAGTTAAACCACAGCAAGAAGTCGTCTACACACAGAACCACAGATAAACCACAGCAAGAAGTCGTCTACACACAGAACCACAGTTAAACCACAGCAAGAAGTCGTCTACACACAGAACCACAGATAAACCACAGCAAGAAGTCGTCTACACACAGAACCACAGTTAAACCACAGCAAGAAGTCGTCTACACACAGAACCACAGTTAAACCACAGCAAGAAGTCGTCTACACACAGAACCACAGTAAAACCACAGCAAGAAGTCGTCTACACACAGAACCACAGATAAACCACAGCAAGTCCATCTGAGTTTTAACAACATTTAGCTCACGAGTTATTGATCCGGGAAGTTCGAATCTGTGAATATATTCCCAACTTTACTGAACTCCTTGAAATAAGCAGTGACTGTATTTCTTTATATTTATTTCCAAGTTCAAAATAAAACTTTATGAACCGCTTCATTGTTAATGTACAGAGCTGCCTGAAACACTGCCAGCGGGACATGAAACAGAAAGTGTTTGTCCGAACTCACAACAGGTTATGCAAGAAAACGCAAATATTTCTGCGAGAGAACGCAATAGCTTTGAAAAATATTTTTACCTCTCATCCCACACAACAGCAACACGCAACAGCAACACGCAACAGCAACACACAACAGCAACACGCAACAGCAACACACAACAGCAACACACAACAGCAACACAGAACACGCAACAGCAACACGCAACAGCAACACGCAACAGCAACACACAACAGGAACACGCAACAGCAACACACAACAGGAACACGCAACAGCAACACGCAACAGCAACACACAACAGCAACACGCAACAGCAACACAGCAACACACAACAGCAACACACAACAGCAACACGGAACACGCAACAGCAACACGCAACAGCAACACGCAACAGCAACACGCAACAGCAACACACAACAGGAACACGCAACAGCAACACGCAAGAAAATTTCCTCCCGTTTTGGAGGAGACCTGTCCCGCCAGTGGGGTGCGCCCCACACCTTGAGAACCGCTGGATTATACTGAAACTGAAAGTATGTCCATAAATCATCTCGTCATTTCCGACCACCAAGGTCGTTTATTGGCTTCGCCGACATGGTCCTTCGAAGATGTGTGGTGAGTGACTAGCCGCAGCCGCAGGTGTGTTGTGTGGAATCTGGTGCGCGCGCGGCATGGGTACCCAAAACAATGATAGGAAGTGGCAGCATTGCTGATACTTTTTTAGCTCAAAACAGACAGATTTCACGCAAAATAGGCAGAAATGACATGCATTGCGAACGTCAAACTTATAGTCATTTTCGTTCCGTCTCGTCATCGAAAACTCGAAAACCTCTCGTCATGTTTTAGTCACATTACAGCCATTTTTAGCTAGTCATCGACGCGTTATCGTCATAAAAAAAAAGTGCGTCAGCGAAATAATTTCGTTATCGTCATCGTTGACGAAAACAACATTGCACGCAACAGCAACACACAACAGCAACAGCAACACACAACAGCAACAGCAACACACAACAGCAACACGCAACAGCAACACGCAACAGCAACACACAACAGCAACACGCAACAGCAACACCCAACAGCAACACACAACAGCAACACGCAACAGCAACACGCAACAGCAACACAGCAACACGCAACACGCAACAGCAACACAGCAACACGCAACAGCAACACACAACAGCAACACAGCAACACACAACAGCAACACCCAACAGCAACAGCAACACAGCAACACGCAACAGCAACACGCAACAGCAACACAGCAACACACAACAGCAACACGCAACAGCAACACACAACAGCAACAGGCAACAGCAACACACAACAGCAACACGCAACAGCAACACCCAACAGCAACACGCAACAGCAACACGCAACAGCGACACCCAACAGCAACACACAACAGCAACACACAACAGCAACACGCAACACACAACAGCAACACACAACAGCAACACACAACAGCAACACACAACAGCAACACGCAACACACAACAGCAACACGCAACAGCAACACACAACAGCAACACACAACAGCAACACGCAACAGCAACACCCAACAGCAACACGCAACAGCAACACACAACAGCAACACGCAACAGCAACACCCAACAGCAACACACAAAAGCAACACGCAACACACAACAGCAACACGCAACAGCAACACACAACAGCAACACACAACAGCAACACGCAACAGCAACACCCAACAGCAACACCCAACAGCAACACACAACAGCAACACGCAACAGCAACACCCAACAGCAACACACAACAGCAACACGCAACACACAACAGCAACACACAACAGCAACACGCAACAGCAACACACAACAGCAACACGCAACACGCAACAGCAACACACAACAGCAACACACAACAGCAACACGCAACAGCAAAACCCAACAGCAACACGCAACAGCAACATGCAACAGCAACACCCAACAGCAACACGCAACAGCAACACCCAACAGCAACACGCAACACACAACAGCAACACGCAACACGCAACAGCAACATGCAACATGCAACAGCGACACGCATCAGCAACACAGCAACACACAACAGCAACACACAACAGCAACAGCAACACACAACAGCAACAGCAACACCAACACGCAACAGCAACACCCAACAGCAACACGCAACAGCAACACGCAACACACAACAGCAACACGCAACATCAACACGCAACACACAACAGCAACATGCAACAGCGACACGCAACAGCAACACAGCAACACACAACAGCAACACACAACAGCAACAGCAACACGCAACAGCAACACCAACACGCAACAGCAACACCAACACGCAACAGCAACACACAACACCAACACGCAACAGCAACACAAACAGCAACACGCAACAGCAACACGCAACAGCAACACACAAAAGCAACACACAACAGCAACACACAACAGCAACACCCAACAGCAACACCCAACAGCAACACGCAACAGCAACACCCAACAGCAACACACAACAGCAACACGCAACAGCAACACGCAACACGCAACTGCAACATGCAACAGCGACACGCAACAGCAACACGCATCAGCAACACAGCAACACACAACAGCAACACACAACAGCAACACACAACACACAACAGCAACACACAACACCAACACGCAACAGCAACACGCAACAGCAACACGCAACACACAACAGCAACACACAACAGCAACACACAACACACAACAGCAACACACAACACCAACACGCAACAGCAACACGCAACAGCAACACGCAACACCAACACGCAACAGCAACACGCAACAGCAACACACAACAGCAACACACAACAGCAACACACAACAACAACACACAACAGCAACACGCAACAGCAACACGCAACACCAACACGCAACACGCAACAGCAACACACAACAGCAACACACAACAGCAACACACAACAGTAACACACAACAGCAACACACAACAGCAACACACAACAGCAACACGCAACAGCAACACGCAACACACAACAGCAACACACAACAGCAACACACAACACACAACAGCAACACACAACAGCAACACACAACAGCAACACACAACAGCAACAGCAACACACAACAGCAACACGCAACAGCAACAGACAACAGCAACACACAACAGCAACAGTAACAGCAACAGCAACACGCAACAGCAACACACAACAGCAACACGCAACAGCAACAGCAACACACAACAGCAACACACAACAGCAACACACAACAGCAACACACAACAGCAACACACAACAGCAACACACAACAGCAACACGCAACAGCAACAGACAACAGCAACACACAACAGCAACAGCAACAGCAACACACAACAGCAACACACAACAGCAACACGCAACAGCAACACGCAACAGCAACACACAACAGCAACACACAACAGCAACACACAACAGCAACACGCAACAGCGCCACATTTTTTCTCTGAAACGTGCAGCGCTCATATTTAAATCATCACTTGTTTAAGTTTAAATATCACATACCTATTCCTGTTTTTCAATCCCCAAATTGAAGATTGTTAAGACATTTGATTATTGTACTCCTAAATACACTATAGTTCACACACATCTATTTTAGTCACAAAATCTCAAGCCCAGCTGTACGAATTTAGTTTTATTTATTTTATTACCTCAACTTAAAGTCCCCATGAATTCAAAATTGGCCATACTTACTTTGTTTGCCTAAATTGATCGTTTTGTGGTGAACAATTCATCCCTGCAAGTCAATCCACACAAAATTTTTTGGCTTCGTAAACTTTAATCAAAATCTGAAATTTCCCCTCCCCTCTGCGTTGGAGGACCTTCCCTGATGACGTAGGTTTGACGGTTTGGGCGTCTTCTTAACATCCGTAACCACGCCCCTCCAACTGACAGTAGACAGGCTGAATGAAAACACCTACTTTTCTAGATCCAATCAGGTGCTAGTTGGAAAAAAAGCCACGCCCACTATTTTGCCTCATTTAGTATTCCGTTTCTCTCGGAAATACGTCACAACACTGGAAAAAGTCGTTTGCAACTTCCGGTTCACGGGGACTTTAAACTAAACAAAATGAGAAATCTTGCCTTGGCAACGAGCTGAAATAATACATTTTTATTTTATTTCAATTAATTTTTTTTTTTTTTTTAGTTAATGATAATAACCCTGGGAAGAATCTAATTTCATTTCAACACAAGTTTGAGCAGCCGTTAAGTCTTTACTCACACAGCAGGAAGAGTGAGTTGGGCTTGGTGTGGAAGTCGGGGAAGTAGAGCCACTTGATGACGTTGGAGTCCATGCTGGACGACGGGCTTCTCCACGGGTAATCTGAACCACAGCAGAAATACAGCCATGGTCATCCTCAAGACCTGGATTCTTTTTTTTTTTAAAGTATTTATTTAACATTTTTAGTGCAAAGCATGGTAAAACATATTCACAGGAAGTACAAATAAAATATCCATCTTTTTTCTTTTTTTATAATGTCGGCAAAGAAAAGCACAATGTAACATACCATTAAAGGACTTCAAGGCCTGAATTTGTTGCTGGTTGAGGAACTTACCTTCAAGTCAGCATGAAATCAAAATAGGCAATTCTTGTTTTTATTTTTATTCGAAATGATTTATCAGTGCACATCATCATTATTGTGTTAAATTCATGTTCTGGTAATGTTGAATCAGAATCAGTTCCTCTTGCAGCATCTCTTCTCTTCTCTGATGATGTGGGCGGGGCTATAACCTGTCACTCACATGAGATCAGCCAATAGCAAACCACAACCTTCCAATCAGTTCCACACAGACACAATCAAGCCCCGCCCACATGTGTTCTTGTTCCAGAAGCGTTTCACTCGATATACGACACAATCAGCGTTTGAAATTAACTTTTTCACTCACTGGCCAATTTGGCTTCTAAATTTTTAAGTTACCGGCCATTCAGAGCTTCTATTAGCCAAAAAAAATAATAAAAAATAACAAAAGAAATGTCATAAACCTGCTTAACTACGTCACAGCTTATAAAATAAAATTTGTATTTCATACATTAATTTCTTATTTCAAACAAAATCCTGTCATCCAGCTTCTCCTCTCTTCCTCTTTCTCTTCCTCTTCCTCTTAGATGGACAGATCAATACAGTACAAAGAACATCAAAAACATGTCGGATGATGGAAAATAATGTTTTTTCTGTAAACCAAATGCTTTTTAATCTTCGCTATTGTTTCAATGCAAATGAACAAGCGCGCCGTTATTTGTTGTGTAGTGACGTGTGTGTGTGTTTGTGTGTGTGTTCAAGTAAGCTAGATATGAGCAGATTCTGCGCAATACACTGTATTTAATATATCATGATGACTCGCAGATTTGTCTGACACGAACTTCCCCAGCAAAGTGAGTGAACATAATAAGTAACACGCCAAATTAGCCAGTGATTAAACAGCGTTAGCGCCACTGTCGAGTTTTACCCGCGTCTGGCGAGTGTTAATCTCAAACCCTGGACACAATAGAGAATAAAGGACCGTCTCGTTTAAAGCACACTGATCATCACTCACCTGTGCAGGCGGCAGGAGGGATGCCGATGCACATCAGGTACTGGAAGGACAGCATGAAGGCCAAGAAACAGCAATACTTGGACCAGACGTGAGCGATGGCTCTCCTCCGACGCTGAAACATCACCGCTATCAGACCGAACGCGTGCAGCATGGCATAGAAATCCATCCGCTGGCCAATCACGTTCACCGCTAACAGAAAACAGGTCTGGAGAATTCAAGTTAGGATAATAATGGGTACATCTGATAGTATCAGTCAAGTCACCTTCATTTATACAGCGTTTTCAACAATACGGACTGTTTCAAAGCAGCTTTAACGTGATAATAGGAAATTAACAGAGAGATTGCTCTAGAATAAAGTTATTGTCCAGCTAAAGTTAGTTTAGATTGATTCACTTCCGTTGCAAAGATCACTACACACAAATTAAAATTCAATATCCATCACGGATCCCTGATGCATTATGTTGTGGTTTATCGGTCTCAACAGTGTGTTAGCAATCTGAGCTTCCGCAGATTATCTATTAGAGACCATCAGCTGAGACGGGATCCTGCAGAGCAAACCAGTGTCTGGACAGAACAAAAACTGGACCTTAAAAGGGTGAACATCATTTTGCCAAGTAGGACATGTTCCTGGGTCAATCAAACATAAGCTGCGTTTCCATTACCCTTCAAAAATTGCGCAAATTGAAATTGAGAATTGAAAATACGCCCAATTGCGCAAAAATTTTTCTTTTCTTTTTAAATTACGTGAGCATGAGGATTTTCAGTCAGTTCGAAAAAGGAATATTTCGCAAAACTGCAATGGATCGCATAACATCGGTTAATGGAAACGTCGTCACTTCGCGAAATCTTTTTTTTCTTTTCGCAAATCTGTATTGGAAACACGGCTATAGTCCTAACCCTAAATGTAACCGCAGCTCTAAGCCTTATCCTAAAGCAATCCCTACAATCTGTTTCAGGATCAACAGATATTAATGCAGGAACATATCCACTATAGCGGCACTGTTCACTGTCATATATCAATGACAGACAGATTTTAAACTACCGTTCAACAGTTTGGGGACTTTTATTAATCAAGGATGCATTAAATCGATCAGAAGTGACAGTAAAGACATTTATAATGTTACAAAAGATTCTATTTCACATAAATGCTGTTCTTTTGAACTTTCTATTCATCACAGAATCCTGAAAAATAAAATGTATGACGCTTTCCACAAAAATATGAAGCTGTTTTCAACACTGATAATAATCATAAATGTTTCTTGAGCATCAGATCCTCATATTAGAGTGATTTCTGAAGGATCATGTGACACTGAAGACTGGAGTAATGATGCTGAAAATTCAGCTTTGATCACAGGAATAAATTACACTTTACTGTATATTCACATAGAAAACAGCTGATTTACATTAGAATAATATTTCACTGTTTTTGCTGTATTTCTGATCAAATAAACACAGCCATGATGAGCAGAAGAGACTTCTGTTATAAAAAATCTTACCGACCGCAAGCTTTTAAAAGAGTGTATTTACTCACTGATTAGCATAATGATGGAATTACCTCAAGACCAAATTTGTAGAAAAAGTAGTTGATGAAATATTTGGCGCAGTTGACGATGCCGTCGTCCAAATGTTGCCGTGTGATGTTGTGGAAGATGGTTCTCGTGACTGGAGGGGTGAGGTTGCTTTTCATGCGGTAGAATTCCTGGTGACGGTAAATCGTCACCTCGAACGCCAAGAGGGCCAACATCAATAAATTATTCTGTGTGGGGAAAAGAAAGGTTAAGGATTTAAAGGGTTAGTTCACCTAAACATGTAAACTCTGTCAGTAATTACTCTCCCTCATGTTGTTCAACCCCGTAAGACTTTCGTTCATCTTCGGAACACAAATTAAGATATTTTTGATTAAATCTGAGAGCTGGATCACTCCTCCATAGGCTTCTATGTTATTGAAACTTGCCGGCCCAGAAAGTTAGTAAAGACATCGTTAAAATAGTCCGAGTGACGACAGCGGCTCAACCTTAAGTTTATCAAGCGACGAGAATACTTTCTGTGCGCAAAAACAAACAAAAATAACGACTTTATTCAACTCTTCATCTCCTGTTTGGGCCTCGAGTGAGTTCATGTAGTGTAACAGCGCAGCGCTTCTGTGTACGTCACACACACACACACACACACACACGCCCAGCGTCGGCCAATAGTGAGCCTGCGTGTGACGTACAACACAGAAGCGCTGCGCTGTTACACTACGTGAACTCACTCGAGGCCCATTATTAAGACTACACTGTTTACCAAAAGGAAAAAGGGGACTCTTATTATGAAGTATGGTGTATGGTTAACTTCTGATGTTAGTCTTTGAGTGTTTGTACGTACCCTCAGGTTCTCCAGTAGTGGAGAGAACTTTCTGAGCCCGATCCAGTTGGCCGGGTCCACCGGGCCGCTGTAGAGAAGAGACTTGGCCATGTCCAACCTCTGCGCCTCGGTGTAGTTATCAGGCTTCAGGGGAGAAGCAGACACTGGCTCGTTCACATGCACAACTGATGAATCTGAATGTTGTGTTTACATGAACGCTGAACATGTGATCGGGTCGATGTGCGCGTTTATGTGTCACAAGCTTCAAATTGGATTATATTTTTTGACATGCGCACACTGCACGAATATACAGTTTCCCGCTGTTTGCGCATAATAACCATTCTCCTACATCGGTTCTTTATTGGTTTTAAACATTAGACTTGATATTTATTCAGTTCTGGTCATAATTTGGAGACGATGAGCGTATGAACCGCTGTGCCGCTGCTTATATTGATCACGCAGTCAAACTGCCCAAAACCAGTCATCTGTGGATGAGAACAACAAGCACTGGCGGCCGTCGTCCTGCTCCACTTCACAGACACTGAGGGAAAGGAGGATTATAGGACGACGGGAGACTCCTTTATATTCACTTCATTCAACAGGAACAACAGCTCGTTCAGCGCGTCATTACGCTATTTCTACATCATTACACTATTTCTACGTCATTACGCTATTTCAACAACATTACGCTATTTCTACATCATTACGCTATTTCTACGTCATTACGCTATTTCAACGTCATTACGCTATTTCTACATCATTACCCTATTTCAACGTCATTACACTATTCCTACGTCATTACGCTATTTCTACGTCATTACGCTATTTCTACGTCATTACGCTACGTCATTACGCTATTTCAACATCATTACGCTATTTCTACGTCATTACACTATTTCTGTCATTATGTTATTTCTACGTCATTACACTATTCCTATTAAACCACGCCTTTCAATCCGATGGAAATTTAATTCGTATCGAGCTCAGTCGTATCGGTTAAGTTGTTTACATGAAGGCTTTTCAGGCCGATTGAGCCGTGAATTACTAACGGATGATTTGGTTGCATGTAATCGCAGCCAATGAGAACGAGCATGTCCACTTCACGCATGTACTGAGGGGTGCAGGAGTCTCACCATACTGCAGTTCTTTGAGTATGTGGAAGGGTTAATGGAGGTGAGCTGGTACAGCATCTTGCAGACGATGATGACGCAGGTCCAGACGGTACACACACTCGACGCCAGCGATCTGAACTGGGAGAACGGCAGCGCGAAGGCCCAGCTCACCAGGAACACGTAGTTAAACAGCGACACCTGAGAACGACACGTTTCTGCTGATCATCAACCCTTTACACACTAAAGAATCGCCACTGGCTAACAAATCTTAGTAAATTTGGCAAACATGTATGAATACAAATATATGAATGTACATTTTGTAATTTCTTTTTTGAAAAGAATTCTTTAAATTGATCAAAAGATTTTCATTTCAAATAAAAGCTGTTTTTTTTAATCAAAGAATCCTGAAAAATAAAATGCAATAAAAGTGTCCACAAAAATATGAAGCTGATTTCAACATTAATAATAATCATAAATATTTCTTGATCATCAGATCATCATATTAGAGTGATTTCTGAAGGATCATGTGACTCTGAAGACTGGAGTAATGATGCTGAAAATTCAGCTTTGATCACAGGAATAAATTACACTTTACTGTATATTCACATAGAAAACAGATGATTTACATTATAATAATATTTCACTGTTTTACTATTTTTCTGATTAAACAAATGATCATAAAACCCACTCCAAACGTTTTAATGATAGTGTATATTTGTCATATTTAACAGAACTAGAATTATGGGCTGATGCCGGTGCTTGAGACATTATTGGTCATCCAATGTTTCTGTAAAAATTAACAGTTATACTTATTAAAATACTACTATTAATAATAATTAGGGCTGGGAAAAAATTAATCGTGATTAATCGCATCCAAAATAAAAGTTTTGTTTACATAAAATATGTGTGTGTAGTGTGTATAATTATTTTGTATATATAAATACACACACATGCATGTATATATTTAAGAAAAATGTGTTATTCATATAAAAATATGTATATTTATATATAATATAAATGATGTATAAATATATATACAGTATATACATGCAAATATTTCTTAAAGGAGTCATAATGTGCAATTTTCACTTTTCCATGAGAATCAATGTATGTTATGATTGACTAACGATTATACATTGGCCGGGATGCCGATATTCAAAAGTGAAGCGTTTGTTTACCCCAGGGTTCTTAAACTAGCCAACGTGCACGCGCACTCAAATACGAGATTTCAATTTCTCCCCCGACTTGACGTCAAGACGGGGCCGGATATACCATATATGGACACCGCAGAGGAGGCCCGCCCTGCCCCTCTCCCCATCATATTCAGTCAAGAAAGATGCAGAAACGTAGTGCACACGTGAGTTGCTCTGTGGTTGACTACCATAATCCACATTCTAATGTTTTTTCTTTACCCAAAACTGACCAAACTACAAGGGACAAGTGGATGAAATTTATTTTCAATGACGCTGTTCCAACAACCATCTCAACTTGCTCAACGTTAGGTGTCTGCGCTAAACATTTCACAAAAGAATCTTTTACAAATTTGGGGCAATATCAGGCGAAGTTGGCATCGAAGCTACGTTTGGAAAAAGGTGCCATTCCAACAATCAGGGACTTGCCTGAATTTGAAACGGTAAGACTGTGTTTTTATTACTATATTTTGTGTAAATAGCAGCTAACTACTAATGCGGTTAATGTATGTGATGTAAACACGGGGAATGGACTCTACGAATGCTAGCCACATCTTTCCACTTTAAACAGACTAGAAAATGATACAGCTATTATTTAATATAATCGTATACAATATAACAATGACAACATATCATTGTATTGATTTTTTTATATAAAAGATAAGGATAGATACATTTAAAAAACAGTCAAGAATTAATAAACATAAAGAAAAACATAACGTTACATGTCTGCAGATGAAAATTATTAAATATCTAAAAAACCACAACGTCAAAAAAGGCAAAAACAACACATTATAGCAAACGTTAATCTCTATAACCACTGTAAGCTGAAAATAAAGTAGACTACATCTCCGTTAATGTAATCTACATTCAATTAAAGCTAAACTTATGTGGGAGAAAAGAGCAAAAAACGTTTTAGCTCGTTACTGATGTTAATGTATGTCTCAGTCAAAAAAATTGTCTTTACCATTCAGAGACATGTTGATGTAGACGTCCTTCAATTGACTGTTGTTCCTCTTCCGTTTCCAGCTCTGGTTCAGAGTCTGGCTCAAACATATACGGTTGAATCCCGTAGGTCGCGGCCGGGTCGGGTTCATTAACAACTTGCGCCATGATCTCTTTTTGGAATGATATGCTGAAGTTACCTGCGGTGTCAAGCCCCCTCCTTCCTGCCACCAATCAACGCGCCCCTCATTTGCATTATTAAAATGACCGTCCACGACAGCCAAAACCTCGCATCAGATCTCGCGAGACAATAATGCATTCAGAAATAAGGGTCAAACGAGCTCTGTGTTTATTTTTTTCCAATTTTTCTTTTTTAGAAGGGCATGAAATGACTATAATAGAGCGTGGGTATCAAAGTTAATACTACATTATGACTCCTTTAAATATATACATGCATATGTGTGTATTTATATATACAAAATAATTATACACACACATATATTATGTAAACAAAACTTTTATTTTGGATGCGATTAATTACGATTAATTTTTTCCCAGCCCTAATAATAATATAAAATGTGGTACGGTCTGATAAGTTGCTGGGCTCATGAATATTAACCCAGCGTCTGGGATCGCTTGATATGATTGGTTGAATTCAAAACGTCGACTGTAAGGACCCAGTAGTGGATTCTGCTTGTACTTAAAGGCTGCATAATTAATAATTAATGCAGTCATTTTGATAAAAACTAAACAAGAAACAATAGCATTTACACCCATTATAATATATCAATAGAAGTAGTGAGCTGTAAAGACATTGAGTGACAAATCAGAGTGTTCAAGTTTAGGTAAAGTAAGTGAAAATATATCTGTGCTAAACTATTGAATTCGAGAGGTGTCAGTTATTAATTTCAAGTGTTGCTCTTTCAAGTCGATGCGTACGGCAGTGTGCCGGAAGAGCCAGGACATTTTTTAATATAACTCTGATTGTATTCGTCTGAAAGAAGAGTGTCATATACACCTAGGATGGCTTCAGGGTGAGTAAATCATGGGCAAATTTTTATTTTTGGGTGAACTATCCCTCTAAGAGCACTTTTTGCCCTGCTCTGCGGCGTTCACCTCTTTGACTGAGACCCAGATGATGTAGGAGGAGACGATCTTGATGATGTGGAGCTCCAGGAGCCACCAGATGAAGAGCTGAAGCTTCTGCACGTACTCCAGGAACTTCAGGAACAACACCGTCAGGCGCTCCACCACCAGGTGCCACTTATTCCTCAGCGCTTCACAAGAAAAACAAACATGCATTACTTAAGATTATAGCATTAGACGAACAAAAGGTAAAAATAACAAGTCAATACCATATGAGTTTTAAAAGGTTAGTCAATTGATGTTAAATATTCAGTATCAGGGCTTGATATTAACACCCGCCAATCACCCAAATGTGTGTGTGTTTCACCAGTCGTGTGTAACGGTGTAACGCAATCACTCCTACTAGTCTCTTTAGTGGGTTAACAGTAATATATACATTTTTCAATTGTAGATTTTTAAAAAGGCATTTGAAATAATAAACTAAGTGAAATATAGTGTTGTCAAAAATATAGATTTTTCTATACCGATACTGAAATTTCAGAATAGATACACAATACCAGCTGTTCTTTCTCTCTCTCTCATCTCTCCGACAGCGAGTTACACACAACCCCGCCTCTCCTCACTCACTCGATTCATTTGCTCCGGATGAATATTATTGGTGTCACAGGGCTTGTGTTTCGGCGTGGAATTGCGCATAATTTCACTCATTCTTGCAGATTTTGTGCTTATACCCAAAGTACACACACATAAAGCCATCTCTCAGAACTAAATTGAGTTCTTTTTCACTGCTTATTGCGCTTAAACAGTGAAATACACACAAAATAATGTCAAAATGCCAGTCTTGGTGAGTATTCACGTAAACACAGTCAGTTATGTTTTAAGTGAATGTAAACAGTCGAGAAAGAAAACGCACGTGTAACAGTATAATGGATCCGTGCATCAGGTCTTAAAGTGACAGCAGCCTAATATTCCTGCTGCCAAATTATGAGATAATATTAAAAATATCTATATGGCAGTTTTCCTAATGTCAAAATTGCGGCCAGTGAAAATGCTGAGTGGCTAGAAACTTTGGAAAACCACTGGTGAGCAAAAAAGTTGTATGATTGACTCATAATCAAGATTCATAATCGCTATTCTAAAAACTGAAAATGCAGTCCAATTCGCATACTTATGCACTATTCTAAGCCATGTATATAATAGTGTGTTCCACTTTCTACCAAAAAATCTCAACAACAAATAGTGCACTTTAAATACCCAGATGATGCACTTAATGTTCATGTACAAACAACAGCTTTAAATCCGCAGCGGAAGAAGAGAGGCTATTAGACTTCAACATCGGACGACAAAAAACATTGAGCGATAAAATCTCATACACCAAGTGTATAAGGAATGCATCATTTGGTGACACAACTTGAGTAGTTTTTGATAACTAAAACTGTTTTTTATTATTTTCAAGCTGAAATAAAATGAAATATAAATATTAGATGAAAACTTAAAAACTTTAAAAAAAATGCCAACTATCTGAAATAAGTTGAAGTGCTAAAATAAAACTAGGGCTGTCAAATGATTAATCATGATTAATCACATCCAAAATAAAAGTTTTTTTTACATAATATATGTGGGTGCACTGTGTATAATTATTTTATATATATAAAAACACACACATGCTTGTATGTATTTAAGAAATATTTTCATGTATATACTGTATATAGATTTATATATACTTTATATTATATATAAATATAAATATTTTATATATAAATAATATTTTTTCTTAAATATACATGCATGTGTGTGTATTTATATATATACAAAATAATTATACACAGTGCACCCACATATATTATGTAAAAAAAACTTTTATTTTGGATGTGATTAATTGTGATTAATCATTTGACAGCCCTAAATAAAAAAAATAAATAAAAAAGCTGAATATTAATATATAAAACAAAAACGCACTCAAATAAAAAATATGAATAAATACTACAATAGTATAAAAAAACACTAGTTAAATAATGCAACTGTGCTTCACATGTGCAGGAAACATCACATTCACCAGACATTTCTGTGAAGGCAAGCGATGTTTTTCATGAGATCCCGTCCCTGAACACAGCAACACTCACAGAGCCATCCGTCAACATTACGACACCGGAGCTGAACTCAAACATTTCAGCCAGATCCACGAAACAGACAATAATGCGTAAAATATTTCCAATCTCGAAGCGGTCATAAAACACAGACACCCGTGGATGAATCACAGCGACATGCTTTTGACGTGTTTATGAAATACATAAAGCACAAGTGTTTGAGTAACTACTCTTTAGAAAACCAAAGTTTGACCTGTTGTGGAATGTGTAACTCCATACACACAAACACAGCTGCTACACACAGAATAATAATGCACACATAAAAAACATAAATTAGCTCTCAAAACTCCTTTTGAATATAGAGAGGAAAGTTTGGAAATCAAATGCGTATTTCCCCTTCTGAATAATGTTGTAAGTATATGGTCTTTATTCAGTCCAGTTATAAGCAGGAATTGAACACGCCGGTGTGAAAGACAGCACATCGGCTCTTCCTCAGGCCCGACTGTAAAAGTGTTTACACATTAAACAAGTCTAGACATATTTATCCCGCTCTGTTTACTCTGTCCTGCCCGTCAGGCCAATAAAAGCCTCTTCCAGTTGTATTGCTACAGTGAGAGCAACCAATATGAATTCAGAATTTTATAGTGCGTTTCATTAAAAGCCAGGATATAAAGTATTATTTGGTCTTGTAATTTAATTTAATATGTTTATAGGACACCATCTGCAGGGATATGCTCGGGTTTTACTGCATTTACTAAATGAACATGAATATGTTTATTTTCTTATTTTAAAGAGCTCTTTCACAAAGTCTTGTTTTCAGGCTCTACTAGAACAGGTTTTCCTGCTTGAATGTTGATTATTCTCCTCATATTCTCCATTGTTGCGGCTCCTCTCTTCCCAGTCTGTCAGTAATGCCCTGTTTACTTCCTGTCTCTATGAAGCCCCTCCTTCTGAAAAGCACACTGTGCTCTGATTGGTCGGCTGGAGCAGTGTGTTGTGATTGGTCGAGCGCTTCGAGTGTGTTTGGGAAATGTCCCGCCCCTTTCCATAACCACCAGTTTAACACACTACTGACTAACTCAACCAGGCCCCGCCCCTTTATTCTGCGCATGAATTATTATAATGAGGAATATTGTGGCGTGTTCATTCCCGGGAGAAACTCAAGACTACAATGGAGGCGTTTCAGGAGTTCAGGAACACTCATATAGAGAAGAACTGGAGCTTTTAATGCTCAAACAGCAACACTACACACTAAAGACGTGTACTTCCACACACACTCTGAAGGTCATAACTACCTGATCCCTGGTCTGGCGCCGGATCTGGCATCATCTCGCTCTCAGGAATGACGTGTGGCTCAGACTTCTCCTCCTCCTCGACCATTTGTTTAAACTCCTCCTCCTCTTCCTCCAGGTCTACGGTCTCCTCTACCTCGTCTGGGCTCACGGTGGAGCCGAGCGTGGGCTTGACCATGGAGATGTCCACCAGACTGCCGTCCAGATGCACCAGCCTGGAATCAAGGACGATAAAGCCTGAGTGATGAAAGTAGGCCCTGATTCACATCCATCTTCACCCAATAGGCTTTATGCACAGCTTCACTACTTCACTACATTATTGGACAAACTGATTAATCCAGGTGTGCCTGATTATTGTTACTGAGGCCAGGCACACCTGGATTAATCAGTTTGTCCAATAATGGCAGACAGGAAACAAAGGAGCTGGCTGAAGTTCAGGAAGTAGTGAAGCTGTGCATAAAGCCAATTAAAAACCAAAAGCTGAGAGACAAAAGTACTGAACTGTTTTCTTTTGTAAACTGATAAACAGAAATAAAGACTGAAAAAGATCTCTAACAAGTAAGTAACAAAGACTTCATAAATTATAGTTATATTATCATTATTTTATTTTGATTATGATCATATTTATTATATTATGATTATATTACCATTAATAATAATAATAAATAATTTTGATGTTATTAGATTATTAAACCCTACAGAATAATAACAATAAGAAACTATTGTATTATTATATTATAATTTACAATATTTTAAATAATAAAGTACATATTGATAATTTTCACAGCATTAAGTGGTAACACTTTATTTTACAGTGTCCTTGTTATGTTACATGTACTTATCATAGTAATAACAGTAAATTATGCATAATTACATACATGCAACTAACCCTCAACCAAACCCTAACCCTATAATAGTACATGTAGTTTATTAATATTACTCAGTACTTAAATATATAATTACACTGTAACAATGACACCTTAAAATAAAGTGTAACCCAATAAACTAAATCATAAAGGCCTATTGTATTATAATTTTTAAAATTATATTATATACAATTCTAAGTAAAAACATTAGTTACATAAAAAGTGACATAAAAACATTAATGCATTTATTTGTATGACAATTAATTGTAACATAATTGTGACAGGCCTAATGATAAAATCAACATTGAGTCTTTTGGTCTTCAGGCAACATGCACATTATCAGAGGATCTGTTTTTCAGAAACTAAAAATATGACGCGTCGCTAAAGCTTCCAGCGTCACAGGAATGCTTTAAAAGCAACATTGTTAATTTCCAGAGACTTGAGAAGGGCTGTCGACTGACAATCTCCAGTCTGAGCGTGAGCAGCTCTGGAGAGAACAACGGGAACACAACCGCAGGGGCCAGACGTGCACAAAATGTACAAATTTAAATGTAATATTCCTCATTATAATAATTCATGCGCAGAATAAAGGGGCGGGGCCTGGTTGAGTTAGTTAGTAGTGTGTTAA
Source organism: Rhinichthys osculus (assembly GCA_029959095.1). Lineage (NCBI taxonomy): Eukaryota > Metazoa > Chordata > Actinopteri > Cypriniformes > Leuciscidae > Rhinichthys > Rhinichthys osculus. The sequence goes on from JARWKJ010000023.1 coordinate 29,784,138, forward strand.
ACTGGTGGTTATGGAAAGGGGCGGGGCATTTCCCAAACACACTCGAAGCGCTCGACCAATCACAACACACTGCTCCAGCCGACCAATCAGAGCACAGAGCACTCCTGCTTTTCAGGAGGAGGGGCTTTATAGAGACAGGAAGTAAACAGGGGTGTGTTTCCCGAAAGCATCGTTAGCCAACTATGGTCGCAAGTTCAGTCGTTATCAGCAGTTCAACGAGTCGTGTTTCCCGAAACCATCGTCCCGACGAACATTCGCAAACAGTGTCGCAGAGGTGTGTGTGTGAGCGACAGATCTCGAGCTGCGGTTAGAAGCAGTTTCTAGTTTTCATGTGGACTCAATAAATCCTGATCTTGAACAAAATAAGCAAGCTGACATTCAGTGCAATCGTTGATTTAGAACACATACAAACGTCTTTTCGTCTTTCACGACCCGTCCAATACTTTACTTTAGTGATGTGCACGAGCAGGACTGTACCTGGAGATCGTGCTCTTCTGTTTGTCGGCCACAGACTTGATGTCGGTGAGCTCCAGGAACCGCTCGTGGAAGTAGTGCAGATGTAGGATACACACCAGCAGGAACGACGTGGGGATGAAGATGCGTGAGAACAGAGCCGGAACCGAGAACTTCTCCAGACCGAGATCTTTCAGCCTGCGCAGACCACGAGCTCAGTTAGCACACCACAATCTGCCATGTTGCAAATGCATCAGACCGTGCATCATAATTGCACAAATATTAGTCCATATACAGTCAAACCAAAAATGAGTCAGACACCAGATATAATTTTTGATATTTTTTCACTAGTGTGTGCAGGACACTATAGTTCATTTATGTAAGTGAGGAGAGCAAAATAAAGTAAACTGTGACTATTATACCCAAATATTCTTCATACAGTGACTACCAGTGACATTTATACACATTTGGGACCAGAAATGACTCCTCCACTTTGAGCTGATCATGTTTTGCTGAAGTGTGTTTTCTGTAATTGCTAATGCTCTTTTTACACACACACTGAACAACATGAAGCATTGCTTGGTCACTGGTTGAGCTAAACTGGTATTATCTAATTGTGTAGTTAAATTTAACAGCTGACAGATATTCAACATAATTCATGTGTGAGAGTCTAACAGAAGGACGGACAAAACCAGAGAAATATCCAGTTCTGCTCATGTTTATTATCATTTTCTAAACTATAGCGAATAAACTGTGATGATGTGAGAAATGTGTCTGAATATATTTAGGTTTGACTGTAGAAGATGTGTTAACTGCTTACTTCTCTCTGCTCATGCCAGTCATGTTGGACCACACGTTTATGGAGGACTCGAACTGGAAAGTGTAGACCAGAATGAGCACCAGCATGGTGTAGACCACCACTGACATCCAGAAATACTTCAACATCCATCGCCACCTCTCATAGTGCAACTGAAACGAGAGTCGCACAACACATCAGCTGACTTTAGTTATAATCACGTGTGCAGTTACAGACACACAGAAGGGGGGGGGGGGGGGGATGGGGGGTGGGTACAGTAACAGTAGACACCTGACAGTAGACAAACAGACGATAAAGAAACAAAAACAAATAGATGATAGACAAAGACAAAGCAAACAAACAAATGGATGAAAAAACAAATGGATGATCAACAAAAAACAAATAGATGGTAAACAAACAAAACAAAAACTAACAGATGAGGCAAAAAACAACAAACAAAACAAATGAATGATAAACAAACAAAACTAACAGATGAGGCAGAAAAAAGAATGATAAACAAACAAAACTAACAGATGAGGCAAAAAAAACAAAAACAAAAACAAATGAATGATAAACAAACAAAACTAACAGATGAGGCAAAAAAAAAGAATGATAAACAAACAAAACTAACAGATGAGGCAAAAAACAAAAAAAAAAAAACAAATGAATGATAAACAAACAAAACTAACAGATGAGGCAAAAAAAAAGAATGATAAACAAACAAAACAAACTAACAGATGAGGCAAAAAACAACAAACAAAACAAATGAATGATAAACAAACAAAACTAACAGATGAGGCAAAAAAAAAGAATGATAAACAAACAAAACCAAAACTAACAGATGAGGCAAAAAACAACAAACAAAACAAATGAATCATAAACAAACAAAACTAACAGATGAGGCAAAAAAAAAGAATGATAAACAAACAAAACCAAAACTAACAGATGAGGCAAAAAAAAAAGAATGATAAACAAACAAAACAAAAACTAACAGATGAGGCAAAAAAAAAGAATGATAAACAAACAAAACAAAAACTAACAGATGAGGCAAAAAAACAACAAACAAAACAAATGAATGATAAACAAAACTAAAACTAACAGATGAGGCAAAAAACAACAAACAAAACAAATTAATGATAAACAAGCAAAAAAAAGATTATAGGCAAACAAAACAATATGGATGATAAACAAAAACCAAATAGATAGATGAGGCAAACAAATGGATGATAAACAAATAGATGAGGGAAATAAAAAACAGATTATATACAAACAAAACAAACAAATGGACGATAAACAAACAAAAAATAGGTTAGAAAAACAAAAACAGGATAGAAAAACAAAACAAATGGATGATAAACAAACAAACAAATGATAAACAAACAAAAAAACAATGATGAATGCAAACAAAAATAAATAGATGATAGACAAACAAAACAAACAGATGACAAAGAAAACGACAGTAGACAAAACAACAAACAAAATATAAAGTAGACAAAAAAACAACAACAAAAATCTGCATTGATTATAGTCTATTACATCTATACTGTGTTTCCCACTGTCATTAATATAAAACAGCGCTTAAACATTCCAGTGATGATGAATCTATTGGAGAGAGTGCACTGGAGTTGCTGTGCTGTGTCGGAGCTCAACACACACCTGATAAAGTGCTACGCAAAACAGGAACATCATCATGTAAATGATCTTGTACATGACGATGCGTCCCTCGAAGCTGACGAAGAAGAACATTCCTCCACAGATGTAGATCCAGTATTTGTTGAACATGGCCATGACTGTCCGTCCCAACACATCCATCATCTCTCGGTGTCCACCGGCCTCGTGCTCCTCTGCAACACACACACACACGCACACACACACACACACACACACACGAGCGTACACACACACACACACACACATGCACAAAGATTTGATAAATATATGTGAATATCATCACAACAGTCTATTGCTATTTTTTTGTATAGTTCATATTTTAACTATAGCCAAGTTTCCACCCAAGGATTTTGGTGAAAGAAGGTTTAGAGCATTAAAATGGTGAACAATATAGCTGATGGAAATGCTAATTATTGATGAAATTGTTGAAAATGTTTTCGTTAAACTTTCAAGGAGCTCTAAAAGAATTCTAGAGTTTTTAGAGAATTTAAAAAAAACTTTAATATACACAAATAAAATGTTTAAGTTACAACTGCATCTGTCTCTGAAAACAAAGTAGCAGTGATTGATTTGACGTTATTGTTATTTTCAAAGCTTATTAGCACAATGTACTCTCATTATTATTAAAAATAAAATTATTAACCGCCAATTATCTCGTTCTAATTGGTAACCTTTTGGAAGGAGACCTCAGAACCCAGAAACCAGATTTATATATATATATAATATATATAATATATATAATATAAATATTAATATAATTAATTGATTATATATACAAATTATATATATATATATATATATATAAATATTAATATAAATAATTGATTATATATACAAATTATATATATATATATATATATTAATATAATTAATTGATTATATATACAAATTATATATATATATAAATATTAATATAATTAATTGATTATATATACAAATTATATATATATATATATAAATATTAATATAATTAATTGATTATATATACAAATATATATATATATATATATATAATATAAATATCAATATAATTCATTGATTATATATACAAATATATATATATATATATATATATATATATAATATAAATATCAATATAATTCATTGATTATATATACAAATATATATATAAATATTAATATAATTAATTGATTATATATACAAATTATATATATATATATATATATATATATAAATATTTATATAATAAATGATTATATATACAAATTATATATATATATATATATATATATATATATACATACATTTGTAACCCTTATTTTAATATACTACATTATTTGTGAAATTAATAAGCAGTATGATGGCCAGTTTCATTACTCTCCATATTACAAATATTTGGGGATATCTGGGATGCAAAAGATAACAAATTTATGATACACACAAAAAAATATATTTTTTGAAATGGCTGAAAGGCAGATTTATTTTGCTATGCAACAATTAGTGTATTTAAGGATGATATCTTAAGCGCTCCACTTTATCAGCAGAAGGCCAGCTGATGGAAATAGACTGGACTCTGTAAACGTTTTCAACACATCTTCTCTTTGTCAACATGTGGATGGAAGCTGGGCTTAAAACACATGAACTGTTGACTGAATTTAATCGCAAAATTAAACAAGTTAAATTAGACAACCCGACTAACTATGCCATGTTTATGGCATTTACTAAAGAAACAGAACAAAATAAGCATTTTCAATGGTTCAAGATGATGTTTCTGACTCTCTCTCACCGAGTGTGTGTCCCTCCACCCTGACGTCAGACAGAAGCGTCTCATCCGTCTTTCTCTCTCTCCTCTCAGTCAGAAACTGTCTGAGCAACAGCCAGAAACTGAGGAGGCACAGAGTCTGCACACACAAACACACTTCACATTACTCAAGCCAAACAATGAGATTATTCATTCTCAAGAGTCTGGCTGTGTCCAAAGCTGCATGCTCTCTTGAGTCGGTGCATGTTTTGAGTACTTGTTTTGAATATGTAATTACTTTGCGATAGCTAATATGAAAGCTTCACTGTCACTCAAATGGAATACTGTATTATTTATTAGAAATTATTTATTTGTGTTAAATTCATGTCCTGGTAATGTTGAATGAGAATCAGTTCCTCTTGCAGCATCTCTTCTCTTCTCTGATGATGTGGGCGGGGCTATAACCTGTCACTCACATGAGCTCAGCCAATAGCAAACCACAACCATCCAATCAGTTCCACACAGACACAATCAAGCCCCGCCCACATGTGTTCTTGTTCCAGAAGCGTTTCACTCGATATACGACACAAGAGAGGAGAAAAGACGAGCGCAACTACAGTTTCATGCTGACTTTAAACAAATACATAGACGTTAGGGGTGTGACGAGACGCTTATCTCACGAGACAGGAGATTGGCTTCACGACAACGAGACGAGATTTCTGCACAATATTTTATAATAATCGTCAATGACTGGAAAAATAGTCTGCAGGTGCATTTTGAAATGTTTTAACTAATAATCTTGTAATGAATGTCATTTCAATTCTACTTCATGAGTATGAATTATAAAATGCATTGAAAGACAACAATACAGGTGAAACTCGAAAAATGAGAATATGGTGCAAAACTTTATTTATTTCAGTAATTCAACTTGAAAGGTGAAACTAATATATTATATAGACTCATTACATGCAAAGTGAGATATTTCAAGCCTTTATTTGTTATAATTGTGATGATTATGGCTTACAGCTTATGAAAACCCCAAATTAGAAATTAGAATATTGTGAAAAGGTTTTCATAAGCTGTAAGCCATAATCATCACAATTATAACAAATAAAGGCTTGAAATATCTCACTTTGCATGTAATGAGTCTATATATTTCCGTATATTAGTTTCACCTTTTATGTGTAATTACTGAAATAAATGGACTTTTGCACGATATTCTAATTTTTCAAGCACTGTAAAAGGTTTTGCCACAAACTCGACTGACTGGCTTTTCTCCTGTGTGATTTAACATGAGTCTGAACATTAAATATGAGCTTCCAGAACGCCTGACTGAGGCTGTGTGTGAACTCCTAACTGAACTGCTTTCCACAGACTGAACACGAGATCTCGTCACACCCCTAATACACGCGCATAAACAAAACGCATAAACTGGTCTTACTTTAGATCCCAGTTCCCGGAAGGGCACTTCTTTCTTCAGGAAGAGTCCAGGCACTGGTTGCAGGGACTCAAAGCTCCAGATGTATTGCAGGATGATGAGCAAGTTCCCATAAAACACCATGAATGGAGAGGTGATCATGGAGTACTTCCTCCGGTCCCTCACCATCCACAGCGTACACGACCAGATGAGGAAGACGAAGGTCAGCCAGCTCACATACGTGATGCTCCAGGCCTGGGAGGAAGGGCAGGGGAAATTAAACCAGTAGTTCGCTTAACAATGAAAATTCGCCCATGATTTACTCACCCCGAAGCCATCCTAGGTGTATATGACACTCTTCTTTCAGACGAATACAATCCGAGTTATATTATAAAAATATCCTGGCTCTTCCAAGCTTTATAATGGCAGTGAGTTGCAACCAACAGTTTTGAAGTCCATAAAAGAGCATATATTCCAGGGATGCACCGAATCCAGATTAATGGGGTTCGGCCGAATACCGAATCCACTGGTTAAGATTCTGCCGAATACCGAATCACACTGCAATCCTCAGTTCATTTACACAGTTAACACATTAATGAACGTCCACAGCAGTGTGTTTATCATTTTATTTTAAAGCAAAACTAAGTACGATTTTTTCCCTAAAAATAATTTTCCAAAATGGTTTCAGTGGTTCATTAAGTCGTAACAGGGTGAAAAGCACTTCTGGATTCGCTTTGCGCTCCTGTATCTGCTATAACCACGCTGTGTAAGATTGCCAGATCGGGTCGCGTTTCTGTAGTTCTAATGAGACATAAGAAAACTACAAATTTGACTTGCTTTACGTCAAGCGCTACAACAGTCATTATTTTGTATTTCTTAGTTTCTGATGTCGCAATACATCATACTTTCATGAAATCCTGCAACATACTCTAGCTTGTCTGTGGACATCGTTCACTCCAAAGCCGGCGCTGGATAAACAGCGAGCGAGCGTGCGACAGTCGGCTGCGCTAGGCTAAAGTATTTACCACAGCGGTAATGGACAATTACACTTCCAACCTGTAGGGCGACCGCAGAGGAAAAGCTACTTGGTGCTGCTTTAACTGTAAAAAAAGAACAGGCAACATTATGCCAGGATGACAGGTGGGAAAAACTATTTTGACAATTACCACAGGCCTATGTTTACCCAATCTCAAGATCCAATCAATATCCACATTTTGTCTGGTAATGTCGTCTGCTAAACACTAGTTTCATCTGTGACTGTCCTTCCGTCGCCGGACCTGAAGTTGCTGCATTTTGGCTGCTTCTGTAGACTCCTTCATGCACAACTCGTTTCGTGCGCAGATGTTTTAACAGCGGCGATGTTGTGTATAGTTTAGGGTCCTCGCCACCACGAGACACATCGGCATTGCAAATTGAACATGTAGCTCGACTTGAATCGCCTTCTTTTCACTGAAGTACAGCCAAACAACACTTTCTGCTCACGAGTTACATTTCCCTTTCTCACGGCATTCGAGCGGTCCACCTAGGCAAACACGTCCCGTAATCAACGGCGGCGTGACGGCGACCAGCGCGCGCTGCAAGCCCAGGGTTCGACAGAAACCCCGTCAAAAACCCCAATATTCGGCCGAATGCGAAGCGCATCCCTAATATATTCATCATAAACGAACTCCGGGGACTTCCACTTTTATGGACTTCAAAACTGTTGCTTGCAATTTCCACTGCTCTAGTGCAGCTCCGTCGAACCGGCGCATGTCTTCGGTAAAACACGAGTTTGTGTACATTATATTTTATCTATAAATTCATTATTGTGCTGTATATTGTTTAATTTTCTGAAAAGCAACATACAGGGGCCCAATGTGAGTCACATCCACGAGAGTATTAAAATATGACGTATGCAATATTGTAAAAAATTATCAAAAATAAAGGAATTATCATTCAAACCAGTGGTTGTGTGGAGAATTTTTAATTTTATTTTTAAGATTAGAGGATTTAAGTTAATCCGTAAACTTTCATTCATGTATGAAGTAAAAAAAAAAGTAAAAAAAAGGCTAGTACTATAGTAAAAATTAATCAACCCAGTATGATGGGTTAAATCAACCCGTTGTGCTGGGTTAAATAAACAACTCAATTTGTTGGGTAAAATTAACCCAACATGTGTTCTGTCCTATATTTACCCAGCCCTTGGGTTAAAAACAACCTAAAAAAATGTAGGCGGATTTTTTTGTTGTCCTTTTTCAGTGTGTTCAAAGTTATATTACTCAATACCAGTAAGACTTACAGTGATTCTGATGGTTTAGGAACAAAGCTCTGAGTGTCACCTTTCAAAAGAGACCAAAAGCATGCATATACTCCAAATGGTTCAAGAACAGCATGCAATTTTATTTGGGTAGGCCTTTTTTAGGCGTTTTAGGCTAATTTTGCAGGATTTATAAAAGGTTAACCCAGTGTTTTTTAGAGTCTCAGAGCATTTTTATGAGTACGAGTGCAGTAACGGCCCATACCTACCGGTAATTTTAACACACTTCACCTTTAAAATAATGTCTTTAAATGAACGAGGCATGTGAGATCCAACTATACTTTAGTACATCACATCTCAAAGATCACCAACAGGTGACCTCCATTTTGAAAGTTTGTGCACATGGTAGACATTACCCTGTCTGTGCAGATCTGTCCGGGTAATGACCAATGCTCCCTAAGGAGAGGTCAGGAGTCTGATATGCTTCTGAAAGGGAGGACTCACCATCATGGCAATGAGAGCGCAGATGTAGCTCTGCTTCATGATGAACCTGAAGGCCTTAACCGCCGAGTTCACACGCACAACACCAAACGACTGCGGGACCTCGGAAAGCTCAACATACGTCGAGTCCATCTTGTAAACACCGCAGTCCATTTTCACTGGAAAAGAAGCATGTATTCTAAGAACAAGGAGGTCGTTGGCTGTCAAACATTAGAGTTGGATTCTGTGAATCATCTAATATCTTCGCCCTTGAACATGAATGGAGGCTTTGCCTGCATATATCTGGAAAATTTGGACAGCATTTCCAAGAATAAAAAAATTAAAATAAACTTCCCGAAATGTATGGAAAATGTTTAGGAAATAGAGTGCAGATGTTTATGGGAAAACTGTGAAATGATGTATGTGGTGGATCAAATCCTTTTCCACTACATGTTTATGTGCAGCGCAAACACAAATCTATATCAGTATTTTTGTCTTGTTTTCAAGTAAATATATATAAACATCCCTAAACCAGAGATTTACTTTAGAAGCAGAACTGTGTAGAGGGGGTCGCACACCGGACGAGAAACACAGCGCCGCCTCACGCAGCGCCACATCTTTAAAATTCGAACATATTCTTCTCTATGAGTGTACACACACCGGCGGCGTGTGTCCGCGGCGCCCAGCAACGTACATCCATTTACAGAAATCAGATGCTTGAATGAAAATTGCTGATGTTATCGGATTTTCAGGTGATATTCTCAATTCATTCAGTTAACGGACGCTCTGAGGTAAAGTGTGTTCAGAATGCAGACTTAGCAATGATTGTATTAAACTGTTCGGTACAATCATAACATAGCACAGACATTATCTTAATTCCATAATGTCCTTAAACATAACAATATTGCTGGCCATAAACTGAGAAAGTGTGCATTACCACCACAAGTTGCGCTGCGCTTCTCGTCTTCAATCTTTTTTTCTTTTAATACTAAATAAAAAATAATATATGTCTGTCTATCTATCTATCTATCTATCTATCTATCTATCTATCTATCTATCTATCTATCTATCTATCTATCTATCTATATTAAAGTTGATTTACATGAATGACGGACATCACAGCATCAGGTTTATTAGGCTGCTGTCACTTTAAGATCTGAAGCACATGACGCGGATCTGACACATATCCCATTAGCCTCACATATACACTCACCTAAAGGATTATTAGGAACACCATACTAATACTGTGTTTGACCCCCTTTCGCCTTCAGAACTGCCTTAATTCTATGTGGCATTGATTCAACAAGGTGCTGAAAGCATTCTTTAGAAATGTTGGCCCATATTGATAGGATAGCATCTTGCAGTTGATGGAGATTTGTGGGATGCACATCCAGGACACGAAGCTCCCGTTCCACCACATCCCAAAGATGCTCTATTGGGTTGAGATCTGGTGACTGTGGAGGCCATTTTAGTACAGTGAACTCATTGTCATGTTCAAGAAACCAATTTGAAATGATTCGAGCTTTATGACATGGTGTATTATCCTGCTGGAAGTAGCCTTTAGAGGATGGGTATATGGTGGCCATAAAGTGATGGACATGGTCAGAAACAATGCTCAGGTAGGCTGTGGCATTTAAACGATGCCCAATTGGCACTAAGGGGCCTAAAGTGTGCCAAGAAAACATCCCCCACACCATTACACCACCACCACCAGCCTGCACAGTGTTAACAAGGCATTATGGATCCATGTTCTCATTCTGTTTACGCCAAATTCTGACTCTACCATCTGAATGTCTCAACAGAAATCGAGACTCATCAGACCAGGCAACATTTTTCCAGTCTTCAACTGTCCAATTTTGGTGAGCTCTTGCAAATTGTAGCCTCTTTTTCCTATTTGTAGTGGAGATGAGTGGTACCCGGTGGGGTCTTCTGCTGTTGTAGCCCATCCGCCTCAAGGTTGTGCGTGTTGTGGCTTCACAAATGCTTTGCTGCATACCTCGGTTGTAACGAGTGGTTATTTCAGTCAAAGTTGCTCTTCTATCAGCTTGAATCAGTCGGCCCATTCTCCTCTGACCTCTAGCATCAACAAGGCATTTTCGCCCACAGGACTGCCGCATACTGGATGTTTTTCCCTTTTCACACCATTCTTTGTAAACCCTAGAGATGGTTGTGCGTGAAAATCCCAGTAACTGAGCAGATTGTGAAATACTCAGACCGGCCCGTCTGGCACCAACAACCATGCCACGCTCAAAATTACTTAAATCACCTTTCTTTCCCATTCTGACATTCAGTTTGGAGTTCAGGAGATTGTTTTGACCAGGACCACACCCCTAAATGCATTGAAGCAACTGCCATGTGATTGGTTGATTAGATAATTGCATTAATGAGAAATTGAACAGGTGTTCCTAATAATCCTTTAGGTGAGTGTATATATACACACACACTATATACTATTTTTCTTTTGTTGCCATTTTGAATCTAAAGCAAATGTATTTGTTTAAAGGATTTCTACTGGACAATAAGACAATATTGTTTAATTACAAAAAGAGTTTTTGCAATTTATTGAAGCTACTTGGAATGCTATAAAAGAAAATGGTTTTGCTTGGGAAAAAACTATAGTCAGTTTTTTTTTTTTCCTGGAAACCATTTGGCTGAACTGTCACCCAATAAACACTGATCCACTCCAGAGCATTAGTTTGTCACAGGACAGGGGAACACGTACGTGGATCAGACTCGGGTCGGCCTGGTTTATAATGAGGGGTTGAGTAGAGCTCCACAGACTTCGGTCCATTCTCACGAGGACCCGACGTGAAGTCCAGCGAAGCTCCGTTGGATGTGACGATCAACACCTGAGAGAGTTCAGAAGCACTATAACATCAGTATTTATATGGCTTTCATTACCGACAGGCTCGAGTCATAATCTATGGTTATCAGTAGAGATGCTTGGTTTGAAACAGACCTCGGGTGAGCTGTAGCCGTCTTGTGTGGTGAGCAGCTGAAAAATGCAAAAGAACAATTCATGACGACTATTTATATACAGGTGAAACTCGAAAAATTAGAGTATCGTGCAAAAGTTAATTTATTTCAGTAATTCTTCAACTTAAAAGGTGAAACTAATATATTATATAGACTCATTACATGCAAAGTGAGATATTTCAAGCCTTTATTTGTTATAATTGTGATGATTATGGCTTACAGCTTATGAAAACCCCAAATTCAAAATTAGAATATAGTGAAAAGGTTTTCATAAACTGTAATAATCATCACAATTATAACAAATAAAGGCTTGAAATATCTCAATTTGCATGTAATGAGTCTATATAATATATTAGTTTCACCTTTTAAGTTGAATTACTGAAATAAATTAACTTTTGCGCAATATTCTTAATTTTTCGAGTTTCACCTGTATACATCACATTTTAAAGGGGTCATATAATGGTACATGCACTTTTACAAGTTGATTGTACTGAAATGTGTGTTGGCAGTGCCTGTACACAATCATCATATAATGATAAAAATCCATCCAGTGTTTTTGTTTTAATCTCCTTATATGTTTTCCCCTGCCTCAAATTGAGCCGTTCGTTTTTGTGACGTCAATAAAACGGACGCCCCTCCCACGATTGTTGATTGACAGGCGCGTCTCAACACAGACCCGCCCTCGCTCGTCCTGTCAATCATAGTCTGCGCGGACCGGCGCGGTCATTGTTGATATGCTGGAGCACTGTCTATGAGCAGAATGGCGTCTAAGCGATTGTGGTGTTCTGTTCTTGGGTGTAATAACGAACACAGTCATTTTAATGTTCCTAAACCCGAACCGCTGAAGACGCAGTGGCTGAGTTTGTTTTCGAAGGGAATATTCCCCACGAGCAACGTCAATGCTTTCATGTTTGCGCGTATCATTTCTCACCAGACTGCTTTATAAACGAGGGTCAGTATAAAGCTGGTTTTGCTGAGAAGCTGATCCTGAATAAAGGATCGGTACCAGATATTCGTGTTCCTGCTGAACCTTCAGAAGAACGGAAGTGAGTGTAACGTTTTATTAATCTTTATATTAATATTTATATAATCTTTGCAAATCGCTAGCTGCACGCTTCACGATGAATGCGTCTAAGGTTTACACTCAGGGTACATTACAGCATGTTTTCTATGTACAACGTTCTCAATATAATTCATAATCCCACGTTTATAATGAACAACGCGTGGTTATTGTGTTATTGTGTTACAAACGGTGTACACACAGAACAGAGAGGCGGAGTCAGCAAAGCTCATTATCATTTAAAGGCATATGCACTGAAACGGCGTGCTGAAAACAGAGCTGTTTTTGACCAGGTAAAATAAGTGTTTTCTTACAATAATAATGAGAATTTTTAATTAAAGTATATCACAAACTTTTAATTTAGACCCTAAAGAATCATATTAGCTTGTACAAAAATGCCATTATATGACCCCTTTAAAAACAACTCACAGCAACTATATGTGGTATGCACGTGTTTGCTACACAAACAAGCATTTTAAATGGTTAAATGGTGGAAGATTGTGAAAATGAGTGATATGAGTTATGGAAATGGTCAAGTGTTTGGTTGTGAGACGCAGACTCGTACATTTCTCTTATCTGTGCGATAGTGTGCCATTCTCCAGAGCTGCCTCTTCGTGTCCGCAGTGTGAACGGCAGTGTTGCTCTCAGGAGACGCGGGTTCCTCTCCTCCCTCGGCCTCTCTCTCTCTCTCCTGCTGATGATCAGGCACAAGCATAAAGTGCTCCATATACAGCCAAACCAAAATGTATTCAGACATCTTCAACATTTCTCACATCATCACAGTTTATTCGCTATAGTTTAGACAATGGTGATAAACATGAGCAGAACTCAGTGGATATTTGACTGGTTTTGTCCGTCCTTCTGTTAGACTCTCACACATGAATTATGTTGAATATCTGTCAGCTGTTAAATTTAACTACACAATTAGATAATACCAGTTTAGCTCAACCAGTGACCAAGCAATGCTTCATGTTGTTCAGTGTGTGTGTAAAAAGAGCATTAGCAATTACAGAAAACACACTTCAGCAAAACATGATCAACTCAAATTGGAGGAATCATTTCTGGTCCCAAATGTGTATAAATGTCACTGGTAGTCACTGTATGAAGAATATTTGGGTGTAATATGTCACAGTTTACTTTATTTTGCTCTCCTTACTTATATAAATCAACTATAGTGTCCTGCACACACTAGTAAAAAAATATATCTGGTGTCTGAATCATTTTGGGTTTGACTGTATATGTTGATGAATTTTCCCTTTAAAGTGCCCTATTATGCTTATTTTGGATATTGCCTTTCATGTAGTGTGTGTAATAAAGCTGTTTGTGAATGTAAAAGTTCTGCAAAGTTTCAAAGATCAAAATGAACAAAGAAAGAAGTGATTCTGAACTGCCGGAAACGAGTATCAGGAACGGTACAACATAAAACAGTGTGTTTAGTGTAAATACCTAAGTGAAAAAGAATAATGAAGAAGAAAGGAGTGTAATCAGACTGTAATCTGACCATGTCTTCTGACTCCTGAAGCCAGAGGCGGATGAGTGTGGCCAGGGTGTAATACAGCACCAAGAGCATGATGGGATTGACGAAGTGGTGCCAGGGCAGGTCAGGGTTCACTTTAAACATCCAGGTGTGTGAGCAGTCGGTCTTCACCACAGGAGAGATGCCAAACAGACTGAGGAGAAACAGGACAATTATTCATTCATTAAAATACATTACAACAAAATACTGAGATTCTACAAGAATACAGTGAAGGATCCGATATTAAATGAATGGATGCGAGTCATGAAGCAATATATATATATATATATATAGACAACATTTAAAGTGGTTCAAAAAAGTTCATCAAAGTTGTCCTAAGACAAGAACGGGTATTGTTCAAAATATATGTATAACTTTAGGTTATGATCCACTTCAAATGTTGACTTGTGTATGTATGTATATATATACACTGCAAAAAATGCTTTTATTACTTAGTATTTTTGTCTTGTTTCCAGTCCAAATATCAAACATTTCTTAAATCAAGATGCATTTACTAGATGAGTAAAATGACATAAGATATTAAGTCCTGTTTTCCAGGGGAATTAATCCAAATTAAGTGAGTTTTTGCTTATAAAAATTTTAATTATCTGCCAATGGGGTGAGAAAAATAATCTTCTTACACCAATGGCAGATAATTTTGCTTTTTATAAGCAAAACCTCACTTAATTTTTAATTATTGCCCCAGAAAACAGGACTTAATATCTTATGTCATTTTACTCATCTAGTAAATGCATCTTGATTTAAGAAATGTTTGATATTTGCACTGGAAACAAGACAAAAATACTAAGTAAGAAAAGCATTTTTTGCGGTGTATATACGTGTGTGTGTGTGTGTGTGTGTGTGTGTGTAATGATCTGGGAAAGAAAAATAAGATTATCACCTAATCAAAAAGCACTTTACTACATTTTTCAACAGAGAACAACAGTAAAAGATCTTCTAATTCACTCCAGATTTCTCAGGGTTAAACTTGTGTTTACTTTCCCTTTTTTTTACTTTCTCTCTTTCAGTGGAATCAAAAGTGGACTGCTAAGGAAGAAAACAACAGCAGATGCCTATTTAACAGGGTATACAAGTGAAAAAAGGATGAATAAAGAGAAAACAGAAGTACAGCCCAAGACAAGGACACTCTCAGCTCTTCATTCCCACATAAAACATTATAAACATTATTAATTACAATGTCATTCCCATTCAGAATAAAGAGACGTGGCTTTTGATTGTAACTTACATTAATTACACAATATTTGGTGTCATATTTAGCTGATGAAATCTATAAAACGGCAGCTTCTCGCAGAAATGGAGAAGGTGACAGACACAAGCTGGTTTTTATAGTTCTGGTGGCGTTAGTTAAACGACTGTGGTTTGCCAGATGTTCATTTTGCAGCTACCTCATGCCGTCGAGAAAATATGAAGTCAGAATATCTCGCCTTTCATGAATCATCCAAACCCTAAGCGTGACATCCAAGTCCTGAAAATAACGAGTTTAAGCGCAGAAACGTTGCTGGATAGAGCTGCTATTTATAATGCAGAAGCCAATTCATAATAAACACACTCTTAAGTAGAAAAAGGTGCAGACACACAGGAGAGACAAATCATAAAGATCTTTAATCATAACTATTAGAACTCATAAATCTCATGTGTGTCAGAGATCTGAACTATGCCTCAAACTCGCCAACGTCTGCATTTTGCTTACATATCCTTTTTTTTTTTTTTACGCCTGCTATCCATATTAATTTTATAGCTCTATATTTTTAATTGCATTTTTGTATCATCATATCTATTTTTATGTGCACAAAAGATTGGGTTGGTAAGATTTTTTAATGTTTCTGAAAGAGGTCTCGTCTGCTCACCAACGCTGCATTTATTTGATCAAAAATACGATAATACTATTCTAATGTAAATCAGCTGTGAATATACAGTAAAGTGTAATTTATTCCTGAATTTTCAGCATCATTACTCCAGTCTTCAGTGTCACATGATCCTTCAGAAATCACTCTAATATGATGATCCGATGCTCAATTTATGATTATTATCAGTGTCGATACATTTTGTGGTGCTTGATATTGTTTGTGGAAACTGCTAAATGTTTTCAAGATTCTTTGATGAATAGAAAGTTCAAAAGAACAGCATTTATTTGAAATAGAAATCTTTTGTAATATTAGAAACACATTTACTGACATTTTTGATCAATTAAAATATGAATCATTGCTGAATACACTTGTGATGTTCTTATATTGTATTGTATTTAAATGAAATATGATGCATGCATCGACCCTTGAGTAATGATTCCTGCATTGGTTGCGGAGACAAACCAACATAAAACCATTTGGTTCTAATCTCTGGGTTTGCTAAATTAACATTTTTTCTACCCAAAATAGACTCTTCTCTGGCATTTCCACATGCTAGTGTGTAATCAAAGCTGCGTCCTCGCCACGGAGAGCTGCTAGCGATCGTGCTGTTTATGTGATTGTCAGAGAGAAGCTCTTTGTTTTCGTCCCAGACGCAGCGGCTCGCAAATCGCCCAATGTTTTTCTAATAGGGTGTTTCTCAGGTTCTGTTTGAGAAAGAAATCCTGCTAAATCCTGTAAAAACCACTTAATTCTATGTGGGTTCTGGTAAAGCATATTTCTTCGCTTATGACTCCCATATTTTTGCTTTCTTTGCAACGTTTGCCTCTTTTATTCTTCTTCTCCCACACATTGTATTTCGGAAAGGTATCAGGATTCCTTCACACGTCTGTGCATTTGGCTTGGCTCGTTTCACTTCACCGTGTGTTTTCTGAGCGCGGTTCAAACCTCATCTGACATATTTGTAGTATCTATGTCTTTTATAGAGGCTTTGAATGCGTATGAGGTTTCAGGATGTGGATTCGACCCAAATAAGCAGAGTTACGATTTTAAAATGGGACTTTTAGAGGTCAGAACGATTGTTTATGTGTAGTGTTTGCCATTTTGAAGTACCTAATCTAGTGTAACAGATAGTGTTTTCTAGTGTTTGTATCTTGCTGTCAGCTTCGCGTTCGGGGGCGGCGTTCGCAACACATCCTAACGAGACGCAACAGTTGCACGATTACAGTCTCGTATCCGCCGCTAATGGCTCTTTTGAAGGCTTGCTGCTGCCGTTGGGGAACATTAGTGTCAGAATAACACGGAGACGCCAATCCAGGCTTCGTTTAGAAGAATTGCGTGTACGTTACTCAAAGGCTTCTCGAGTCACGTTTGATTGTTTTTCCTCTCTCACACGCAGCAGCGCTCCCTGAAACCAGCTGTGTAATTTAAGCGCAGGCCAAGAGCCGTCCTGTCGTAATGAGAAACACCTGGGCTCCCCGAGGCCGCCGGCAACACCACAACCAGTGGATTCGGGTTTCATTCTCAAGCATTTGCCTGTGGGAATCTCGATTCATGATATCGGTTAGCGGCCCAGCGGATCGTACGGATCAGGCCCCGCGGATCGGCACGCATGTGAGTCGCGGATTAATTGCTACGTTTAACAATCACAGAGTGAAAGTTTATCATTTGCACGTATTTTCTTGCTAATTTACACATTTAAACGATTTTAAACCATTCAAGGATTTTCAGACAGCGCGTGAACAAATTCATCTTTTGTGTGCATGTGAACGGACACATGCACACAAAATTTAGTTAAAACACCCGTCTTGGGAAGTATTCTTCGTTCGGTTATGTCTTAAGTGAACATAAACAGTTGAGAAAGAAATCAGATGTGTAACATTATATTGGATTCATGCGTTCGCTCTTAAAGTGACAGCAGCCTATAAAATATTGCATAAAGCACCTTAAAGGCACAATATGTAGGTGTTTTCGCCACAAGAGGGCGCAGTTTCCAACAGTAACACAGGCGTAGGTTGATGACGCAGTGATGAGCTGAATGATGGGACTTGCTGATGGATCTAATAATGTTTACGGATGAGTGCAAACATTCATGTTTTTAGCATTTCAGTGGTATGAAGCAGGTCGCGATTGCTAAAGAGACAGATGTCACACGCGAGTCCCGCGGATATAAAGGAATAAGGACATTTACTTCTACCGAACTACCCGCGAGTGCTGGATTACTCACACAGGCCAGTTTATTAGACGAATTAAACTTGTGAGGGAACGCAGCGCTGCTTCACTCGGTCTAACGTTACACTATCAAACTAAACGGCATTTAAATGTGTGTTGAAAGTTATAATGTTATACTACGTGTTAGTTCGTTTGCTATACGAGACTAGCAGTAAGCTAGATCAACATTAGAATAACATACTGACCATATTCTAACATTTCATCATGTTGAGCTAACGTCATATAACATTGATTTGTTTTATGTACATTTGCTCACCTGTCTAATAAAGCTGTCGTGACTCGTGAAGCTCTATCGAGTCCAAGTTAGCCGCGGACGCTAGCTCTCGGCATCTCAAAAACGCCACGCTGATGTTGATCCTCATTTTAGTTTTCCTTGTTTGTCCCAAAGTCTGCTTGCCATGGTCTATGTTTGAAAGAAACGAGAACTGCGTGCCGCTAAACCATAGGTCGGCAACCCGCGGCTCTAGAGCCGCATGCGGCTCTTAAGCGCCGCCCTAGTGGCTCCCTGGAGCATTTAAAAAATTTGAAAATGGAAAAAAAAAAAATTTGTTTTAATATAATTTCTGTAGGAGGAAAAACATGACAAATATTCTTAATGTTTTTCAACGTTGTAAAAATGTGTATAATAAATATTTAATTTTAACATTTCTGTCAACGAAGAATTTACGTCATAGACTGTGACACACGTGTCTGTCAGATCGGCGTGATGCTAGACCGGTGGCTGACAAATAAACAAACAAACCGGCAGGTGTGTCATGGGCCATGGATCCCAAGGGGAAAAAGAGAAAGATAGCTGAGCACTCCCAACACAATAGAGTGCGGCGCAGGACTAGATTTGATGGCCGAGTGCGAGCGCGGGCGCATGCAGTAATGCACTCACTCTACTGAAACAAAATAAAAACGATTTACAGGCCAGAATTTCTATTCATAACATGTTTGCAGCGTTGAGTGATATAGCCAATCACAGACAAATGTGTTGATTTCTTGAACGCAATGGCCAATCAGAAGCATTTAAGATAGACTCCCCTCACCGCTCAAAACCAGTGTTGTTTTTGGCAGCCCTTTTAGTTTTAGTCTTAGTCTTAGTCTTTTGGACGAACATGCTTTTTAGTTTTAGTCACATTTTAGTCACTTAAAAACTTGATAGTTTTAGTCAAGTTTTAGTCGCCAAAATTACAAAAAGGTTTTAATCAAGTTTTAGTCAATTTTAGTAAAAAAAAAAGAAGAAAAAAAGTCTTTAAAAAATAGAGAGAAAAAAATGCGGTATGTCAAAATTGGTATCAAGTTCAAAAATAGAAAAGAAATAAAAGTGCCACTTTGCAATCTGTTAAAAAAAAGAAAAGAATAGAAATCCATTTGGCAAGACAGGTCTATTTATCCCTGCATTAGTGGCTGCAATGAGCCTGTTTTGAATTGCACAATTTCTCAAAAGTCATGCTCAATGTTCAGCTGAGATGTTTTCAGTGAAACTGAAACAGCTGAAAAGCCCATCTCACAGAGATATGATGTGGCAAAGGGAAGAAGAATGCACACAGCTCTCTGCCTTTAGCCTACTTAAAAACGTGATATATATATTTTTTAAATAGATAAAATAGACATAACATACTGTGTTTGATATGGGATTAAAATGATGGGTAGTGTATGGGCAGTGTATAAGATATAAACTAATGATTAATTACTTTAATATTCCTTTGTTCCGATCAGAGCATGTGAGCGGAGAGCGCATTTCTGAATATCCCTCGGCTCGCTCATTCAGCTCAGGGTCGCGCGCTCAACCCAGAATGGCCTGCTGGTTCCAGAATATGTGGAATAAGAGCTGCCTCCGACTAAAGTTTTTATTCCAGTCGACTAGTAGTTGTTCATTTAAGCCATAAACAAATCGCCCCTTTATATTAATTTAATTACTCAGGCTATAAAGGATAATGAGCGTTATAGGCGCACTCAAGCGCACGACTGCACGCATAAAGCTTGCCACAAAGAACCGGCAAAAGTAGTGATTATGAATGTGTAAAAAATTAGCAAGGAGACATTTAATTGTTTATTAATAAACTGGTGTTTTCGGTGTCGCTGCAAAGATGAATTTGACGATGCGGACTCGCCATGAACGAATAAAGATAAATAGGCATAAAACGGAAAATTTCCTCCCGTTTTGGAGGAGACCTGTCACGCCAGGCCCAGTGGGGCGCGCCCCACACCTTGAGAACCGCTGGATTATACTGAAACTGAAAGTATGTCCATCAATCATCTCGTCGTTTCCGACCACCAAGCCCGTTTATTGGCTTCGCCGGCATGGTCCTTTGAAGATGTGTGGTGAGTGACTAGCCGCAGCCGCAGGTGTGTTGTGTGGAATCTGGTGCGCGCGCGGCATGGGTACCCAAAACAATGATAGGAAGTGGCAGCATTGCTGATACTTTTTTAGCTCAAAACAGACAGATTTCACGCAAAATAGGCAGAAATGACATGCATTGCGAACGTCAGACTTAGTCATTTTCGTTCCGTCTCGTCTTGTCAACGAAAACTCGAAAACCTCTCGTCATGTTTTAGTTACATTAGAGCCATTTTTAGCTAGTCATCGTCGCGTTATCGTCATAAAAAAAAAGTCATCAACGAAATCATTTTGTTATCGTCATCATTGACGAAAACAACATTGCTCAAAACGGACTTTTTTGTTCACAGCTGAATTCTGTATGCTGGCAAATCCTTTAATTATAACGAACAACGTGTGGATATTATGAAAGATTGATTGTGCAGTCAGCTTCATTGATAATAACAGAGATGTGTGAGATCGCGATGAACTGTCAGCTTTTCAGGAATTATTAAGAGAGCGCACTTTGCGCGCATTCAGTCATGGCAAACCATGCACGCATAGTAAACTGTTTGCTTTTATGTTAAATTAACAGTGTGTTTTAATGCTTTAATAACAAATAATGTATCAGGAGGATATGGTGGCGACACGTAGGCTAACTTGAAAGTATTTGGAGGTACAGAAAAAAGTGTATTTGCGGGTGGGAGCGGGACAAAACATAAATGTTGCGGGCGGGAGAAAGAAAGTTGAGGACGTCAGTTATAACGACCCACGCATTAAAAAATGGTCGGGTTAAAATCGAGCTCGGGCTCATAATTACGTTTAATGTGTCGGGCCGGGCTTGATTTTTTGGGCCCGATCTAAGCTCTAATTTGTAGCCTACTTATCATTTTGATACTAATAAAGCTAATATAACACTTACAGCATGTGCTGCCTTCATTATAAGGCTTATATAAAGCTTTTAATTTTTTGCGGCTCCAGACAGATTTTTTTTTTTTTTGGGGGTCCAATATGGCTCTTTCAACATTTTGGGTTGCCGACCCCTGCGCTAAACGTTACGCACTACGCAGGTGTCCACGTCTGTCGCCATGGTTACGGTAGTATGAACGGAAACCGAGGATAGCGCGGATATTGCGTCATTGACAGGCGACTTTTTTTTCCGGGACGGCCACTTATTTAAAATTGGAATTTCTCTGAAATAAAAAATCTTTGGAGACTTTTGGGATATTGTAAGTACACAACTGCAGGAAATATATCACACTGTGCAAGTGATTTTTGGACATTTTATTACAAAATTCTTACATATTGTACCTTTAAGTGTAATTTTTAAGTTGAATTTTTTTAAGAACGCCCTTAGGTTTCTCTTAAACTTAAGGCTGTTGCAAAAAATAACCCTTTCTTTAGGTGAAACATCATACACCCTAAAAATTTCCCATAAGCATTTATTTTTCCCTTAAGTAATCTCTTAAAAAATGATAAGTATTGCATAAAGCCCATTAAATGTAATTTTCCTAAGTATAACATAAGGTTTGGAAACTTCACCTTAAGTGTTTCACGGAGCGAGTAGGTTCAATCCAAGCCTTCTAATGAGACGCGATCGGACGCTTTATAAGATATAATATTTATTTGTTTCGCCGTTTTTCACATATAAGCACATAAAGCACATCTTATATGGTTAGCGGAAGCTCAAACGTGCGTCACGTGCAAAAATAAACCTGATTAACATTAATAACAGCAGGTTTATTATATTAAGTACTTAGGTATGGATCTAATATAATGTTACACATCAGATTTTTTCCTCAACCTTTTATATTCAATTATTACAATCCTCGCCAAGACCGATATTCTGCAATAATTCTGTGTTTCTGTATGTCGAAAGTAGGTACTGTACATATTTGCGAACATCAGACGCACATGTTTCGCTTCTAAAGGACATGCGCAACTTTTTTATTAATATATGATGAGATTCATTTATTTTATTACAATAAAACAGTATATTAATATGTATGATAGAGGCCTATTTAATTACATTTTTTAAATCGATTCAGAATCGTTCACATCATCATTGCAAAAACGATCATATTCCAACATTCATTAAATTCCCTCCACAGATAAAATGAATATAACATAAATGTCATAACATATATGTTAGTGAATGACTATGAAATTAATGGCTTTAACATGGAGTCAAATCAAAACATCAGACCTAAAAGGTTTAAAAGTGATCACGAACGTCCAGCTTAATATGCAGCTCATATTCCATAAACCAGAAGCCTTATACAAACACAAAAAATCATTAGTGTAGAGTTTGAGATTCCAGTCTGTTGCACTTTACTCACTGCGAGGACTTTCCTGGAGCTAACCGCTGGGCAGAAGCCATAGGCAACACACAACTAAACCAAGATTTCTGAAAGCAACGTGAATATTTACTCTTTAAATCAAACTTTTTGAAATAGAGTGTGACAGCAGGTCGTTTTGGGTTTGAGATGCACACCAACACTGCCGAGCTGAAGTGAGCTCGCTGACGACGGGTGAGCGGACAGGCAACGGCTACTTTAATCGCCAGATATACATGCTATCAAATCATAATTAATGCACATCGCTAGCGCTTAAATATTCTCAAAACTGTCCCTACTTTCTGTATAAGTCCTCTAGAAGTTGGGTTACTAAACTAAAACTAAAACCCACTAAAAATTATTTACTTGAAATAAATAAACATTAACTAAAATAAAATACAGGTGAAACTCGAAAAATGAGAATATCGTGCAAAAGTTCATTCATTTCAGTAATTCAACTTAAAAAGTGAAACTAAATATACTAATATATTATATAGACTATATAGCAAAGTGAGATATTTCAAGCCTTTATTTGTTATAATTTTGATGATTATTAAAGCTTATGAAAACCTTTTCACAATATTCTAATTTTGAATGCGGGGTTTTCATAAGATAAGCCATAATCATCACAATTATAACAAATAAAGGCTTGAAATATCTCACTTTGCATGTAATGAGTCTATTAGTTTCACCTTTTAAGTTGAATTACTGAAATAAATCAATTTTTGCACGATATTCTAATTTTTCGAGGTTCACCTGTATAAAATAAACATGAACTGAAATAAAATATATTGGAAAAAAAGAAACATTTTATTCCAGTTAGATGCCAAAGCAACATTTCTCATTTTCATTTAGTTTAACTTGATGTGATGTAGTACTGTCCTAAAATAACTCAAACTAAAAATTAATATAAACTATATTGAATAAAAATATGACAAAAACACAAATATTACTAAAACTTTATCTAAAGTTAAAATGAAAACAGACCATATAAAAATAAAAACTGATTCAAAATATGAATGAAACTATAATTATATCTCAGTGATCATCAAAGAGCATCCAGAACCAGAACTGTCCATTAATGTCCATCCTTTAATCACGTTAATGACAGGTTGACCTCAAAGCCTGGATCAGATCGCCACCGGACGCCAGTCGCTGTAACGCCACCAGGCTAATAAACAGGCTAGGCCGCTAGATTAGCATGATTGAGCCCACCGGCCAGCAGACAGGCGAGCTCACATGCAGGATTCCCGCTCGCCGGATCGCTCTAATTGAATTCTCCTTTTGTGTTTGGTTTTCAGCCGCTCTGTAATCTGATTGGCCAGAGTAAGGGGATCCGGCCGCACGCGGGCTATACGTGCAGAACGGGCAACAGCATAAATCACAGCATTCCCCGCTCGCATGAACATCCACGAACGCAAGCCAATCTGAACAAGTCACGCATTAAAAAGGGCAAAACTATTTCTCTTACCCCATTGGCAGATCATTTAGCTTGTTTTAAGCAAAAACTCACTTGATTTTGATCTTTTTCCCCCAGAAAACACGACATAATATCTTTTACTACTTTAGTAAATCCATCTTGATTTAAGAATTTTTAGATATTTGAACTGGAAACAAGACAAAAATACTAAGTAAGAAAATCTGTGTTCTTGAGACCCAACTTCATTACAAACCCCATTAAAGTCACCATGAAATCTTGTTTTTATGGAATATTGCAGTGTTTATTAGAAATGATTTATCAGTGCACATCATCATTATTGTGTTTAATTCATGTCCTGGTAATCTTGAATGAGAATCAGTTCCTCTTGCAGCATCTCTTCTCTGATGATGTGGGCGGGGCTATAACCTGTCACTCACATGAGCTCAGCCAATAGCAAACCACAGCCATCCAATCAGTTCCACACGGACACAATCAAGCCCCGCCCACATGTGTTCTTGTTCCAGAAGCGTTTCACTCGGATATACGGCACAATAGAGAAGAAAAGCACAACTACAACTTTAAACCTTTGAGAGGCTCAGGCTCTGTGGTCTCACCTGGCGTAACTGTTCCCGGGTGGAACGGCCTCCTGGAAGAACTGGAACTGGTAAAGGAAGAGCATGACGAGGTGTCCTGCGCTGAAGATGGCCATGAGGACACACAGACAGCTGAAGAGCAGCGGGTCGAAGGACCGGCAGAAGGACCACCAGGTGCACAGGCCCAGGAAGGTGAAGAAATACACACTGGAGGTCAAAGACGGCAGCATCATACCTGACACACATCGAGAGAAGTCGTTTGCAGTGTGTCCTAACCAGACATATGGGATAAGATTCCAGCGACAACTGACGAGATGCGACAAAATCAATCAAAAATCACAGCCAATCAGAAGAGCGTGTGGGCGGAGTCTCTCTGCAAGTGCACTGCACATAGACTGTAGTGTCCGTGACGTCACCCATAGTGTTTCTGAAGAGCATTTTTGAAGCCCAAAGTGGGCGGAGCCAGCCGTCGCCATCTTGGATAAACGAAAATGGGTAAAGAGGCGGATTAGCTGAGGTGACGTGACGCTAACGCTAGCAGACAAACACTAGTAGTGACAGCAGCGGCGATCCACCTGTCACTCAAGTGGCCACGCCCTTAATTATGCACAACCCCCCTCACAGTCGTCATGAAGGGCAAAATTAGCTATATAGACCAAAACCACTTTTTGCTCCAGGCCGTAAACATGTTTATTTCTGCTGTAAAGTTGGGCATTTTAACATGGAGGTCTATGGGAATGACTCTCTTTTGCAGCCGGTCTCTAGTGGCCAGTGGATGAAGTGCAGTTTAAGTCACTTCAGTGTTGATTCAAGAGAGAGACGGGAAGGTTCCCGCTTGGCACATCACTCACAACTAAATGGATAAGCATATAATCAAATTCATAAATATTACACCATTTTAACATTATTAAAACGCATACTGAGTGACTGAAACAGTCTCTTTGTCATAGAATACACTTGTTTGTTTGTCAATGTTCGGGTTTCCTTTTATTTATTTTCAAAAGGTGAATTATCCATGGCTATAAAGGTCACGCAATGATATTTGAACTCACAATTAATCAGGCTCTGAGATTATGAATATCATATTTGTATGTTGTTTAAATTTTCCTGGCAAAAATGGCAGGTTTCCTATTAAAATGACTGGATTTTAGTGGTAAATATGGGACATGTGACAGCACCTGACTGTGGGGGATGTTTTATTAGTGGTGCTTGCCTATGGCAAAGCAACACTAGTGTTATTGTGCATACTTATTATTCTTATTCTAATTAGTGGTGCTTGCCTATGGCAAAGCAACACTAGTGTTATTGTGCATACTTATTATTCTTATTCTAATTTTTTTTATTAGTGGTGCTTGCCTATGGCGAAGCAACACTATTGTTATCTCACATACTTATTAGTGGTGCTTGCCTATGGCAAAGCAACACTAGTGTTATTGTGCATACTTATTATTAGTGGTGCTTGCCTATGGCAAAGCAACACTAGTGTTATCTTGCATACTTATTATTCTTATTCTTATTCTTATTATTCTTCTGGCCACTTTTTGACGCGCTACTCCTCCCGCAGTTTTTGTCACAGACCCATGAATGAGGTGTCAAAACGTGCGGCCTGTTCGGGAATGGTGTGCTATGACTTTTCTAAGGGATCGGGGGTACGATGTTCGCCCCAGGGGCGAAAAACCGGCCGAAAAATCCCATAGACTTAACATTGCGTCAAACTTTGACGAGTCGTAGCTCGGAACGAGGATGTCACAGAAACGTGAAATTTGCCACATTTGAAGAGGCTGACAGGCTCTGTAAGAATATACCACACAGTGGGGTAAAAGTTGCACCCCTGGGGCGCAGGAGCTGCCCAAATTTGCCCCATTGACTTACTATGGTGTAGGACGGCCCATGAAATGGGCCGTCCTACACCATAGAAACCGCTTTTGTATTGAACATAGCTCTGGATCACAGTGTCATAGAGACAAGGGGGCGGGCTCATTTTATTCAGACAACCAATCAGTCTCTCAGGATCATTGTGAAGCTATCAAGCCACGCCCTAGCAACCATTTAGAGCTCCTTAGCAACAAGTTCCATAGACTTCCATTGAAACAGATCAAAGGGATATCTCTAGATATAAGAGTCATAGAAACATGAGGGTGGGCTCGTTTGACTCGGGGCAGCAAACAGCCAATCCTGAATCACCTCAACACATCCTAATCCCTCCCTAGCAACCATTATCAAGCACCTTAGCAACAAAAATCCAAAGAGGAATATCTTCCATTCTGAATGTCACAAAGGCGTGGGAGTTGGTTTATATCATTCATACTGACAAGCAGCCTTTGGAGTTTCATGATTGGCAGCTGCCAAGCCACTCCCTAGCAACCAAACAGAGTACCCTAGCAACCATTTTGCAAGACCAATATCTCTGCATCAGAACATCGTATAGAGATGGGGGTTGGTTTATAAATTCACATTGACTTTGGAGCTTCATGATTGGCAGCTGCCAAGCCACTCCCTAGCAACCAAACAGAGTACCCTAGCAACCGTTTTGCAAGACCAATATCTCTGCATCAGAACATCGTATAGAGATGGGGGTTGGCTCTTTTGACTCATGCTAGCACACAGGACTTTCAACATGCTAAACATGCTAGCTGTGAATAGCTACATGCTAATATTGATTAGCTAAGTGCTAAATCATGCCATGAACATTATAAAAACTCTATAGTAACCAAATGTGAACACTACCAACCACCTAGTAACACCATAGCAACCATCCAGAATACCATAGCAACCACCTAAAACACCCTAGCAACCACCCAAAACACCCTAGTAACCGCCTAGCAACACCATAGCAACCACCCAGAATACCCTAGCAACCGCCTAGCAACCACCCAGAACACCCTAGCAACCCCCTAGCAACACCCTAGCAACCACTCAGAACACCCTAGCAACCACCTAGCAACACCCTAGCAACCACCCAGAACACCCTAGCAACCGCCTAGCAACACCCTAGCAACCACCCAGAACACCCTAGCAACCACCTAGCAACACCCTAGCAACCACCCAAAACACCCTAGCAACCACCTAGCAACCCCCTAGCAACCACCCAGAACACCCTAGCAACCGCCTAGCAACACCCTAGCAACCACCCAGAACACCCTAGCAACCACCTAGGAACACCCTAGCAACCACCTAGCAACACCCTAGCAACCGCCTAGCAACACCCTAGCAACCACCCAAAACACCCTAGCAACCACCTAGCAACCCCCTAGCAACCACCCAGAACACCCTAGCAACCGCCTAGCAACACCCTAGCAACCACCCAGAACACCCTAGCAACACCCTAGTAACCACCCAGAACACCCTAGCAACCACCTAGCAACACCCTAGCAACCACCCAAAACACCCTAGCAACACCCTAGCAACCACCCAGAACACCCTAGCAACCGCCTAGCAACCACCCAAAACACCCTAGCAACCACCCAGAAAACCCTAGCAACCACATAGCAACACCATAGCAACCACCCAGAACACCCTAGCAACTGCCTAGCAACACCATAGCAACCACCCAGAACACCCTAGCAACCACCCTGAACACCATAGCAACTGCCTAGCAACGCCCTAGCAACCACCCAGCACACCCTAGCAACCATATAGCGTACCCTAGTAACCATACAAACACATGAATAAGCCATATCTCAGCTCCACAATATCGTACAGACATGATTGTTGGCTCGTATGCAATAATGTACCACACCCTAGCAACCGAGCGGCGAGTTTTGCCACTGCAAGCACCACTTCACATTTTCTTCTGGAAATGTACCTTCTAGTTCTTATTCTTATTCTTATTCTTATTCTTCTGGCCACTTTTTGACGCGCTACTCCTCCCGCAGTTTTTGTCACAGACCCACGAATGAGGCGTCAAATCGTGCGGATTATTCGGGAATGGTGTGCTATGACTTTTATAAGGGATCGGGGGTACGATGTTCGCCCCAGGGGCGAAAAACCGGCCGAAAAATCCCATAGACTTAACATTGCGTCGAACTTTGACGAGTCGTAGCTCGGAACGAGGATGTCGCAGAAACGTGTAATTTACCACATTTGAAGAGGCTGACAGGCTCTGTAAGAACATACCACACAATGGGGTAAAAGTTGCACCCCTGGGGCGCAGGAGCTGCCCAAACTTGCCCCATTGACTTACTATGGTGTAGGACGGCCCATGAAATGGGCCGTCCTACACCAGAGAAACCGCTTTTATATTGAACATAACTCTGGATCACAGTGTCGTAGAGACAAAGGGGCGGGCTCATTTTACTCAGACGGCCAATCAGTCTCTCAGGATCATTGTGAAGCTATCAAGCCACGCCTTAGCAACCATTTAGAGCTCCTTAGCAACAAGTTCCATAGACTTCCATTGAAACATATCAAAGGGATATCTCAGGATATAAGTGTCATAGAAACATGAGGGTGGTCTCGTTTGATTTGGGGCAGCAAACAGCCAATCCTGAATCACCTCAACACTTACTGGCCACGCCCTAGCAACCATTGTCGAGCACCTTAGCAACCAAAATTCAAACAGGGATATCTTCCATTCTGAATGTCACAGAGGCATGGCAGTTGGTTTATATCATTTATACTGACAAGTAGCCTTTGGAGCTTCATGATTGGCAGCTGCCAAGCCACTCCCTAGCAACCAAACAGAGTACCCTAGCAACCATTTTGCAAGACCTATATCTCTGCATCAAAACATCGTATAGAGATGGGGGTTGGTTTATACATTCACATTGACTTTGGAGCTTCATGATTGGCAGCTGCCAAGCCACTCCCTAGCAACCAAACAGAGTACCCTAGCAACCGTTTTGCAAGACCAGTATCTCTGCATCAGAACATCGTATAGAGATGGGGGTTGGCTCTTTTGACTCATGCTAGCAAACAGGACTTGCTACATGCTACATATGCTAGCAGTGAATAGCTACATGCTAATATCGATTAGCTAAGTGCTAAATCATGCCATGAACATTATAAAAACTCTATAGTAACCAAATGTGAACACTACCAACCACATAGTAACACCATAGCAACCATCCAGAATACCATAGCAACCACCTAGCAACACCCTAGCAACCACCCAAAACACCCCAGCAACCGCCTAGCAACACCATAGCAACCACCCAGAATACCCTAGCAACCGCCTAGCAACACCCTAGCAACCACCCAGAACACCCTAGCAACCGCCTAGCAACACCCTGGCAACCACCCAGAATACCCTAGCAACCACCTAGCAACACCCTAGCAACCACCCAGAACACCCTAGCAACCACCCAGAACACCCTAGCAACCGCCTAGCAACCACCCAAAACACCTTAGCAACCATCCAGAATACCCTAGCAACCGCATAGCAACAACATAGCAACCACCCAGAACCGCCTAGCAACCGCCTAGCAACACCCTAGCAACCACCCAGAACACCCTAGCAACCGCCTAGCAACACCCTAGCAACCAACCAGAACACCCTAGCAACCCCCTAGCAACACCCTAGCAACCACCCAGAACACCCTAGCAACCGCCTAGCAACCAGCCAGAATACCCTAGCAACCGCATAGCAACACCATAGCAACCACCCAGAAAACCCTAGCAACCGCCTAGCAACGCCCTAGCAACCACCCATAATACCCTAGCAACCACCTAGTAACACCTTAGCAACCATGCTAGCAACATAATAGCAACATGCTAAACATGCTAGCATGATGCTAGCAATATGCTAATCATGCTAGCATCTAGCTAAAACATGTTTGCAACATGCTTATTTTTGCTAGCATCATGCTAGCAACATGCTAATCATGCTAGCATCTTGGTAAAAACTAGCTAACCGCACCCTAGCAACCGAGCGGCGAGTTTTGCCACTGCAAGCACCACTTCACATTTTCTTCTGGAAATGTACATTCTAGTTATTCTTATTCTTATTCTTCTTATTCTTATTCTTCTGGCCACTTTTTGACGCGCTACTCCTCCCGCAGTTTTTGTCACAGACCCATGAATGAGGTGTCAAAACGTGCGGCCTGTTCGGGAATGGTGTGCTATGACTTTTCTAAGGGATCGGGGGTACGATGTTCGCCCCAGGGGCGAAAAACCGGCCGAAAAATCCCATAGACTTAACATTGCGTCAAACTTTGACGAGTCTTAGCTCGGAACGAGGATGTCGCAGAAACGTGAAATTTACCACAAATTTAAAGAGGCTGACAGGCTCTGTAAGAATATACCACACAATGGGGTAAAAGTTGCACCCCTGTGGGGCAGGAGCTGCCCAAAGTTGCCCCATTGACTTACTATGGTGTAGGACGGCCCATGAAATGGGCCGTCCTACACCATAGAAACCGCTTTTATATTGAACATAACTCTGGATCACAGTGTCGTAGAGACAAAGGGGCGGGCTCATTTTACTCAGACGGCCAATCAGTCTTTCAGGATCATTGTGAAGCTATCTAGCCACGCCCTAGCAACCATTTAGAGCACCTTAGCAACAACTCCCATAGACTTCCATTGAAACAGATCAAAGGGATATCTCAGAATATAAGAGTCATAGAAACATGAGGGTGGGCTCGTTTGACTCGGGGCAGCAAACAGCCAATCCTGAATCACCTCAACACTTACTGGCCACGCCCTAGCAACCATTGTCGAGCACCTTAGCAACCAAAATCCAAACAGGGATATCTTCCATTCTGAATGTCACAGAGGCATGGGAGTTGGTTTATATCTTTCATAGTGACAAGAAGCCTTTGGAGTTTCATGATTGGCAGCTGCCAAGCCACTCCCTAGCAACCAAACAGAGTACCCTAGCAACCATTTTGCAAGACCTATATCTCTGCATCAAAACATCGTATAGAGAAGGGGGTTGGTTTATACATTCACATTGACTTTGGAGCTTCATGATTGGCAGCTGCCAAGCCACTCCCTAGCAACCAAACAGAGTACCCTAGCAACCATTTTGCAAGACCAATATCTCTGCATCAGAACATCGTATAGAGATGGGGGTTGGCTCTTTTGACTCATGCTAGCAAACATGACTTGCTACATGCTAAACATACTAGCAGTGAATAGCTACATGCTAATAATGATTAGCTAAGTGCTAAATCATGCCAATAAAATGCTACAAACTCAACAGTAACAATCTTTGACAACTACCAACCACCTAGTAACACCATAGCAACCACCTAGATTACCCTAGCAACACCCTAGCAACTGCCTAGCAACGCCTTAGCAACCACCCAGAACACCCTAGCAACCGCATAGCAACCACCCAGGACACCCTAGCAACCACCTAGCAATGCCCTAGCAACCACCCAGATTACCCTAGCAACCGCTTAGCAACGCCCTAGCAACCGCCTAGCAACCACCCCGAATACCATAGCAACCGACTAGCAACACCCTAGCAACCACCCAGAACACCCTAGCAACCACCTAGCAACACCCTAGCAACCACCCAGAATACCCTAGCAACCGCCTAGCAACACCATAGCAACCACCCAGAATACCCTAGCAACCGCCTAGCAACACCCTAGCAACCACCCAGAATACCCTAGCAACCGCCTAGCAACACCCTAGCAACCACCCTGAATACCCTAGCAACACCATAGCAACCATCCAGAATACCCTAGCAACCGCCTAGCAACACCCTAGCAACTACCCAGAACACCCTAGCAACCGCCTAGCAACACCATAGCAACCACCCAGAATACCCTAGCAACACCCTAGCAACCACCCAGAACACCCTAGCAACCGCCTAGCAACACCATAGCAACCACCCAGAATACCCTAGCAACTGCCTAGCAACACCATAGCAACTAACTAGAACACCCTAGCAACTGCCTAGCAACACCCTAGCAACCACCCAGAACACCCTAGCAACGCCTAGCAACACACTAGCAACCACCCAGAATACCCAAGCAACACCATAGCAACACCATAGCAACTACCCAGAACATCCTAGCAACCGAGCGGCGAGTTTTGCCACTGCAAGCACCACTTCACATTTTCTTCTGGAAATGTACATTCTAGTTAGTGGTGCTTGCCTATGGCAAAGCAACACTAGTGTTATTGTGCATACTTATTATTAGTGGTGCTTGCCTATGGCAAAGCAACACTAGTGTTATTGTGCATACTTATTATTCTTATTCTAATTTTTATTATTATTATTATTATTCTGGACAAAGTTTGACGCGCTACTCCTCCCGCAGTTTTTGTCACAGACCCATGAGTGAGGTGTCAAAACGTGCGGCCTGTTCGGGAATGGTGTGCTATGACTTTTCTAAGAGATCGTGTGTACGATGTTCGCACAGCGGACGAAAAAGCGGCCAAAAAAGTCCCATTGACTTAACATTGCGGAATTTTCAGAAATTTAAATCTCAACTGTCATTTTCACACAGACACAAAAGGGCCTGACAGCCCTGCTGTCAGGCAGACCTCTCTCTCTCCCTAGGAGGATTTATTTTATCAAGCAGCCAATAAGTAATGGCCCTAAATCTTCAAAGCCACACCATAGCAACCAGTTACAGCACCCTAGCATCCGTGGGTGATAGGCACGAGGCCGCAGGCCTCGTGCCATACTAAATAACTCTATAAAACTCTATAAAAACTCCAAATAAAAACTCCACAGTAATTATCTGTTAAAAAATACACGCCGACATCACACACCCCTGATTGAGGCGTCAAATTGTGCGGATTATTGAGGAGAGGTGTGGTATGATTTTTCTTAGCGATCAGGGGTACGGTGTTCGCCCCAGGGGCAAATCATTGGGTAAAAAAGTCCCATAGACTTAACATTGGCACAAATTTTGTGAGATCATATCTTTTGACTAGAAGGTCATAGAGACTTGGGGTTGGGCTCTTTTGACTCGGCCTATCAAGCAGCCAATAAGTAGGGACATAACAACTTCATATTCGCGCCCTAGCAACCACTTATGCCACCCTAGCAACCATAAAACTACATTTCTAAGTCATTTTTCAGCTCCAGAAAATGGTAGAAACATGGAGTTTGGCTTTTTTGACTCAGACTGTCAACTAGTCTTTAAATATCATCTCATAAACTGTATAAGCACACCATAGCAACCATTTAGAGTACCCTAGTAACCACCTGAACACATGAATAAGCCATATCTCAGCACCAGAACATCGTACAGACATGGTTGTTGGCTCGTTTGCAATAATGTGCCACACTCTAGCAACCGAGCGGCGAGTTTTGCCACTGCAAGCACCACTTCACATTTTCTTCTGGAAATGTACATTCTAGTTAGTGGTGCTTGCCTATGGCAAAGCAACACTAGTGTTATTGTGCATACTTATTATTCTTCTTATTATTCTGGACAAAGTTTGACGCGCTACTCCTCCCGCAGTTTTTGTCACAGACCCATGAGTGAGGTGTCAAAACGTGCGGCCTGTTCGGGAATGGTGTGCTATGACTTTTCTAAGAGATCGGGTGTACGATGTTCGCACAGCGGACGAAAAAGCGGCCAAAAAAGTCCCATTGACTTAACATTGCGGAATTTTCAGAAATTTAAATCTCAACTGTCATTTTCACACAGACACAAAAGGGCCTGACAGCCCTGCTGTCAGGCAGACCTCTCTCTCTCCCTAGGAGGATTTATTTTATCAAGCAGCCAATAAGTAATGGCCCTAAATCTTCAAAGCCACACCATAGCAACCAGTTACAGCACCCTAGCAACCGTGGGTGATAGGCACGAGGCCGCAGGCCTCGTGCCATACTAAATAACTCTATAAAACTCTATAAAAACTCCAAATAAAAACTCCACAGTAATTATCTGTTAAAAAATACACGCCGACATCACACACCCCTGATTGAGGCGTCAAATTGTGCGGATTATAGAGGAGAGGTGTGGTATGATTTTTCTTAGCGATCAGGGGTACGGTGTTCGCCCCAGGGGCAAATCATTGGGTAAAAAAGTCCCATAGACTTAACATTGGCACAAAATTTGTGAGATCATATCTTTTGACTAGAAGGTCATAGAGACTTGGGGTTGGGCTCTTTTGACTCAGCTTATGAAGCAGCCAATAAGTAGGGACATAACAACTTCATGGCCACGCCCTAGCAACCACTTATGCCACCCTAGCAACCATAAAACTACATTTCTAAGTCATTTTTCAGCTCCAGAAAATGGTAGAAACATGGAGTTTGGCTTTTTTGACTCAGACTGTCAACTAGTCTTTAAATATCATCTCATAAACTGTATAAGCACACCATAGCAACCATTTAGAGTACCCTAGTAACCACCTGAACACACGAATAAGCCATATCTCAGCACCAGAACATCGTACAGACATGGTTGTTGGCTCGTTTGCAATAATGTGCCACACTCTAGCAACCGAGCGGCGAGTTTTGCCACTGCAAGCACCACTTCACATTTTCTTCTGGAAATGTACATTCTAGTATTGTGATTACTATTCACCTAGACAAAACTTCGGCACGCTACTCCTCCCGCACGTTTTCTCGTAGACCCATGAATGAGGTGTCAAATCGACCGGTTCATTGAGGAGAGGTGTGCTATGTCTTTTCTAAGTGATCGGTTGTACGATGTTCGTCCGGCTGGCGATAAATTGGACGAAAAAAGTCCCATAGACTTAACATTGGCACAAAATTTGATATATCATATCTTTTGACCAGAAGGTCATAGAGACTTGGGGTTGGCCTCTTTTGACCCGGCCTATCAAGCAGCCAATAAGTAGTGACATAATAACTTCATATTCGCACCCTAGCAACCACTTAGGGCAGCCTAGAAACCATAAAACAACATATTCAAGCCAT
The DNA here is from genome assembly GCA_029959095.1 of Rhinichthys osculus. Lineage (NCBI taxonomy): Eukaryota > Metazoa > Chordata > Actinopteri > Cypriniformes > Leuciscidae > Rhinichthys > Rhinichthys osculus. The sequence goes on from JARWKJ010000023.1 coordinate 29,819,994, forward strand.
TATCTCAGCTCCAGAAAAAAGAAGAAACATGGAGTTTGCCTTTTTTGACTCAGACTGTCAACTAGTCTTTAAATATCATCTCATAAACTCTATAAGCACACCATAGCAACCATATAGGGTACCCTAGCAACCACTTGAACACATGAATAATCCATATCTCAGCACCAGAACATCGTACAGACATGGTTGTTGGCTCGTATGCAATAATGTACCACACTCTAGCAACCGAGCGGCGACTTTTGCCACTGCAAGCACCACTTCACATTTTCTTCTGGAAATGTACATTCTAGTTAGTGGTGCTTGCCTATGGCAAAGCAACACTATTGTTATTCGTCATACTTATTAGTGGTGCTTGCCTATGGCAAAGCAACACTAGTGTTATTGTGCATACTTATTATTCTTATTCTTATTCTTCTTATTATTCTTCTGGCCACTTTTTGACGCGCTACTCCTCCCGCAGTTTTTGTCACAGACCCACGAATGAGGCGTCAAATCGTGCGGATTATTCGGGAATGGTGTGCTATGACTTTTATAAGGGATCGGGGGTACGATGTTCGCCCCAGGGGCGAAAAACCGGCCGAAAAATCCCATAGACTTAACATTGCGTCGAACTTTGACGAGTCGTAGCTCGGAACGAGGATGTCGCAGAAACGTGTAATTTACCACATTTGAAGAGGCTGACAGGCTCTGTAAGAACATACCACACAATGGGGTAAAAGTTGCACCCCTGGGGCGCAGGAGCTGCCCAAAGTTGCCCCATTGACTTACTATGGTGTAGGACGGCCCATGAAATGGGCCGTCCTACACCAGAGAAACCGCTTTTATATTGAACATAACTCTGGATCACAGTGTCATAGAGACAAAGGGGCGGGCTCATTTTACTCAGACAACCAATCAGTCTCTCAGGATTATTGTGAAGCTATCAAGCCACGCCCTAGCAACCATTTAGAGCTCCTTAGCAACAAGTTCCATAGACTTCCATTGAAACAGATCAAAGGGATATCTCAGGATATCAGAGTCATAGAAACATGAGGGTGGGCTCGTTTGACTCGGGGCAGCAAACAGCCAATCCTGAATCACCTCAACACATCCTAACCCCTCCCTAGCAACCATTATCAAGCACCTTAGCAACCAAAATCCAAAGAGGAATATCTTCCATTCTGAATGTCACAAAGGCGTGGGAGTTGGTTTATATCATTCATACTGACAAGAAGCCTTTGGAGTTTCATGATTGGCAGCTGCCAAGCCACTCCCTAGCGACCAAACAGAGTACCCTAGCAACCATTTTGCAAGACCTATATCTCTGCATCAAAACATCGTATAGAGATGGGGGTTGGTTTATACATTCACATTGACTTTGGAGCTTCATGATTGGCAGCTGCCAAGCCACTCCCTAGCAACCAAACACAGTACCCTAGCAACCGTTTTGCAAGACCAATATCTCTGCATCAGAACATCGTATAGAGATGGGGGTTGGCTCTTTTGACTCATGCTAGCAAACAGGACTTGCTACATGCTACACATGCTAGCAGTGAATAGTTACATGCTAATATTGATTAGCTAAGTGCTAAATCATGCCAATAAAATGCTACAAACTCAACAGTAACCATCTTTGACAACTACCAACCACCTAGTAACACCATAGCAACCACCCAGATTACCCTAGCAACACCCTAGCAACTGCCTAGCAACGCCCTAGCAACCACCCAGAAAACCCTAGCAACCGCCTAGCAACATCCTAGCAACCACTCAGAACACCCTAGCAACCGCCTAGCAACACCCTAGCAACCACCCAGAACGCCCTAGCAACCGCCTAGCAACACCATAGCAACCACCCAGAAGACCCTAGCAACCGCCTAGCAACCACCCAAAACACCTTGGCAACCACCCAGAACACCATAGCAACCGCCTAGCAACACCCTAGCAATCGCCTAGCAACACCCTAGCAACCACCCAGAATACCCTAGCAACCACCTAGCAACACCCTAGCAACCACTCAGAACACCCTAGCAACCGCCTAGCAACCACTCAGAAAACCCTAGCAACCGCCTAGCAACACCCTAGCAACCACCCAGAACACCCTAGCAACCGCCTAGCAACACCCTAGCAACCACCCAGAACACCCTAGCAACCACCTAGCAACCACCCAGAACACCCTATCAACCGCCTAGCAACCACCCAAAACACCTTAGCAACCACCCAGAATACCCTAGCAACCGCATAGCAACACCATAGCAACCACCCAGAATACCCTAGCAACCGCCTAGCAACGCCCTAGCAACCACCCATGATACCCTAGCAACCACCTAGTAACACCTTAGCAACCATGCTAGCATCATGCTAGCAACATGCAAAACATGCTAGCATGATGCTAGCAATATGCTAATCATGCTAGCATCTACCTAAAACATGTTTGCAACATGCTTATTTTTAATAGCATCATGCTAGCAACATGCTAATCATGCTAGCATCATGCTAGCAACATGCTAATCATGCTAGCATCATGCTAGCAACATGCTAATCATGCTAGCAATATGCTAACAAAATGCTAATCATGCTAACATCATGCTAGCAAAATGCTAATCATGCTAGCATCATGCTAGCAACATGCTAACAAAATGCTAATCATGCTAGCAACATGCTAATCATGCTAGCAACATGCTAATAGTGCTAGCAACATGCTAATAGTGCTAGCAACATGCTAATAGTGCCAGCATTATGCTAACAATATGCTAATCATGCTAGCATGATGCTAGCAACATGCTAATAGTGCTAGCAACATGCTAATAGTGCCAGCATAATGCTAACAACATGCTAATCATGCTAGCATGATGCTAGCAACACGCTAATCATGCTAGCATCTTGGTAAAAACTAACTAACCGCACGCTAGCAACCGAGCGGCGAGTTTTGCCACTGCAAGCACCACTTCACATTTTCTTCTGGAAATGTACATTCTAGTTAGTGGTGCTTGCCTATGGCGAAGCAACACTATTGTTATCTCACATACTTATTATTCTTATTCTTATTATTCTTCTGGCCACTTTTTGACGCGCTACTCCTCCCGCAGTTTTTGTCACAGACCCATGAATGAGGTGTCAAAACGTGCGGCCTGATCGGGAATGGTGTGCTATGACTTTTCTAAGCGATCGGGGGTACGATGTTCGCCCCAGGGGCGAAAAACGGCCCAAAAAAAACGCATAGACTTAACATTGCGTCAAACTTTGACGAGTCATAACTCTGAGCGAGGATTTCGCAGAAACGTGTAATTTACCACATTTGAAGAGGCTGACAGGCTCTGTAAGAATATACCACACAATGGGGTAAAAGTTGCACCCCTGGGGGGCAGGAGGGGCCCAAAGTTTCCCCATTGACTTACTATGGTGTAGGACGGCCCATGAAATGGGCCGTCCTACACCATAGAAACCGCTTTTATAGTGAACATAACTCTGGATCACAGTGTCATAAAGACAAGGGGGCGGGCTCATTTTACTCAGACAACCAATCAGTCTCTCAGGATCATTGTGAAGCTATTAAGCCACGCCCTAGCAACCATTTAGAGCACCCTTAGCAACAACTCCCATAGACTTCCATTGAAACAGATCAAAGGGATATCTCAGGATATAAGAGTCATAGAAACATGAGGGTGGGCTCGTTTGACTCGGGGCAGCAAACAGCCAATCCTGAATCACCTCAACACATCCTAACCCCTCCCTAGCAACCATTATCAAGCACCTTAGCAACCAAAATCCAAAGAGGAATATCTTCCATTCTGAATTTCACAAAGGCGTGGGAGTTGGTTTATATCATTTATACTGACAAGAAGCCTTTGGAGTTTCATGATTGGCAGCTGCCAAGCCACTCCCTAGCAACCAAACAGAGTACCCTAGCAACCGTTTTGCAAGACCAATATCTCTGCATCAGAACATCGTATAGAGATGGGGGTTGGTTTATACATTCACATTGACTTTGGAGCTTCATGATTGGCAGCTGCCAAGCCACTCCCTAGCAACCAAACAGAGTACCCTAGCAACCGTTTTGCAAGACCAATATCTCTGCATCAGAACATCGTATAGAGATAGGGGTTGGCTCTTTTGACTCTCATGCTAGCAAACAGGACTTGCTACATGCTACACATGCTAGCAGTGAATAGCTACATGCTAATATTGATTAGCTAAGTGCTAAATCATGCCAATAAAATGCTACAAACTCAACAGTAACCATCTTTGACAACTACCAACCACCGAGTAACACCATAGCAACCACCCAAATTACCCTAGCAACACCCTAGCAACCACCCAGAACACCCTAGCAACGCCCTAGCAACCACCCAGAACACCCTAGCAACCGCTTAGCAACACCCTAGCAACCACCCAGAACACCCTAGCAACCACCTAGCAACACCATAGCAACCACCCAGAATACCCTAGCAACCGCCTAGCAACGCCCTAGCAACCACCCAGAACACCCTAGCAACTGCCTAGCAACCACCCAGAATACCCTAGCAACTGCCTAGCAACACCATAGCAACCACCCAGAACACCCTAGCAACCACCTAGTAACACCTTAGCAACCATGCTAGCATCATGCTAGCAACATGCTAAACATGCTAGCATGATGCTAGCAATATGCTAATCATGCTAGCATCATACTAGCAACATGCTAATCATGCTAGCAACATGCTAATCATGCTAGCAACATAATAGCAATATGCTAGCAACATGCTAATCATGCTAGCATCATGCTAGCAACATGCTAATCATGCTAGCATCATGCTAGCAACATGCTAATCATGCTAGCATCATGCTAGCAACATGCTAATCATGCTAGCATCATGCTAGCATCATACTAGCAACATGCTAATCATGCTAGCAACATGCTAGCAATATGCTAGCAACATGCTAAACATGCTAGCATCATGCTAGCAACATGCTAATCATGCTAGCATCATGCTAGCAACATGCTAGCAACATGCTAAACATGCTAGCATCATGCTAGCAACATGCTAAACATGCTAGCATGATGCTAGCAATATGCTAATCATGCTAGCATGATGCTAGCAATATGCTAATCATGCTAGCATGATGCAAATAATTTTAGCATCTAGCTAAAACATGTTTGCAACATGCTTATTTTTGCTAGCATCATGCTAGCAACATGCTAGCATAATGGGAGAATCTAACTAAAACATGCTAGTTACATGCTTATAATGCTAGCATGATGCTAGCAACATGCTAATAATGCTAGCATGATGCTAGCAACATGCTAATCATGCTAGCATGATGCTAGCAACATGCTAATCATGCTAATCATGCTACCATCTTGGTAAAAACTAGCTAACCGCACGCTAGCAACCGAGCGGCGAGTTTTGCCACTGCAAGCACCACTTCACATTTTCTTCTGGAAATGTACATTCTAGTTCTTCTTATTATTCTTCTGGCCACTTTTTGACGCGCTACTCCTCCCGCAGTTTTTGTCACAGACCCATGAGTGAGGTGTCAAAACGTGCGGCCTGTTCGGGAATGGTGTGCTATGACTTTTCTAAGAGATCGGGTGTACGATGTTCGCACAGCGGACGAAAAAGCGGCCAAAAAAATCCCATTGACTTAACATTGCGGAATTTTCAGAAATTTAAATCTCAACTGTCATTTTCACACACACCCACAGAAAAGGGCCTGACAGCCCTGCTGTCAGGCCCTCTTTCTCTCCCTCAGAGGATTTATTTTATCAATCAGCCAATAAGTAATGGCCCTAAATCTTCAAAGCCACACCATAGCAACCAGTTACAGCACCCTAGCAACCGTGGGTGATAGGCACGAGGCCGCAGGCCTCGTGCCATACTAAATAACTCTATAAAAACTCTATAAAACTCTATAAAAACTCCAAATAAAAACTCCACAGAAATTATCTGTTAAAAAATACACGCCGACATCACACACCCCTGATTGAGGCGTCAAATTGTGCGGATTATTGAGGAGAGGTGTGCTGTGACTTTTCTTACCGATCGGGGGTACGGTGTTTGCCCCAGGGGCAAATAATTGGCTGAAAAAAGTCCCATAGACTTAACATTGGCACAAAATTTGTGAGATCATATCTTTTGACCAGAAGGTCATAGAGACTTGGGGTTGGGTTCTTTTGACTCGGCCTATCAAGAAGCCAATAAGTAGTGATATAATAACTTCATAGCCGTGCCCTAGCAACCACTTAGGGCACCCTAGCAACCATCAAACTACATTTCCAAGCCATATTTCAGCTCCAGAAAATAGTAGAAACATGGAGTTTGGCTTTTTTGACTCAGACTGTCAACTAGTCTTTAAATATCATCTCATAAACTGTATAAGCTCACCATAGCAACCATATAGAGTACCCTAGTAACCACCTGAACACATGAATAAGCCATATCTCAGCACCAGAACATCGTACAGACATGGTTGTTGGCTCGTATGCAATCATGTGCCACACCCTAGCAACCGAGAGGCGAGTTTTGCCACTGCAAGCACCACTTCACATTTTCTTCTGGAAATGTACATTCTAGTTAGTGGTGCTTGCCTATGGCAAAGCAACACTAGTGTTATTGTGCATACTTATTATTCTTATTCTAATTTTTATTATTATTCTGGACAAAGTTTGACGCGCTACTCCTCCCGCAGTTTTTGTCACAGACCCATGAGTGAGGTGTCAAAACGTGCGGCATGTTCGGGAATGGTGTGCTATGACTTTTCTAAGAGATCGGGTGTACGATGTTCGCACAGCGGACGAAAAAGCGGCCAAAAAAGTCCCATTGACTTAACATTGCGGAATTTTCAGAAATTTAAATCTCAACTGTCATTTTCACACAGACACAAAAGGGCCTGACAGCCCTGCTGTCAGGCAGACCTCTCTCTCTCCCTAGGAGGATTTATTTTATCAAGCAGCCAATAAGTAATGGCCCTAAATCTTCAAACCCACACCATAGCAACCAGTTACAGCACCCTAGCAACCGTGGGTGATAGGCACGAGGCCGCAGGCCTCGTGCCATACTAAATAACTCTATAAAAACTCTATAAAACTCTATAAAAACTCAAAATAAAAACTCCACAGTAATTATCTGTTAAAAAATACACGCCGACATCACACACCCCTGATTGAGGCGTCAAATTGTGCGGATTATTGAGGAGAGGTGTGGTATGATTTTTCTTAGCGATCAGGGGTACGGTGTTCGCCCCAGGGGCAAATCATTGGGTAAAAAAATCCCATAGACTTAACATTGGCACAAAAGTTGTGAGATCATATCTTTTGACCAGAAGGTCATAGAGACTTGGGATTGGGCTCTTTTGACTCGGCCTATCAAGCAGCCAATAAGTAGTGACATAATAACTTCATAGCTGTGCCCTAGCAACCACTTAGGGCACCATAGCAACCATAAAACAACCTTTACAAGCCATATCTCAGCTCCAGAAAATACTAGAAACATGGAGTTCGGCTTTTTTGACTCACACTGTCAACTAGTCTTTAAATATCATCTCATAAACTGTATAAGCACACCATAGCAACCATATAGGGTACCCTAGTAACCATACAAACACATGAATAAGCTATATCTCAGCTCCACAATATCGTACAGACTTGGTTGTTGGCTCGTATGCAATCATGTACCACACCCTAGCAACCGAGCGGCGAGTTTTGCCACTGCAAGCACCACTTCACATTTTCTTCTGGAAATGTACATTCTAGTTAGTGGTGCTTGCCTATGGCAAAGCAACACTAGTGTTATCTTGCATACTTATTATTCTTATTCTTATTCTTATTATTCTTCTGGCCACTTTTTGACGCGCTACTCCTCCCGCAGTTTTTGTCACAGACCCATGAATGAGGTGTCAAAACGTGCGGCCTGTTCGGGAATGGTGTGCTATGACTTTTATAAGGGATCGGGGGTACGATGTTCGCCCCAGGGGCGAAAAACCGGCCGAAAAATCCCATAGACTTAACATTGCGTCAAACTTTGACAAGTCGTAGCTCGGAACGAGGATGTCGCAGAAACGTGTAATTTACCACATTTGAAGAGGCTGACAGGCTCTGTAAGAACATACCACACAATGGGGTAAAAGTTGCACCCCTGGGGGGCAGGAGGGGCCCAAAGTTGCCCCATTGACTTACTATGGTGTAGGACGGCCCATGAAATGGGCCGTCCTACACCATAGAAACCGCTTTTATATTGAACATAACTCTGGATCACAGTGTCGTAGAGACAAAGGGGCGGGCTCATTTTACTCAGACGACCAATCAGTCTCTCAGGATCATTGTGAAGCTATCATGCCACGCCCTAGCAACCATTTAGAGCTCCTTAGCAACAAGTTCCATAGACTTCCATTGAAACAGATCAAAGGGATATCTCAGGATATGAGAGTCATAGAAACATGAGGGTGGGCTCGTTTGACTCGGGGCAGCAAACAGCCAATCCTGAATCACCTCAACACATCCTAACCCCTCCCTAGCAACCATTATCAAGCACCTTAGCAACCAAAATCCAAAGAGGAATATCTTCCATTCTGAATGTCACAAAGGCGTGGGAGTTGGTTTATATCATTCATACTGACAAGAAGCCTTTGGAGTTTCATGATTGGCAGCTGCCAAGCCACTCCCTAGCAACCAAACACAGTACCCTAGCAACCGTTTTGCAAGACCTATATCTCTGCACCAAAACATCGTATAGAGATGGGGGTTGGTTTATACATTCACATTGACTTTGGAGCTTCATGATTGGCAGCTGCCAAGCCGCTCCCTAGCAACCAAACAGAGTACCCTAGCAACCGTTTTGCAAGACCAATATCTCTGCATCAGAACATCGTATAGAGATGGGGGTTGGCTCTTTTGACTCATGCTAGCAAACAGGACTTGCTACATGCTACACATGCTAGCAGTGAATAGCTACATGCTAATATTGATTAGCTAAGTGCTAAATCATGCCAATAAAATGCTACAAACTCAACAGTAACCATCTTTGACAACTACCAACCACCTAGTAACACCATAGCAACCACCCAGATTACCCTAGCAACACCCTAGCAACTGCCTAGCAACGCCCTAGCAACCACCCAGAACACCCTAGCAACCGCCTAGCAACATCCTAGCAACCACTCAGAACACCCTAGCAACCGCCTAGCAACACCCTAGCAACCACCCAGAACGCCCTAGCAACCGCCTAGCAACACCATAGCAACCACCCAGAAGACCCTAGCAACCGCCTAGCAACCACCCAAAACACCTTGGCAACCACCCAGAACACCCTAGCAACCGCCTAGCAACACCCTAGCAACCGCGTAGCAACACCCTAGCAACCACCCAGAATACCCTAGCAACCGCCTAGCAACACCCTAGCAACCACTCAGAACACCCTAGCAACCACCCAGAACACCCTAGCAACCGCCTAGCAACACCCTAGCAACCACCCAGAACACCCTAGCAACCGCCTAGCAACCAGCCAGAATACCCTAGCAACCGCATAGCAACACCATAGCAACCACCCAGAACACCCTAGCAACCGCCTAGCAACGCCCTAGCAACCACCCATAATACCCTAGCAACCACCTAGTAACACCTTAGCAACCATGCTAGCAACATGCTAGCAACATGCTAAACATGCTAGCATGATGCTAGCAATATGCTAATCATGCTAGCATCTAGCTAAAACATGTTTGCAACATGCTTATTTTTGCTAGCATCATGCTGGCAACATGCTAATCATGCTAGCATCTTGGTAAAAACTAGCTAACCGCACCCTAGCAACCGAGCGGCGAGTTTTGCCACTGCAAGCACCACTTCACTTAGAGATGGGGGTTGGCTCTTTTGACTCATGCTAGCAAACAGGACTTGCTACATGCTACACATGCTAGCAGTGAATAGCTACATGCTAATATTGATTAGCTAAGTGCTAAATCATGCCATGAACATTATAAAAACTCTATAGTAACCAAATGTGAACACTACCAACCACATAGTAACACCATAGCAACCATCCAGAATACCATAGCAACCACCTAGCAACACCCTAGCAACCACCCAAAACACCCTAGCAACCGCCTAGCAACACCATAGCAACCACCCAGAATACCCTAGCAACCGCCTAGCAACACCCTAGCAACCACACAGAACACCCTAGCAACCGCCTAGCAACACCCTGGCAACCACCCAGAATATTCTAGCAACCACCTAGCAACACCCTAGCAACCACCCATAATACCCTAGCAACCACCTAGCAACACCCTAGCAACCACTCAGAACACCCTAGCAACCACCCAGAACACCCTAGCAACCGCCTAGCAACCACCCAAAACACCTTAGCAACCACCCAGAATACCCTAGCAACCGCATAGCAACAACATAGCAACCACCCAGAACCGCCTAGCAACCGCCTAGCAACACCCTAGCAACCATTCAGAACACCCTAGCAACCGCCTAGCAACACCCTAGCAACCAACCAGAACACCCTAGCAACCCCCTAGCAACACCCTAGCAACCACCCAGAACACCCTAGCAACCGCCTAGCAACCAGCCAGAATACCCTAGCAACCGCATAGCAACACCATAGCAACCACCCAGAACACCCTAGCAACCGCCTAGCAACGCCCTAGCAACCACCCATAATACCCTAGCAACCACCTAGTAACACCTTAGCAACCATGCTAGCATAATGCTAGCAACATGCTAATCATGCTAGCATCATGCTAGCAACATGCTAGCAAAATGCTAATCATGCTAGCATCATGCTAGCAACATGCTAATAATTTTAACAGAATGCTAACAACATGCTAATCATGCTAGCATGATGTTAGCAACATGCTAATCATGCTAGCATCTTGGTAAAAACTAGCTAACCGCACGCTAGCAACCGAGTGGCGAGTTTTGCCACTGCAAGCACCACTTCACATTTTCTTCTGGAAATGTACATTCTAGTGTTGTGATTACTATTCACCTAGACAAAACTTTGGCACGCTACTCCTCCCGCACGTTTTTTCGTAGACCCATGAATGAGGTGTCAAATCGACCGGCTCATTGAGGAGAGGTGTGCTATGACTTTTCTAAGCGATCGGGTGTACAATGTTCGCACAGCGGACGAAAAAGCGGCCAAAAAAGTCCCATTGACTTAACATTGCGGAATTTTCAAAAATTTAAATCTCAACTGTCACTTTCACACACACAGACACAAAAGGGCCTGACAGCCCTGCTGTCAGGCCCTCTCTCTCTCCCTCAGAGGATTTATTTTATCAAGCAGCCAATAAGTAATGGCCTAAAATCTTCATAGCCACACCCTAGCAACCAGTTACAGCACCCTAGCAACCGTAGGCCATAGGCACGAGGCCGCAGGCCGAGTGCCATACTAAATAACTCTATAAAAACTCCATAGTAATTATCTGTAAATAAATACATGCCGATATCACAGACCCCTAAGTGAGGCGTCAAATTGTGCGGATTATTGAGGAGAGGTGTGCTGTGACTTTTCTTACTGATCGGGGGTACGGTGTTTGCCCCAGGGGCAAATAATTGCCCGAAAAAAGTCCCATAGACTTAACATTGGCACAAAATTTGTTATATCATATCTTTTCACCAGAAGGTCATAGAGACTTGGGGTTGGGCTCTTTTGATTCAGCCTATCAAGCAGCCAATATGTAGTGACATAATAACTTCATATTTGCGCCCTAGCAACCACTTAGGGCAGCCTAGCAACCATAAAACAACATTTTCAAGCCATATCTCAGCTCCAGAAAACAGTAGAGACATGGAGTTTGGCTTTTTTGACTCAGACTGTCAACTTGTCTTTAAATATCATCTCATAAACTGTATAAGCACTCCATAGCAACCATATAGGGTACCATAGTAACCATACAAACACATGAATAAGCCATATCTCAGCTCCACAATATCGTACAGACGTGGTTGTTGGCTCGTATGCAATCATTTAACACACCCTAGCAACCGAGCGGCGAGTTTTGCCACTGCAAGCACCACTTCACATTTTCTTCTGGAAATGTACATTCTAGTATTGTGATTACTATTCACCCAGATAAAACTTCGGCACGCTACTCCTCCCGCACCTTTTGTCGTAGACCCATGAGTGAGGTGTCAAATCGACCGGTTCATTGAGGAGAGGTGTGCTATGTCTTTTCTAAGTGATCGGTTGTACGATGTTCGTCCGGCTGGCGATAAATTGGACGAAAAAAGTCCCATAGACTTAGCATTGGCACAAAATTTGATATATCATGTCTTTTGACCAGAAGGTCATAGAGACTTTGGGTTGGCCTCTTTTGACTCGGCCTATCAAGCAGCCAATAAGTAGTGACATAATAACTTCATATTCGCACCCTAGCAACCACTTATGCCACCCTAGCAACCATAAAACTACATTTCTAAGTCATTTTTCAGCTCCAGAAAATGGTAGAAACATGGAGTTTGGCTTTTTTGACTCAGACTGTCAACTAGTCTTTAAATATCATCTCATAAACTGTATAAGCACACCATAGCAACCATTTAGAGTACCCTAGTAACCACCTGAACACACGAATAAGCCATATCTCAGCACCAGAACATCGTACAGACAAGGTTGTTGGCTCGTTTGCAATAATGTGCCACACTCTAGCAACCGAGCGGCGAGTTTTGCCACTGCAAGCACCACTTCACATTTTCTTCTGGAAATGTACATTCTAGTTAGTGGTGCTTGCCTATGGCAAAGCAACACTAGTGTTATTGTGCATACTTATTATTAGTGGTGCTTGCCTATGGCAAAGCAACACTAGTGTTATTGTGCATACTTATTATTCTTCTTATTATTCTGGACAAAGTTTGACGCGCTACTCCTCCCGCAGTTTTTGTCACAGACCCATGAGTGAGGTGTCAAAACGTGCGGCCTGTTCGGGAATGGTGTGCTATGACTTTTCTAAGAGATCGGGTGTACGATGTTCGCACAGCGGACGAAAAAGCGGCCAAAAAAGTCCCATTGACTTAACATTGCGGAATTTTCAGAAATTTAAATCTCAACTGTCATTTTCACACAGACACAAAAGGGCCTGACAGCCCTGCTGTCAGGCAGACCTCTCTCTCTCCCTAGGAGGATTTATTTTATCAAGCAGCCAATAAGTAATGGCCCTAAATCTTCAAAGCCACACCATAGCAACCAGTTACAGCACCCTAGCAACCGTGAGTGATAGGCACGAGGCCGCAGGCCTCGTGCCATACTAAATAACTCTATAAAACTCTATAAAAACTCCAAATAAAAACTCCACAGTAATTATCTGTTAAAAAATACACGCCGACATCACACACCCCTGATTGAGGCGTCAAATTGTGCGGATTATTGAGGAGAGGTGTGGTATGATTTTTCTTAGCGATCAGGGGTACGGTGTTCGCCCCAGGGGCAAATCATTGGGTAAAAAAGTCCCATAGACTTAACATTGGCACAAAATTTGTGAGATCATATCTTTTGACTAGAAGGTCATAAAGACTTGGGGTTGGGCTCTTTTGACTCAGCTTATGAAGCAGCCAATAAGTAGTGACAAAACATCTTCATGGCCACGCCCTAGCAACCACTTATGCCACCCTAGCAACCATAAAACTACATTTCTAAGTCATTTTTCAGCTCCAGAAAATGGTAGAAACATGGAGTTTGGCTTTTTTGACTCAGACTGTCAACTAGTCTTTAAATATCATCTCATAAACTGTATAAGCACACCATAGCAACCATTTAGAGTACCCTAGTAACCACCTGAACACACGAATAAGCCATATCTCAGCTCCACAATATCGTACAGACATGGTTGTTGGCTCGTATGCAATCATGTACAACAACCTAGCAACTGAGCGGCGAGTTTTGCCACTGCAAGCACCACTTCACATTTTCTTCTGGAAATGTACATTCTAGTTAGTGGTGCTTGCCTATGGCAAAGCAACACTAGTGTTATTGTGCATACTTATTATTCTTATTCTTATTCTTATTCTTCTTATTCTTCTGGCCACTTTTTGACGCGCTACTCCTCCCGCAGTTTTTGTCACAGACCCATGAGTGAGGTGTCAAAACGTGCGGCCTGTTCGGGAATGGTGTGCTATGACTTTTCTAAGAGATCGGGTGTACGATGTTCGCACAGCGGACGAAAAAGCGGCCAAAAAAGTCCCATTGACTTAACATTGCGGAATTTTCAGAAATTTAAATCTCAACTGTCACTTTCACACACACCCACAGAAAAGGGCCTGACAGCCCTGCTGTCAGGCCCTCTTTCTCTCCCTCAGAGGATTTATTTTATCAAGCAGCCAATAAGTAATGGCCCTAAATCTTCAAAGCCACACCATAGCAACCAGTTACAGCACCCTAGCAACCGCGGGTGATAGGCACGAGGCCGCAGGCCTCGTGCCATACTAAATAACTCTATAAAACTCTATAAAAACTCCAAATAAAAACTCCACAGTAATTATCTGTTAAAAAATACACGCCGACATCACACACCCCTGATTGAGGCGTCAAATTGTGCGGATTATTGAGGAGAGGTGTGGTATGATTTTTCTTAGCGATCAGGGGTACGGTGTTCGCCCCAGGGGCAAATCATTGGGTAAAAAAGTCCCATAGACTTAACATTGGCACAAAATTTGTGAGATCATATCTTTTGACTAGAAGGTCATAGAGACTTGGGGTTGGTCTCTTTTGACTCGGCTTATGAAGCAGCCAATAAGTAGGGACATAACAACTTCATGGCCACGCCCTAGCAACCACTTATGCCACCCTAGCAACCATAAAACTACATTTCTAAGTCATTTTTCAGCTCCAGAAAATGGTAGAAACATGGAGTTTGGATTTTTTGACTCAGACTGTCAACTAGTCTTTAAATATCATCTCATAAACTGTATAAGCACACCATAGCAACCATATAGGGTACCCTAGTAACCACCTGAACACATGAATAAGCCATATCTCAGCACCAGAACATCGTACAGACATGGTTGTTGGCTCGTATGCAATCATGTACAACACCCTACCAACCGAGCGGCGAGTTTTGCCACTGCAAGCACCACTTCACATTTTCTTCTGGAAATGTACATTCTAGTTCTTCTTATTATTCTTCTGGCCACTTTTTGACGCGCTACTCCTCCCGCAGTTTTTGTCACAGACCCATGAATGAGGTGTCAAAACGTGCGGCCTGTTCGGGAATGGTGTGCTATGACTTTTCTAAGAGATCGGGTGTACGATGTTCGCACAGCGGACGAAAAAGCGGCCAAAAAAATCCCATTGACTTAACATTGCGGAATTTTCAGAAATTTAAATCTCAACTGTCATTTTCACACACACCCACAGAAAAGGGCCTGACAGCCCTGCTGTCAGGCCCTCTTTCTCTCCCTCAGAGGATTTATTTTATCAAGCAGCCAATAAGTAATGGCCCTAAATCTTCAAAGCCACACCATAGCAACCAGTTACAGCACCCTAGCAACCGTGGGTGATAGGCACGAGGCCGCAGGCCTCGTGCCATACTAAATAACTCTATAAAACTCTATAAAAACTCCAAATAAAAACTCCACAGTAATTATCTGTTAAAAAATACACGCCGACATCACACACCCCTGATTGAGGCGTCAAATTGTGCGGATTATTGAGGAGAGGTGTGGTATGATTTTTCTTAGCGATCAGGGGTACGGTGTTTGCCCCAGGGGCAAATCATTGGGTAAAAAAGTCCCATAGACTTAACATTGGCACAAAATTTGTGAGATCATATCTTTTGACTAGAAGGTCATAGAGACTTGGGGTTGGGCTCTTTTGACTCAGCTTATGAAGCAGCCAATAAGTAGGGACATAACAACTTCATGGCCACGCCCTAGCAACCACTTATGCCACCCTAGCAACCATAAAACTACATTTCTAAGTCATTTTTCAGCTCCAGAAAATGGTAGAAACATGGAGTTTGGCTTTTTTGACTCAGACTGTCAACTAGTCTTTAAATATCATCTCATAAACTGTATAAGCACACCATAGCAACCATTTAGAGTACCCTAGTAACCACCTGAACACACGAATAAGCCATATCTCAGCACCAGAACATCGTACAGACATGGTTGTTGGCTCGTTTGCAATAATGTGCCACACTCTAGCAACCGAGCGGTGAGTTTTGCCACTGCAAGCACCACTTCACATTTTCTTCTGGAAATGTACATTCTAGTTAGTGGTGCTTGCCTATGGCAAAGCAACACTAGTGTTATTGTGCATACTTATTATTCTTATTCTTATTCTTCTTATTATTCTTCTGGCCACTTTTTGACGCGCTACTCCTCCCGCAGTTTTTGTCACAGACCCACGAATGAGGCGTCAAATCGTGCGGATTATTCGGGAATGGTGTGCTATGACTTTTATAAGGGATCGGGGGTACGATGTTCGCCCCAGGGGCGAAAAACCGGCCGAAAAATCCCATAGACTTAACATTGCGTCGAACTTTGACGAGTCGTAGCTCGGAACGAGGATGTCGCAGAAACGTGTAATTTACCACATTTGAAGAGGCTGACAGGCTCTGTAAGAACATACCACACAATGGGGTAAAAGTTGCACCCCTGGGGCGCAGGAGCTGCCCAAAGTTGCCCCATTGACTTACTATGGTGTAGGACGGCCCATGAAATGGGCCGTCCTACACCAGAGAAACCGCTTTTATATTGAACATAACTCTGGATCACAGTGTCATAGAGACAAAGGGGCGGGCTCATTTTACTCAGACAACCAATCAGTCTCTCAGGATTATTGTGAAGCTATCAAGCCACGCCCTAGCAACCATTTAGAGCTCCTTAGCAACAAGTTCCATAGACTTCCATTGAAACAGATCAAAGGGATATCTCAGGATATCAGAGTCATAGAAACATGAGGGTGGGCTCGTTTGACTCGGGGCAGCAAACAGCCAATCCTGAATCACCTCAACACATCCTAACCCCTCCCTAGCAACCATTATCAAGCACCTTAGCAACCAAAATCCAAAGAGGAATATCTTCCATTCTGAATGTCACAAAGGCGTGGGAGTTGGTTTATATCATTCATACTGACAAGAAGCCTTTGGAGTTTCATGATTGGCAGCTGCCAAGCCACTCCCTAGCGACCAAACAGAGTACCCTAGCAACCATTTTGCAAGACCTATATCTCTGCATCAAAACATCGTATAGAGATGGGGGTTGGTTTATACATTCACATTGACTTTGGAGCTTCATGATTGGCAGCTGCCAAGCCACTCCCTAGCAACCAAACACAGTACCCTAGCAACCGTTTTGCAAGACCAATATCTCTGCATCAGAACATCGTATAGAGATGGGGGTTGGCTCTTTTGACTCATGCTAGCAAACAGGACTTGCTACATGCTACACATGCTAGCAGTGAATAGTTACATGCTAATATTGATTAGCTAAGTGCTAAATCATGCCAATAAAATGCTACAAACTCAACAGTAACCATCTTTGACAACTACCAACCACCTAGTAACACCATAGCAACCACCCAGATTACCCTAGCAACACCCTAGCAACTGCCTAGCAACGCCCTAGCAACCACCCAGAAAACCCTAGCAACCGCCTAGCAACATCCTAGCAACCACTCAGAACACCCTAGCAACCGCCTAGCAACACCCTAGCAAC
This sequence comes from Rhinichthys osculus, assembly GCA_029959095.1. Lineage (NCBI taxonomy): Eukaryota > Metazoa > Chordata > Actinopteri > Cypriniformes > Leuciscidae > Rhinichthys > Rhinichthys osculus. Next base: position 29,837,608 of record JARWKJ010000023.1, read on the forward strand.
CACCCAGAACGCCCTAGCAACCGCCTAGCAACACCATAGCAACCACCCAGAAGACCCTAGCAACCGCCTAGCAACCACCCAAAACACCTTGGCAACCACCCAGAACACCATAGCAACCGCCTAGCAACACCCTAGCAATCGCCTAGCAACACCCTAGCAACCACCCAGAATACCCTAGCAACCACCTAGCAACACCCTAGCAACCACTCAGAACACCCTAGCAACCGCCTAGCAACCACTCAGAAAACCCTAGCAACCGCCTAGCAACACCCTAGCAACCACCCAGAACACCCTAGCAACCGCCTAGCAACACCCTAGCAACCACCCAGAACACCCTAGCAACCACCTAGCAACCACCCAGAACACCCTATCAACCGCCTAGCAACCACCCAAAACACCTTAGCAACCACCCAGAATACCCTAGCAACCGCATAGCAACACCATAGCAACCACCCAGAATACCCTAGCAACCGCCTAGCAACGCCCTAGCAACCACCCATGATACCCTAGCAACCACCTAGTAACACCTTAGCAACCATGCTAGCATCATGCTAGCAACATGCAAAACATGCTAGCATGATGCTAGCAATATGCTAATCATGCTAGCATCTACCTAAAACATGTTTGCAACATGCTTATTTTTAATAGCATCATGCTAGCAACATGCTAATCATGCTAGCATCATGCTAGCAACATGCTAATCATGCTAGCATCATGCTAGCAACATGCTAATCATGCTAGCAATATGCTAACAAAATGCTAATCATGCTAACATCATGCTAGCAAAATGCTAATCATGCTAGCATCATGCTAGCAACATGCTAACAAAATGCTAATCATGCTAGCAACATGCTAATCATGCTAGCAACATGCTAATAGTGCTAGCAACATGCTAATAGTGCTAGCAACATGCTAATAGTGCCAGCATTATGCTAACAATATGCTAATCATGCTAGCATGATGCTAGCAACATGCTAATAGTGCTAGCAACATGCTAATAGTGCCAGCATAATGCTAACAACATGCTAATCATGCTAGCATGATGCTAGCAACACGCTAATCATGCTAGCATCTTGGTAAAAACTAACTAACCGCACGCTAGCAACCGAGCGGCGAGTTTTGCCACTGCAAGCACCACTTCACATTTTCTTCTGGAAATGTACATTCTAGTTATTATTATTATTCTGGACAAAGTTTGGCGCGCTACTCCTCCCGCAGTTTTTGTCACAGACCCATGAGTGAGGCGTCAAATCGACCGGCTCATTTAGGAGAGGTGTGCTATGACTTTTCTAAGAGATCGGGTGTACGATGTTCGCACAGCGGACGAAAAAGCGGCCAAAAAAATCCCATTGACTTAACATTGCGGAATTTTCAGAAATTTAAATCTCAACTGTCACTTTCACACACACCCACAGAAAAGGGCCTGACAGCCCTGCTGTCAGGCCCTCTCTCTCTCCCTCAGAGGATTTATTTTATCAAGCAGCCAATAAGTAATGGCCCTAAATCTTCAAAGCCACACCATAGCAACCAGTTACAGCACCCTAGCAACCGTGGGTGATAGGCACGAGGCCGCAGGCCTCGTGCCATACTAAATAACTCTATAAAAACTCTATAAAACTCTATAAAAACTCCAAATAAAAACTCCACAGTAATTATCTGTTAAAAAATACACGCCGACATCACACACCCCTGATTGAGGCGTCAAATTGTGCGGATTATTGAGGAGAGGTGTGGTATGATTTTTCTTAGCGATCAGGGGTACGGTGTTCGCCCCAGGGGCAAATCATTGGGTAAAAAAGTCCCATAGACTTAACATTGGCACAAAATTTGTGAGATCATATCTTTTGACTAGAAGGTCATAGAGACTTGGGGTTGGGCTCTTTTGACTCGGCTTATGAAGCAGCCAATAAGTAGTGACATAATAACTTCATGGCCACGCCCTAGCAACCACTTATGCCACCCTAGCAACCATAAAACTACATTTCTAAGTCATTTTTCAGCTCCAGAAAATGGTAGAAACATGGAGTTTGGCTTTTTTGACTCAGACTGTCAACTAGTCTTTAAATATCATCTCATAAACTGCATAAGCACACCATAGCAACCATTTAGAGTACCCTAGTAACCACCTGAACACACGAATAAGCCATATCTCAGCACCAGAACATCGTACAGACATGGTTGTTGGCTCGTTTGCAATAATGCACCACACCCTAGCAACTGAGCGGCGAGTTTTGCCACTGCAAGCACCACTTCACATTTTCTTCTGGAAATGTACATTCTAGTTAGTGGTGCTTGCCTATGGCAAAGCAACACTAGTGTTATTGTGCATACTTATTATTCTTCTTATTATTCTTCTGGCCACTTTTTGACGCGCTACTCCTCCCGCAGTTTTTGTCACAGACCCATGAGTGAGGTGTCAAAACGTGCGGCCTGTTCGGGAATGGTGTGCTATGACTTTTCTAAGAGATCGGGTGTACGATGTTCGCACAGCGGACGAAAAAGCGGCCAAAAAAATCCCATTGACTTAACATTGCGGAATTTTCAGAAATTTAAATCTCAACTGTCATTTTCACACACACCCACAGAAAAGGGCCTGACAGCCCTGCTGTCAGGCCCTCTCTCTCTCCCTCAGAGGATTTATTTTATCAAGCAGCCAATAAGTAATGGCCCTAAATCTTCAAAGCCACACCATAGCAACCAGTTACAGCACCCTAGCAACCGTGGGTGATAGGCACGAGGCCGCAGGCCTCGTGCCATACTAAATAACTCTATAAAAACTCTATAAAACTCTATAAAAACTCCAAATAAAAACTCCACAGAAATTATCTGTTAAAAAATACACGCCGACATCACACACCCCTGATTGAGGCGTCAAATTGTGCGGATTATTGAGGAGAGGTGTGCTGTGACTTTTCTTACCGATCGGGGGTACGGTGTTTGCCCCAGGGGCAAATAATTGGCTGAAAAAAGTCCCATAGACTTAACATTGGCACAAAATTTGTGAGATCATATCTTTTGACCAGAAGGTCATAGAGACTTGGGGTTGGGTTCTTTTGACTCGGCCTATCAAGAAGCCAATAAGTAGTGATATAATAACTTCATAGCCGTGCCCTAGCAACCACTTAGGGCACCCTAGCAACCATCAAACTACATTTCCAAGCCATATTTCAGCTCCAGAAAATAGTAGAAACATGGAGTTTGGCTTTTTTGACTCAGACTGTCAACTAGTCTTTAAATATCATCTCATAAACTGTATAAGCACACCATAGCAACCATTTAGAGTACCCTAGTAACCACCTGAACACACGAATAAGCCATATCTCAGCACCAGAACATCGTACAGACGTGTTTGTTGTCTCGTATGCAACCATGTGCCACACCCTAGCAACCGAGAGGCGAGTTTTGCCACTGCAAGCACCACTTCACATTTTCTTCTGGAAATGTACATTCTAGTTTTTATTATTATTATTCTGGACAAAGTTTGACGCGCTACTCCTCCCGCAGTTTTTGTCACAGACCCATGAGTGAGGTGTCAAAACGTGCGGCCTGTTCGGGAATGGTGTGCTATGACTTTTCTAAGAGATCGGGTGTACGATGTTCGCACAGCGGACGAAAAAGCGGCCAAAAAAGTCCCATTGACTTAACATTGCGGAATTTTCAGAAATTTAAATCTCAACTGTCATTTTCACACAGACACAAAAGGGCCTGACAGCCCTGCTGTCAGGCAGACCTCTCTCTCTCCCTAGGAGGATTTATTTTATCAAGCAGCCAATAAGTAATGGCCCTAAATCTTCAAAGCCACACCATAGCAACCAGTTACAGCACCCTAGCAACCGTGGGTGATAGGCACGAGGCCGCAGGCCTCGTGCCATACTAAATAACTCTATAAAACTCTATAAAAACTCCAAATAAAAACTCCACAGTAATTATCTGTTAAAAAATACACGCCGACATCACACACCCCTGATTGAGGCGTCAAATTGTGCGGATTATTGAGGAGAGGTGTGGTATGATTTTTCTTAGCAATCAGGGGTACGGTGTTTGCCCCAGGGGCAAATCATTGGGTAAAAAAGTCCCATAGACTTAACATTGGCACAAAATTTGTGAGATCATATCTTTTGACTAGAAGGTCATAGAGACTTGGGGTTGGGCTCTTTTGACTCGGCTTATGAAGCAGCCAATAAGTAGGGACATAACAACTTCATGGCCACGCCCTAGCAACCACTTATGCCACCCTAGCAACCATAAAACTACATTTACAAGCCATATTTCAGCTCCAGAAAATAGAAGAAACATGGAGTTTGGCTTTTTTGACTCAGACTGTCAACTAGTCTTTAAATATCATCTCATAAACTGTATAAGCACACCATAGCAACCATATAGAGTACCCTAGTAACCATACAAACACATGAATAAGCCATATCTCAGCACCAGAATATCGTACAGACATGGTTTTTTGCTCCTATGCAATCATGTACAACACCCTAGCAACCGAGCGGCGAGTTTTGCCACTGCAAGCACCACTTCACATTTTCTTCTGGAAATGTACATTCTAGTTCTTATTCTTATTCTTCTTATTAGTGGTGCTTGCCTATGGCGAAGCAACACTATTGTTATCTCACATACTTATTATTCTTATTCTTCTTATTCTTATTAGTGGTGCTTGCCTATGGCGAAGCAACACTATTGTTATCTCACATACTTATTATTCTTATTCTTCTTATTCTTATTAGTGGTGCTTGCCTATGGCGAAGCAACACTATTGTTATCTCACATACTTATTATTCTTATTAGTGGTGCTTGCCTATGGCAAAGCAACACTAGTGTTATCTTGCATACTTATTATTCTTATTCTTATTCTTATTATTCTTCTGGCCACTTTTTGACGCGCTACTCCTCCCGCAGTTTTTGTCACAGACCCATGAATGAGGTGTCAAAACGTGCGGCCTGTTCGGGAATGGTGTGCTATGACTTTTCTAAGGGATCGGGGGTACGATGTTCGCCCCAGGGGCGAAAAACCGGCCGAAAAATCCCATAGACTTAACATTGCGTCAAACTTTGACGAGTCGTAGCTCGGAACGAGGATGTCACAGAAACGTGAAATTTGCCACATTTGAAGAGGCTGACAGGCTCTGTAAGAATATACCACACAGTGGGGTAAAAGTTGCACCCCTGGGGCGCAGGAGCTGCCCAAATTTGCCCCATTGACTTACTATGGTGTAGGACGGCCCATGAAATGGGCCGTCCTACACCATAGAAACCGCTTTTGTATTGAACATAGCTCTGGATCACAGTGTCATAGAGACAAGGGGGCGGGCTCATTTTATTCAGACAACCAATCAGTCTCTCAGGATCATTGTGAAGCTATCAAGCCACGCCCTAGCAACCATTTAGAGCTCCTTAGCAACAAGTTCCATAGACTTCCATTGAAACAGATCAAAGGGATATCTCTAGATATAAGAGTCATAGAAACATGAGGGTGGGCTCGTTTGACTCGGGGCAGCAAACAGCCAATCCTGAATCACCTCAACACATCCTAATCCCTCCCTAGCAACCATTATCAAGCACCTTAGCAACAAAAATCCAAAGAGGAATATCTTCCATTCTGAATGTCACAAAGGCGTGGGAGTTGGTTTATATCATTCATACTGACAAGCAGCCTTTGGAGTTTCATGATTGGCAGCTGCCAAGCCACTCCCTAGCAACCAAACAGAGTACCCTAGCAACCATTTTGCAAGACCAATATCTCTGCATCAGAACATCGTATAGAGATGGGGGTTGGTTTATAAATTCACATTGACTTTGGAGCTTCATGATTGGCAGCTGCCAAGCCACTCCCTAGCAACCAAACAGAGTACCCTAGCAACCGTTTTGCAAGACCAATATCTCTGCATCAGAACATCGTATAGAGATGGGGGTTGGCTCTTTTGACTCATGCTAGCACACAGGACTTTCAACATGCTAAACATGCTAGCTGTGAATAGCTACATGCTAATATTGATTAGCTAAGTGCTAAATCATGCCATGAACATTATAAAAACTCTATAGTAACCAAATGTGAACACTACCAACCACCTAGTAACACCATAGCAACCATCCAGAATACCATAGCAACCACCTAAAACACCCTAGCAACCACCCAAAACACCCTAGTAACCGCCTAGCAACACCATAGCAACCACCCAGAATACCCTAGCAACCGCCTAGCAACCACCCAGAACACCCTAGCAACCCCCTAGCAACACCCTAGCAACCACTCAGAACACCCTAGCAACCACCTAGCAACACCCTAGCAACCACCCAGAACACCCTAGCAACCGCCTAGCAACACCCTAGCAACCACCCAGAACACCCTAGCAACCACCTAGCAACACCCTAGCAACCACCCAAAACACCCTAGCAACCACCTAGCAACCCCCTAGCAACCACCCAGAACACCCTAGCAACCGCCTAGCAACACCCTAGCAACCACCCAGAACACCCTAGCAACCACCTAGGAACACCCTAGCAACCACCTAGCAACACCCTAGCAACCGCCTAGCAACACCCTAGCAACCACCCAAAACACCCTAGCAACCACCTAGCAACCCCCTAGCAACCACCCAGAACACCCTAGCAACCGCCTAGCAACACCCTAGCAACCACCCAGAACACCCTAGCAACACCCTAGTAACCACCCAGAACACCCTAGCAACCACCTAGCAACACCCTAGCAACCACCCAAAACACCCTAGCAACACCCTAGCAACCACCCAGAACACCCTAGCAACCGCCTAGCAACCACCCAAAACACCCTAGCAACCACCCAGAAAACCCTAGCAACCACATAGCAACACCATAGCAACCACCCAGAACACCCTAGCAACTGCCTAGCAACACCATAGCAACCACCCAGAACACCCTAGCAACCACCCTGAACACCATAGCAACTGCCTAGCAACGCCCTAGCAACCACCCAGCACACCCTAGCAACCATATAGCGTACCCTAGTAACCATACAAACACATGAATAAGCCATATCTCAGCTCCACAATATCGTACAGACATGATTGTTGGCTCGTATGCAATAATGTACCACACCCTAGCAACCGAGCGGCGAGTTTTGCCACTGCAAGCACCACTTCACATTTTCTTCTGGAAATGTACCTTCTAGTTCTTCTTATTCTTATTCTTCTGGCCACTTTTTGACGCGCTACTCCTCCCGCAGTTTTTGTCACAGACCCACGAATGAGGTGTCAAAACGTGCGGCCTGTTCGGGAATGGTGTGCTATGACTTTTCTAAGCGATCGGGGGTACGATGTTCGCCCCAGGGGCGAAAAACCGGCCGAAAAATCCCATAGACTTAACATTGCGTCAAACTTTGACGAATCGTAGCTCGGAACGAGGATGTCGCAGAAACGTGAAATTTGCCACATTTGAAGAGGCTGACAGGCTCTGTAAGAACATACCACACAATGGGGTAAAAGTTGCACCCCTGTGGGGCAGGAGCTGCCCAAAGTTGCCCCATTGACTTACTATGGTGTAGGACGGCCCATGAAATGGGCCGTCCTACACCATAGAAACCGCTTTTATATTGAACATAACTCTGGATCACAGTGTCGTAGAGACAAAGGGGCGGGCTCATTTTACTCAGACGGCCAATCATTCTCCTTGGATCATTGTGAAGCTATCAAGCCACGCCCTAGCAACCATTTAGAGCTCCTTAGCAACAAGTTCCATAGACTTCCATTGAAAGAGATCGAAGGGATATCTCTGGACTGAATTGTCATAGAAACATGAGGGTGGTCTCGTTTGACTCGGGGCAGCAAACAGCCAATCCTGAATCACCTCAACACTTCCTAGCCACGCCCTAGCAACCATTGTCGAGCACCTTAGCAACCAAAATCCAAAGAGGAATATCGTCCATTCTGAATGTCACAGAGGCACGGGAGTTGGTTTATATCATTCATACTGACAAGCAGCCTTTGGAGTTTCATGATTGGCAGCTGCCAAGCCACTCCCTAGCAACCAAACAAGGTACCCTAGCAACCATTTTGCAAGACCTATATCTCTGCATCAAAACATCGTATAGAGATGGGGGTTGGTTTATACATTCACATTGACTTTGGAGCTTCATGATTGGCAGCTGCCAAGCCACTCCCTAGCAACCAAACAGAGTACCCTAGCAACCGTTTTGCAAGACTAATATCTCTGCATCAGAACATCGTATAGAGATGGGGGTTGGCTCTTTTGACTCATGCTAGCAAACAGGACTTGCTACATGCTACACATGCTAGCAGTGAATAGCTACATGCTAATATTGATTAGCTAAGTGCTAAATCATGCCAATAAAATGCTACAAACTCAACAGTAACCATCTTTGACAACTACCAACCACCTAGTAACACCATAGCAACCACCCAGATTACCCTAGCAACACCCTAGCAACTGCCTAGCAACGCCCTAGCAACCACCCAGAACACCCTAGCAACCGCCTAGCAACCACCCAAAACACCTTAGCAACCACCCAGAATACCCTAGCAACCACCTAGCAACATCCTAGCAACCACTCAGAACACCCTAGCAACCGCCTAGCAACACCCTAGCAACCACCCAGAACGCCCTAGCAACCGCCTATCAACACCATAGCAACCACCCAGAAGACCCTAGCAACCGCCTAGCAACACCCTAGCAACCACCCAAAACACCTTAGCAACCACCCAGAATACCCTAGCAACCACCTAGCAACATCCTAGCAACCACTCAGAACACCCTAGCAACCACCTAGCAACACCCTAGCAACCACCCAGAATACCCTAGCAACCACCTAGCAACACCCTAGCAACCACTCAGAACACCCTAGCAACTGCCTAGCAACACCCTAGCAACAACTCAGAACACCCTAGCAACCGCCTAGCAACCACCCAGAACACCCTAGCAACCGCCTAGCAACACCCTAGCAACCACCCAGAACACCCTAGCAACCGCCTAGCAACACCCTAGCAACCACTCAGAACACCCTAGCAACCATAAAACTACATTTACAAGCCATATTTCAGCTCCAGAAAATAGTAGAAACATGGAGTTTGGCTTTTTTGACTTAGACTGTCAACTAGTCTTTAAATATCATCTCATAAACTGTATAAGTACACCATAGCAACCATATAGAGTACCCTAGTAACCACCTGAACACATGAATAAGCCATATCTCAGCACCAGAACATCGTACAGACGTGGTTGTTGGCTCGTATGCATTAATGTACCACACTCTAGCAACCGAGCGGCGAGTTTTGCCACTGCAAGCACCACTTCACATTTTCTTCTGGAAATGTACATTCTAGTTCTTATTCTTCTTATTCTTATTCTTATTCTTCTGGCCACTTTTTGACGCGCTACTCCTCCCGCAGTTTTTGTCACAGACCCATGAATGAGGTGTCAAAACGTGCGGCCTGTTCGGGAATGGTGTGCTATGACTTTTATAAGGGATCGGGGGTACGATGTTCGCCCCAGGGGCGAAAAACCGGCCGAAAAATCCCATAGACTTAACATTGCGTCAAACTTTGACAAGTCGTAGCTCAGAACGAGGATGTCGCAGAAACGTGTAATTTACCACATTTGAAGAGGCTGACAGGCTCTGTAAGAACATACCACACAATGGGGTAAAAGTTGCACCCCTGGGGTGCAGGAGGGGCCCAAAGTTGCCCCATTGACTTACTATGGTGTAGGACGGCCCATGAAATGGGCCGTCCTACACCATAGTAAGTGATTTTCTATTGAACATAACTCTGGATCACAGTGTCATAGAGACAAGGGGGCGGGCTCATTTTACTCAGACGACCAATCAGTCTCTCAGGATCATTGTGAAGCTATTAGGCCACGCCCTAGCAACCATTTAGAGCACCTTAGCAACAACTCCCATAGACTTCCATTGAAAGAGATCGAAGGGATATCTCTGGACTGAATTGTCATAGAAACATGAGGGTGGTCTCGTTTGACTCGGGGCAGCAAACAGCCAATCATGAATCACCTCAACACTTCCTAGCCACGCCCTAGCAACCATTGTCGAGCACCTTAGCAACCAAAATCCAAAGAGGAATATCGTCCATTCTGAATGTCACAGAGGCACGGGAGTTGGTTTATATCATTCATACTGACAAGCAGCCTTTGGAGTTTCATGATTGGCAGCTGCCAAGCCACTCCCTAGCAACCAAACAGAGTACCCTAGCAACCATTTTGCAAGACCTACATCTCTCTATCAGAACATCGTATAGAGATGGGGGTTTGTTTATACATTCACATTGACTTTGGAGCTTCATGATTGGCAGCTGCCAAGCCACTCCCTAGCAACCAAACAGAGTACCCTAGCAACCGTTTTGCAAGACCTATATCTCTGTATCAGAACTTCGTATAGAGATGGGGGTTGGCTCTTTTGACTCATGCTAGCAAACAGGACTTGCTACATGCTACACATGCTAGCAGTGAATAGCTACATGCTAATATTGATTAGCTAAGTGCTAAATTATGCCAATAAAATGCTACAAACTCAACAGTAACCATCTTTGACAACTACCAACCACCTAGTAACACCATAGCAACCACCCAGATTACCCTAGCAACACACTAGCAACTGCCTAGCAACGCCCTAGCAACCACCCAGAACACTCTAGCAACCGCCTAGCAACATCCTAGCAACCACTCAGAACACCCTAGCAACCGCCTAGCAACACCCTAGCAACCACCCAGAACGCCCTAGCAACCGCCTAGCAACACCATAGCAACCACCCAGAAGACCCTAGCAACCGCCTAGCAACCACCCAAAACACCTTGGCAACCACCCAGAACACCCTAGCAACCGCCTAGCAACCGCCTAGCAACACCCTAGCAACCACCCAGAATACCCTAGCAACCACCTAGCAACACCCTAGCAACCACTCAGAACACCCTAGCAACCGCCTAGCAACACCCTAGCAACCACCCAGAACACCCTAGCAACCGCCTAGCAACACCTTAGCAACCACTCAGAACACCCTAGCAACCGCCTAGCAACACCCTAGCAACCAACCAAAACACCCTAGCAACCCCATAGCAACCCCTAGCAACACCCTAGCAACCACCCAGAACACCCTAGCAACCACCTAGCAACCACCCAGAATACCCTAGCAACCGCATAGCAACACCATAGCAACCACACAGAACACCCTAGCAACCGCCTAGCAACGCCCTAGCAACCACCCATAATACCCTAGCAACCACCTAGTAACACCTTAGCAACCATGCTAGCATCATTTTAGCAACATGCTAAACATGCTAGCATGATGCTAGCAATATGCTAATCATGCTAGCATCTACCTAAAACATGTTTGCAACATGCTTATTTTTGCTAGCATCATGCTAGCAACATGCCAATCATGCTAGCATGATGCTAGCAACATGCTAATCATGATAGCAACATGCTAGCAACATGCTAATCATGCTAGCATCATGCTAGCAACATGCTAATAATGCTAACAGAATGCTAACAACATGCTAATCATGCTAGCATGATGTTAGCAACATGCTAATCATGCTAGCATCTTGGTAAAAACTAGCTAACCGCACGCTAGAAACCGAGCGGCGAATTTTGCCACTGCAAGCACCACTTCACATTTTCTTCTGGAAATGTACATTCTAGTTTCTTTTTATTACACAGCTCTCTGAAATAATTGATTCTGATTGGTCAGTCGCAACATTCCGAGGTCAGTTATTCGCCGTCAATAGTGCATTAGTGCCCGCCCCCTTTTTCAGGAGTGCTGGTTCCGGAAGTGTTTTTTTTCCATTAATTTCTCCGAAAGGATTTTTTTTAAAGTCTTCATTAAAGAGTTATAAGCTATGAATCAACCCAACCAGTTACGAGGAGAATCACAACATTACAAACTTTGATTTGAAGCAAAAAGTTTTTGAAAATAAGGCAAAAACAAAAGAAAAAAGGTACAAGACTGTGACTGCGGCTTAAATGAGGGAAAGAACTACAATCCCATTAAGCATTGCAAACAGCACAATCAAATTAAAAATACTCATGTTGATTATACACACACAGAAATATATATATATTAAAAATTAAGTATTTTGAGATCTACTATTACGTCATTCACAGTGCTTCATGGGAGTGGGCGGAGCTAAAGAGCTATTCTGACTCTGTGGTTGGTGGAATTTTCTGCATAGCATCATGGGTAATGTAGTTTTTCACCAGGAATTCCGCTGTTAAATACGATTATTTTTAAAATAAGTTGAAATAATGTGGGCTGACGGCTTCAGCAGAAGCAAATACTATCATTATATCTTACATGTCCGTTTTGTTTGACCTTTTAAGTTTGTCTAGGCTCAAAACCACTTGCTAGGAACTGTTTTCTTCATAGAAGCTTTGGGTTTAATGAGCTAATAAAACGTTTCGACTCAATACGCGTCGGGCCCTGAACACCCTGTCGGGGTTTGTTTTGCGATAACAACTGTCTGGATGCACATTATCCCTTACATGTTTCTTTTTGTTTGAGCTTTGGGATATAACAACACACTTGAGCTTTTATTCATCTTCAGCTCATAAATGAATGCGGCGTATTGACCGTATGTGGTGAGTGATGTCGGACTCAACACTACCCACCTGTGAGGCCCAATAATATGGTTACGACTACTTTTCCTGCAGTGGTAATCAGATTGCCAATGATCTCTTTGAGTTTGGACGCCACGTCTGCTATCTGCCGCAGGATCTTCATCTTGGTGCTTTCTTCGACGTCGGCCTCCTCGAGTTCTTCTTCTTCTTCTTCTTCTTCATCCTCGGGAAGACCACAGTCTTCATCGCCCAGCTCAAAGTCTTCGAACAGCAGCTCGTCCTCAAGCTCCTGCTTCTCACTTTTTTTGTCGTCTTCTTCTTCATCCTCCTTTTCCTGAAACATGACAACGGATGTTACAGAAAGTACGAGTTTAAACTGTTCTCTTAAACTTCGTAATTTTTACCTAAATCCAATGGCTGTACATATGGCTCATACAGGTGAAACTGGAAAAACTGTAATATCGTGCAAAAATTGATTTATTTCAGTAATTCTTCAACTTAAAAGGTGAAACTAATATATTATATAGACTCATTACATGCAAAGTGAGATATTTCAAGCCTTTATTTGTTATAATTGTGATGATTATGTCTTACAGCTTATAAAAACCCCACATTCAAAATTAGAATATTGTGAAAAGGTTTTCATAAGATAATAAGCCATAATCATTGAAATTATAACAAACCAAGGCTTGAAATATCGCACTTTGCATGTAATGAGTCTATATAATATATTAGTTTCACCTTTTAAGTTGAATTACTGAAATAAATGAACTTTTGCACAATATTGTAAATTTTCGAGTTTCACCTGTATACACACACACACACACACACACACACCTGCTGGAAAGTAAAGACATTCCCAATAAAAGAACTGTCGCTGTGGACTAGAACCACGCTTAACATTTGGAACAAGGTACGAGTTGCATTTAAGTTGCCAAGAGGTTTATCAATTTTGACAAGCATCGGACATATTAAATCCTTCGCTCCCAAAAGTTTTTCAAAATGGGCGGAAGAACGGCGGCGTACGTTTTTACATCAGTTAATCAATAGGAACAACCTTATGTCATTTGAAGAGTTACATAGGCGCTTCCATCTCAAGAAAAGTGATTTCTTTAGATACTTACAGTTGCGCTCTTTTTTGACTTCACATAAAGACTGGGGGGAAATACTAAACCCCACACCAATTGAGAACACTCTGATTCAATTCCCAAAAGGTGAAGGGGATAAGAAACTGATAACAAAGTTATATAAAGTCTTTTTGTCAATGAATCTTAATGGGCCCACTCGGACAAAACAAAGATGGGAAGCAGAGACGGACAAAATTATTTCTGACGAAATGTGGACTGGGGCACATCGGGTTACAAGTTCAAACACGTGGCGGGAATTTAAATGGAAAGTTATTAGTAGATATTTCAGGACCCGGGATGTAGTTGCTAAGATAGATCCCAAAGTTCCAAGTTTGTGCTGGAGAAACTGTGGGCCAGCAGTGCCTAATCATACACATATTTCCTGCTCATGCCCTATATTACAAAACTACTGGGATGAGGTGTACAAGGCTATAAACCAGATTTTTCAGGAGGTCATTCCGAAGGATGCAACAGTTGCATTACTTGGTATTATGCCAGCTGGTGTGCAAGGACGTGCTAAATCATATCTCTTCAATGTTCTGTTCACAGCAGCCTTGAAATGCATCACAATTAAGTGGATGCAAGTAGAGCCTCCCTGTTACAACGCCTGGGTTCAAAAAGTACGGGAACTGTATCAAATGGAAAAGATAACATGCTCATTACGACTTCAGAAATCTGTTTTTAATCTACGATGGAGTCCAGCAGAAGTCTTATTCATGTAAAGGGCCAACAAGTTAGGGTTCTGGTTTATGGGATTATGGTTGTTTTGTGTGTGTGTGTGTGTGTGTGTGTGTGGTGATGCTGAAACCACATAGAAATGCAAAATGTAACATTGAAATATATTATTTTTTCTTTTTTAAGATTAACTAGTAACATTTGATAACTATTGCTGATGCATGTAACTGCTCTGTCAAGAATGAATAAAAGTTAGGGCTGTCAAATGATTAATCGTGATTAATCACATCCAAAATAAAAGTTTTGTTTTACATAATATATGTGGGTGCACTGTATATAATTATTTTATATATATAAATAAACACACATGCTTGTATATATTTAAGAAATATTTTCATGTATATACTGTATATAGATTTATATATAATTTATATTATATATAAATATAAATATTTTATATATAAATAATATTTTTTCTTAAATATACATGCATGTGTGTGTATTTATATATATATACAAAATAGCACCCACATATTCTATTTTGGATGTGATTAATCACGATTAATCATTTGACAGCCCTAATAAAAATGTAAGTTCAAAAAAAAAAAGAAAAAAAAAAGTAAAGACATTTATAATGTTACAATAGCTTATATTTCAAATAAATGCTGTTCTTTTAAACTTTCTATTCATCAAAGAATCCTGAAAAATAAAATGTATCAGTTTCCACAACAATATGAAAGTGTTTCCAACACTGATAATAATCATAAATGTTTCTTGAGCATCAGATCCTCATATTAGAGTGATTTCTGAAGGATCATGTGACACTGAAGACTGGAGTAATGATGCTGAAAATACAGCTTTGATCACAGGAATAAATTAAACTTTACTGTATATTCACATAGAAAACAGCTGATTTACATTATAATAATATTTTAGTTTTTACTGTATTTTTGATCAAATAAATGCAGCTTTGGTGAGCAGAAGAGACTCCTTTCAGAACGTACCGACCCCAAACTGGTATTATATATTCATAGAACATTTTAACATTTATAAAAAGCTTGGATTGGTCAGGAGTGCCTCATTATTGTGGAATACGGTTGCACAATCTGATTAAAATTCCCAGGTGTGTCCAGATGTCACGCTGATGTCATATTACATCCGGCGCAAGGAACATAAAACATGCAACAACAACAACAAACGTAAGAATTCCTGCGTTCTGCCTCGTAGGAATACACTAAACCTCACTGTAAAGACTGAACCCACTGCTGTGTAACTTATGGCAATAATGGGCATCATTCCAAGATTCTTTATAAAAGGCATGAGAGCGACTCGTTCTCCGTCCTAACGAAGTTAACACAGGCTAAATGAGTCCAGAAAGACTAGAACAGGATGAAGGTCTGAGGGCTTGATTAAATCCCGTCGGCCTGTTGAGACGGCGCTGTCTAGAGTCACTCTTCAAGCGTTTATGGAAGGGAATATGAGGGAAAGTTCATTATTCCTCCTTCAGAACAATGAAAAATAAGTGTGTGGTGTTTGTCTGTGAAAACCAATGCTATGTAGTTGCTAGGGTGTTCAGGCGACATTTAAAATTATCAAAACTGAAATAAAAATGTATATAAACCATATAGATATTAGATTATAGCCTATATATACAAGTGAAACTCCAAAAATTAGAGTATCGTGCAAAAGTTCATTTATTTCAGTAATTCTTCAACTTAAAAGGTGAAACTAATATATTATATAGACTCATTACATGCAAAGTGAGATATTTCAAGCCTTTATTTGTTATAATTGTGATGATTATGGATTACAGCTTATGAAAACCCCACATTCAAAATTAGAATATAGTGAAAAGCTTTTCATAAGCTTTAATAATCATCATAATTATAACAAATAAAGGCTTGAAATATCTCACTTTGCATGTAATGAGTCTATATAATATATTAGTTTCACCTTTTAAGTTGAAGAATTACTGAAATAAATGAACTTTTGCACGATACTCTAATTTTTCGAGTTTCACCTGTATAAATAATACAAAAACAATAAAATGACAAAAACTTTCACTGAAATTATTATTTTTTATTTAATTAATTTAATTTAAATATTATATTGATATAAACTATAATATTATATGAATGATATTAAAATAACAATGTCTTAAATTTGGAAGTTTATGATTGTAAAAAAGTAGCAATACCTTAAAATTAAAATAAAAACCACATGAATTAAAGTCACTAAACTTAGTATGAGCAAGAGTACCTGTCATTCTTGACTTAGCAAATATCTGTCAAATGTAATAAGTATTATTAGCAGACAGATGTACAGATAGATAGATTAAAAAAGATTAGAAAGATCGGGTATTTTTATGCGGTTGCTAAGATATTTGGGGTGGTTGCTGGGGTGTTCCTATGTGGTTGCTAGGGTACTGAGTGGTTGCTAGGGTGTCACTATGTGGTTGCTAGGATACTCAGGGTGTTACTATGTGTTGATTCTGTGATACTAAAAACCAAAACTGAAAATGACCAAATAAATGATTGGCACACACAAAAAAAAAAAAAGTTCTTCAAGCTGGAGTTATGAAGGATTAATATTCGTTAACATTATATGAAGTATGCATGTGAGGAACTGAGTCTGGAAGTTATGAATGTTTGATATCTCATCTCTCGGCCGAGACTCTCAGCGCTGTGCTGGTACACACACACACACACTCAGCTCATATAATGCAAGCAGAGCTAAATCAGGTGTTTGTTTGAACGAGCCTCGCTTCGCTGTGAAAACCCAAAACTGACAGTGTTTCCCTCAGCTATATTTACCATATTCCCAGCATGAATGAGAGTCTGTGCCGGGAAAACACACACACACACACACACACACACACACTTCCACTGGTGTAACACCTCCGGCTGATCACCGTAATCGACGAGAGGCTGACGGTTGTGTTTGTGAAGAGAGGAGGATGAGCGAAGTTGGTAAAGAAACTTTGAAGTTGACTTGAGAAAAGCTGGACCTGAAAGTTAAGAAGTTTTATCAGCTTCAAGTTTGAAATAGTTTAGTAATTTAAAATTACACAGACAGATGTACAGATAGATAGATTAAAAAAATATTAGATGGATAGGGTATTGTTATGCAGTTGCTAAGGTATTTGGGGTGGTTGCTAGGGTACTACTATGTATTTGCTAGGATTCTCGGGGTGGTTGCTAGGGTGTAGTTATGCGGTTAATAGGGTACTCAAGGTGGTTGCTAGGGTGTTGCTATGCAGTTGCTAAGGTATTTGGGGTGGTTGCAAGGGTTTTTCTATGTGGTTTATAGGTTACTTAGGGTGGTTGCTAGGGTGTTGCTATGTGGTTGCTAAGGTATTTTGGGTGGTTGCAAGGGTTTTTCTATGTGGTTAATAGGTTACTTAGGGTGGTTGCTAGGGTGTTGCTATGTGGTTGCTAAGGTATTTGGGGTGGTTGCAAGGGTTTTTCTATGTGGTTGATAGGGTACTTACTAGGGTGTTGCTATGTGGTTGCTAGAGTGTTGCTATGTGGTTGCTAAGGTATTTGGGGTGGTTGTTAGTGTGTTGCCATGTGGTTTGCTAGGGTACTCAGGGTGGTTGCTAAGGTGTTGCTATGTGGTTGCTAAGGTATTTGGGGTTGTTGTTAGGGTGTTGCTATGTGTTTTGCTAGGGTACTCGGGGTGGTTGCTAAGGTGTTGCTATGTGGTTGCTAAGGTATTTGGGGTGGTTGCTAGAGTGTTGCTATGTGGTTGCTAAGGTATTTGGGGTGGTTGTTAGTGTGTTGCTATGTGGTTTGCTAGGGTACTCAGGGTGGTTGCTAAGGTGTTGCTATGTGGTTGCTAAGGTATTTGGGGTGGTTGCTAGGGTGTTGCTATCCGGTTGCTAGGGTACCCAATGTGGTTGGTGTTTTTTTTCACAGAATGCTGCCGTGTTTATTATAAAGAATTGATCCGTGCGCATCATTTTTTTTTAAATTCAAGTTCACTCGTAATCTATAATGATTAACGTTAAACTTAACGACATTTGTTCTCTTCATGACGTGTCTCGACTAAATATCCTCCACATTCAGATCTGCCTCCATTAGTTAGCAACGCCCAACTTCCTACCATCCGATTGGACAAGAACAAAATAAAGCCCCGCCCTACAATTATTTTCTTATTTTCTTCAGGCAGATAAAGTGATTAACCAGGGAACACGTGGAGATGATGAAGAGCTGATGAAGAGCTGATCGTTAGCGCTGTCCGCGGAGCTGAAATCAATGACGCCAATCGGCTTGATTCGTTTTTGATTCAACCATCTCTTGTGTCAATTTCAAAATCACTATCAATCTACCCACAAATCTAGAAGTTCATCATAGTGAACTATATTTGGAGTTTACGACAAAATAAATGCCATTTTAGGTCATTTGTGACAAGGCTAATAGAAACTCTGAAGGGCCGGAAACTTAATTTAGTAGCCAAACTGGCTGGTGAGTGAAAGTTAAATGAAAACGCTGATAATAAGTAAATAATGCATACATTTTTATATTTGTCAATAGCCTTCAGTAATGTATATATCTATATATATATATCAATTCTGCATTTCAGCATCAGTCATTGAAACCCCTGTAAATACTGTGCTAGTCGCTAACTCTCAGTGATTCTCCTGGTGTGTATTGTTCAGTGGTGTGTTTTACGGTCATCTGTCACTGTTTACACACTGCCCTGCAGAACCACCGCTGGCTGTTATTCTTGGATTCTGTAATATAAGAATAATAATATTAAAACAACTTGACTTCATTCACACACCTTTAAACACTTACAGCATGGTATTAATTATCTGCCTGTCACGATCCATAAAGGTCTGAGCATGAGGGAGAACTTTACCACCGTCAGCCCGAGAGCAAACCCTGCCGCCCCGAGCCGGTGTACACACACTACTGTACATCAGAGAGAGAGAGAGAGAGAGAGAGAGAGAGAGAGAGCTACTACTGTACATCAGAGAGAGAGAGAGAGAGAGAGAGAGCTACTACTGTACATCAGAGAGAGAGAGAGAGAGAGAGAGAGAGAGAGAGAGAGAGAGAGAGAGAGAGAGCTACTACTGTACATCAGAGAGAGAGAGAGAGAGAGAGAGAGCTACTACTGTACATCAGAGAGAGAGAGAGAGAGAGAGAGAGAGAGAGAGAGAGAGAGCTACTACTGTACATCAGAGAGAGAGAGAGAGAGAGAGAGAGAGAGAGAGAGAGAGAGCTACTACTGTAAATCAGAGAGAGAGAGAGAGAGAGAGAGAGAGAGAGCTACTACTGTACATCAGAGAGAGAGAGAGAGAGAGAGAGAGAGAGAGCTACTACTGTACATCAGAGAGAGAGAGAGAGAGAGAGAGAGAGAGCTACTACTGTACATCAGAGAGAGAGAGAGCTACAACTATACATCAGAGAGAGAGAGAGAGAGAGAGAGAGGGGGGGGGGGGTTGGTAACTCTAGCACTGCCACCGAAAAAACAACACCAGCAAATGTATTCCAGATGTGAACCTGCTGAATACACACACACACACACACACACACACACACACTCGCTCTCACACGTTCACACTCTCACTCACACACACACAAGCACGCACGCACACACACGCTCACTCTCACTCACCAACAGACGCACGCACGCACACACACACACACACACACACACACAAGCTCTC
The DNA here is from genome assembly GCA_029959095.1 of Rhinichthys osculus. Taxonomy (NCBI): domain Eukaryota; kingdom Metazoa; phylum Chordata; class Actinopteri; order Cypriniformes; family Leuciscidae; genus Rhinichthys; species Rhinichthys osculus. The sequence continues at coordinate 29,857,649 of JARWKJ010000023.1, forward strand.
CCACACAGACACGCACGCACGCACGCACGCACACACACAAACACACACACGCACACACGCACGCACACACACACACACACACACACACACACACAAGCTCTCTCACACACACACATGCTCACACTTTCACTCACCCAACCACACAAGAACACACACACTCACTCACACGCTCATACTCTCACTCACCCACACACACGCACACCCCCCCCCACACACACACGCTCACACACACTCACACCCCCCCCCACACACAAGCACACACACACTCACTCACACGCTCATACTCTCACTCACCCACACACACGCACACCCCCCCCCCCCACACACACACGCACACGCACACCCACCCCCCCCACACACACACGCACACCCCCCCACACACACACACGCTCACTCTCACTCACCCACAAACATGCACGCACACACGCACACACACACACACACCCCACACACACACACCCCCACACCCCACACACACACACACACACACCCCCCACACACACACACACCCACACCCCACACACACACACGCACACACACGCACACACACACACACGCACACACACACCCCCACCCCACCCCCCCCCACACACACACACGCACACACACACCCAAACCCCCCCCCCACACACACACGCTCACTCTCACTCACCCACATACATGCACGCACACACACACACACACACACACACTCTCTCTCTCTCTCTCCCTCACACACACACACACACACACACTCTCTCTCTCACACACACACGTGTTGGAATGCTAAAGCAGTGTTATCAGCATTAGGGAAGTGTGTGATTACACACGAGCTGCTGAATGTGGAGCGATGATGCTAATATTGAAGCGATGCTTCATGTTTCGTGAACTTCTCCTGAACACACACTCTGTGCTTGAGGATACACACTTCAGCCATGGAGCGGTACGGTCATAACAGATCATACTTTATCCGTGATTTCATATCAGCGCTTCGGCATGTAGAGATTATGATCTCATTATCAGCAAACATTTGCAGGCTGTGTGGATTAATGCAACATCAAGAGTTTAATAAAGAGACATACAGGGAAATTAACAAAAAATTTACAGTACCTTTATTTTTTACGCATTTACACTTATTTTTAAGCACATTTTTTTTTTTACTTGAGTGTTCATCATTCATCATGACTTCAGTCGCACTTGAACCACGAATACACAATAACAGTTTTTAATGGATTCGAGGAGTTTTGTGGTTGAAATTTTTAAAAAAGTAACAAATCGGGTCATTTTGAGCTCCTTAGGAATGAATGGAATGCGAGGAATGCTTCAGGACATGTAGAAAAAACTAAAAATGCTCAAAATTCAAACTAGAAATGCTACAATTTTACCAAAAAATTATGTTATATTTTCTACATGTGTATGTGAATGCAGACTGAAGCTGACTGGCTTTAGGACCCAGCGGAACAGCTCCTCTGCTGCATATAGAACGCCATCTAGAGTTATGAAATATCATGTGTTATTATTATTTTTCCAAAGCAAAGACACGCAATGTAAGATATTTAGAGCTGAATTAAAAGAGTTATGCATGAAATTGTGAGTTATTTTGAATTTAAGTTGAAAGAATGTGAGGAATGTACTTCTATATGACTATTGTTTATTATTTATTGATTAAATCTAGTCATTTAAAGGTAAATAAAATAAAAAATAAAAAAATCTGCCAAAAAAGTGCATTCAAATATAGAAAAAAAAAATGGAAAAAAAAATGAAATGAAACAAAATAAGCATTCTGGACAAAAAATAAATATAATTTTAGGGCTTAGGGTCTTTTTTGACCCCCGAGGGAAAGATTAAAGGATTAAAGGTCAAGAAAGGAAGGAATTTATTATTAAATTTATTTATTCCATAATTAATTTTTGAGAAAAATGGGTTGTTGCTGTTAGTGTTGTTTTGGTGATT
>JARWKJ010000023.1:29862080-29872080 GCA_029959095.1 Rhinichthys osculus
AGAAAATATATAAGCATAGAAAAAAATTTATGTATACATAAATTACAGTTAGAATTGTGTAAGTCCCTCTATTACGCAAGCTTGTTTCCATCACAGAATGAAACATTTTCAGAATTGTGTGTTATAAAGTCAGAATTGTGAGATATAAAGTCAGAATTGTGTGATATAAAGTCAGAATTGTGTGATATAAAGTCAGAATTGTGTGATATAAAGTCATAATTGTGTGATATAAAGTCAGAATTGCGAGATATAAAGTCAGAATTGTGTGTTATAAATTCAGAATTGTGTGTTATAAAGTCAGAATTGTGTGTTATAAAGTCAGAATTGTGTGTTATAAATTCAGAATTGTGTGATATAAAGTCAGAATTGTGTGTTATAAAGTCAGAATTGTGTGTTATAAAGTCAGAATTGTGTGATATAAAGTCATAATTGTGTGATATAAAGTCAGAATTGTGTGTTATAAATTCAGAATTGTGTGTTATAAAGTCAGAATTGTGTGATATAAATTCAGAATTGTGTGTTATAAATTCAGAATTGTGTGTTATAAAGTCAGAATTGCGAGATATAAAGTCAGAATTGTGTGTTATAAATTCAGAATTGTGTGTTATAAAGTCAGAATTGTGTGTTATAAATTCAGAATTGTGTGATATAAAGTCATAATTGTGTATTATAAATTCAGAATTGTGTGTTATAAAGTCAGAATTGTGTGTTATAAAGTCAGAATTGTGTGATATAAATTCAGAATTGTGTGTTATAAAGTCAGAATTGTGTGTTATAAAGTCAGAATTGTGTGATATAAAGTCAGAATTGCGAGATATAAAGTCAGAATTGTGTGATATAAAGTCATAATTGTGTGATATAAAGTCAGAATTGTGTGTTATAAATTCAGAATTGTGTGATATAAAGTCATAATTGTGTGTTATAAATTCAGAATTGTGTGTTATAAAGTCAGAATTGTGTGTTATAAATTCAGAATTGTGTGTTATAAAGTCAGAATTGTGTGATATAAATTCAGAATTGTGTGATATAAAGTCATAATTGTGTGTTATAAATTCAGAATTGTGTGTTATAAAGTCAGAATTGTGTGTTATAAAGTCAGAATTGTGTGTTATAAAGTCAGAATTGTGTGTTATAAAGTCAGAATTGTGTGTTATAAAGTCAGAATTGTGTGATATAAAGTCAGAATTGCGAGATATAAAGTCAGAATTGTGTGTTATAAAGTCAGAATTGTGTGATATAAATTCAGAATTGTGTGTTATAAATTCAGAATTGTGTGTTATAAAGTCAGAATTGCGAGATATAAAGTCAGAATTGTGTGTTATAAATTCAGAATTGTGTGTTATAAAGTCAGAATTGTGTGTTATAAATTCAGAATTGTGTGATATAAAGTCATAATTGTGTGTTATAAATTCAGAATTGTGTGTTATAAAGTCAGAATTGTGTGTTATAAATTCAGAATTGTGTGATATAAAGTCAGAATTGTGTGTTATAAAGTCAGAATTGTGTGTTATAAAGTCAGAATTGTGTGATATAAAGTCAGAATTGCGAGATATAAAGTCAGAATTGTGTGATATAAAGTCATAATTGTGTGATATAAAGTCATAATTGTGTGTTATAAAGTCAGAATTGTGTGTTATAAATTCAGAATTGTGTGTTATAAAGTCAGAATTGTGTGTTATAAAGTCAGAATTGTGTGATATAAAGTCAGAATTGTGTGATATAAAGTCAGAATTGCGTGTGATATAAAGTCAGAATTGTGTGATATAAAGTCAGAATTGCGAGATATAAAGTCAGAATTGTGTGATATAAAGTCATAATTGTGTGATATAAAGTCATAATTGTGTGTTATAAAGTCAGAATTGTGTGTTATAAATTCAGAATTGTGTGTTATAAAGTCAGAATTGTGTGTTATAAAGTCAGAATTGTGTGATATAAAGTCAGAATTGTGTGATATAAAGTCAGAATTGTGTGATATAAAGTCAGAATTGTGTGATATAAAGTCAGAATTGTGTGTTATAAAGTCAGAATTGTGTGATATAAAGTCAGAATTGTGTGATATAAAGTCAGAATTGTGTGTTATAAAGTCAGAATTGTGTGTTATAAAGTCAGAATTGTGTGATATAAAGTCAGAATTGCGAGATATAAAGTCAGAATTGTGTGTTATAAAGTCATAATTGTGTGATATAAAGTCATAATTGTGTGTTATAAAGTCAGAATTGTGTGTTATAAATTCAGAATTGTGTGTTATAAAGTCAGAATTGTGTGTTATAAAGTCAGAATTGTGTGATATAAAGTCAGAATTGTGTGTTATAAAGTCAGAATTGTGAGATATAAAGTCAGAATTGTGTGTTATAAAGTCAGAATTGTGTGTTATAAAGTCAGAATTGTGTGTTATAAAGTCAGAATTGTGTGATATAAAGTCAGAATTGTGTTATAAAGTCATAATTGTGTGATATAAAGTCAGAATTGTGAGATATAAAGTCAGAATTGTGTGTTATAAAGTCAGAATTGTGTGTTATAAAGTCAGAATTGTGTGTTATAAAGTCAGAATTGTGTGATATAAAGTCAGAATTGTGTTATAAAGTCAGAATTGCGAGATATAAAGTCAGAATTGTGTGATATAAAGTCATAATTGTGTGATATAAAGTCAGAATTGTGTGTTATAAAGTCAGAATTGTGTGTTATAAATTCAGAATTGTGTGTTATAAAGTCAGAATTGTGTGATATAAATTCAGAATTGTGTGATATAAAGTCAGAATTGTGTGTTATAAATTCAGAATTGTGTGTTATAAAGTCAGAATTGTGTGATATAAATTCAGAATTGTGTGTTATAAAGTCAGAATTGTGTGTTATAAATTCAGAATTGTGTGTTATAAAGTCAGAATTGTGTGTTATAAAGTCAGAATTGTGTGTTATAAATTCAGAATTGTGTGTTATAAAGTCAGAATTGTGTGTTATAAAGTCAGAATTGTGTTATAAAGTCAGAATTGTGTGATATAAAGTCAGAATTGTGTGATATAAAGTCAGAATTGTGTGATATAAAGTCAGAAAAGTCAGAATTTCGAGTTTATATCTCCCAATTCTGACTTTATATCTCGCAATTGAGAGTTTAAAAAGTCGCAAATATCTTTCAAAAATGTAATTCTGTGACGCAAACAAGCTTCATACTCTTGAGCCAACGCAACATTTAAGATGAAATGTTTTTTACGAGTGCTCTTAGTGCACCAATGAGCTGCAGCGCCTCTTAAAAATGCAGAAAAACACTGAGCTCTTCAATAAAAGCCTGTGATTCCCAGTATCCTCGCTCAGAGCGCTCGCACGTCTGGATCTCATTTCCCAGAGTCGACGCCGGCCGGGGGATTTAATGAAACCAGTCCATTCAGCCCTCAAGAAAACACACTTCAGCACGGCCATTCCCAGCTGAAGACTCAAACGCATGCTTTCACCTTCATAACGCCGCGTCTCAGCTGTAAAGATGCTCGTTTCAGATCTGTAAAGGTTTACGCAGCAGAGTTACGTTCCTGTTGGAGAGCCGGTTCAGCTGCGCCCGATCAGAGGACCGTATAGAGCTCATAAACATATTTTGCAGATGTGTTTGGGAAAATATTGCAAATTCTGAAAACTCAGCTCTCTGGAATTCTCAGTATATTTTTAGTGCAACTTGATTACTGGAAAACAACAACAACGAAAACTTTGTGCCCGAGTCTGTATAATGCATGTGTATTTTAATATAATACAAGTTATAATTAGACACTCAAACTTGTATTAAACACTATATTTATACATTGACTGGGAAAGACTTAGGGTGTGTATTCACACCAGGAAAGTCCGCTAGTTCACTTGCTTTGGTCCGGACCAAGTACAACGTTGATTTGTTTGTTTGTATGTTTGGTGTGGTTCGCTTTCACACTGCACTTTTCTCAAGTGAACCAAAATTTGTAAAACAAAACCACACGTGTGCTAAGGTCGTCCATTCACTGGATTCAATCGAACCAAACAAGACAGGTGTGAATACACACTTAAAGGGTTAGTTCACCCAAACATGTAAACTCTGTCAGTAATTACTCTCCCTCATGTTGTTCAACCCCGTAAGACTTTCGTTCATCTTCGCAACACAAATTAAGATATTTTTGATTAAATCTGAGAGCTGGATCACTCCTCCATAGACTTCTAAGAGAGTGAAACTTGCCGGCCCAGAAAGTTAGTAAAGACATCGTTAAAATAGTCCGAGTGACGACAGCGGCTCAACCTGAAGTTTATCAAGCGACGAGAATACTTTCTGTGCGCAAAAACAAACAAAAATAACGACTTTATTCAACTCTTCATCTCCTGTGTGGGCCTCGAGTGAGTTCACGTAGTGTAACAGCGCAGCGCTTCTGGGTTGTACATCAGAACGCAGGCTCACTATTGGCCGACGCCAGAGTATGTGAGCGGAGCGAGGAGCGAGCGGGGTGATTTTGAATGGAGTGCGGAGCGGATTTTTTAAAAGTCCGGATGGAGAGCGCTCCTCTAGCGCTCCATCACGAGTACAATTCATGCCAACGGCTCATTATAGAACTGCATTTTTAGTAAGGAATCACACGTTAAACACATTACGCTAGCCTGATACAGATGGATCACTCAAATCAGAAAAAAATGTGAAGGTTATGATGACGCCAATGGACATGATTGGCTGCGGGAGGTTATAGTTATCAAGCCTACTGAATATGATCGGTAGGGCTGTAACGATACGCGATATAAAATCGAAATTGCGATACTCAGGTCCACGATCCTGTATCGCGATGTGAGAAGGCAGAATCGCGATCACACCCCTTCCAACTTCCTGTCCAGAACCAGGGCTCGAATTTCGGCGCGGGATTGCGGGTATTGCGCATAATTCTAATCATTCCCGCAGGTCTCCCATCTATAATGCGGGAAATTCCCGCAATCGTAATCCACACAGATTATAAAATCAAATCATTCTTTTAACAACTATCTTCCAGACGCAATTTCACAAACAGCGTGAGTGTTCAGCGTGCCGCGCGTCTTCTCTCTCTTCTCTCATAATGTGTTGTGCAAGGCAGGCATCAAGCGCTGGGGCAATAATACACACTCGCGTTTTGGAGTCGGGACCATAGACTGTAAGGTCGGGACATGACGGAATATTCACTTGCACAATCGGGCCAGCAGTGCATCGTGACTGAAGTCTTACCAGTTTAAACATTCAAGCGATTTTAAACTAATCAGTGCTCGCGCGCTCTCTGAGATGATTTTCTATGCGCACATTCATAGAAAATCCGCCTCAAAAACAGCTGGCCAGTAACTATTTTACGCGGATTATATTGCTTTAACACGCAAAATTGTCAATTTCGGTATTTGTGAGTAGGCTATACTCTAAATATAGTCGGTTTTGTCTTTAATAAGCATAAAACGCATGCCAGTATAATGATCCGTGCACTAGCTCTTAAAGTGACGGAAGCCATATGTGTCTGTCATTAATTTTGTTGTCAAAACAACAAAAGATGGCTTTAAGTTAAAGGAATCAGGATTAATAGCCTATGTATTTAATTTATTCAGGACTAAAATACTACCCAGTGTTATTTTCCATTTGATTACTTTATTCAGTTTCTGTATGAATACTAGTGTTAGACCTATTCAAAAACTTTTCTCTTTAATTGTCTTTATTTGTATCTTTATTCTATTGTATTTATTTGTGCTACTTTTTTCAATTTAATTAAACAATTTAAATCAAGCTTCCTTGTGATGTGTAAATTCTTAACAACAATATTACCCCATTGTAAAAATGCAATGAGTGCAAACATTTAGGCAAGATAAATTTAATAATTTTGTTTGGGAAAAATGCCCCCCCCCCCAACCCCCCCCCCCCTTTCTCCCCCTGAAAAACAAAAAAAATCCCCCCCATGAGAATCATCTAAGTACAGAACACAACCCAAAAGCAGCAGCCTACACTGCCTAGTATAGTTTAATAATTTGCATAGTTATTATTGTTATTTGGTGTTTAGATTATACAGGTTTTTCCTAATGTTATTTAATAAAAATACCGGTATTTTTTCTTCTTCTCTCAAAATCTCTTTTTTTCACCACAAGCCCCGCCCCCTCAAGCCCCGCCCCCGTGATAGAATCGCGATACGAATCGAATCGTGGGTCAAAAATCGTGATACGAATCGAATCGTGGGTTTGGTGTATTGTTACAGCCCTAACGATCGGGCAACACGATCTCATGAAAGTGCGTATCTATACCACGAATTTTATTTCTCGTGCCATTTATATGCCAAAAATAGTTTTTGTGTGCAAATGAAACACACTAAACCCCTTGGTTAGGATAATGGGTGTGAAGTGCGTTCTTGCCATAAAGTGCGTATCGTATGCACGCGACAACTGCTTATCATAGGCTATGCAAGCAAAAACTATTTTTGGCGTATAAATGGTATGAGAAATCAAATTTGTGCTATAGATACGCAGTACGCACTTTCATGAGATCGGGCTGGATCGGGTGAAGCACGTTTTAAACCGGTAATATTCACACACGTAAAATCGCTTTCTCACTAATACACTAAAATATTATTATAATGCATTGCATTTAAACAAATGTAATCTTACAGTATTGTCGGTATTTGATTTCGAATGAGCAGAAATCTGTAAGAAATGTAGCGACCCGTAGATAAAATAACTGATAAAATCGTAGTTATTTTCTTCTTTCCAAACAAAATGTGCTCTGCAAAAAGCAGGAATGATATTTAACTTATAATGCTGATAACCTGTAATAAGCATAGCATGTCATAGGAAAAGTTTGCACACTATCCAATAAACCACAATAAACTTTTCTCCTAATGTTGTTTTTTATTTTTTGATGTCTATATATTACGATGAGGAGAAATTTTGTGGGATTTTAAAGCATACTTAAATACTTTATTCGCAAATTCCTTGGGGAACGAAGACGGATCGGTGTTTCTGATATCAGTGAGCGGGGATCGGTAAATGGTGGACCCGGAGCGGAGTGATTATTAAATGCTTGGAGCGCAGAGGGAACATTGTTGCCGCTCCACTCCGCTCACATACTCTGGCCGACCCTGGTCATGTGTGTGTGTGTGTGTGTGTGACGTCCAGAAGCACTGCGCTGTTACACCACGAGAACTCACTCGAGGCCCACAGAGAAGAACATGAAGAGTTGAATAAAGTCATTATATTTGTTTGTTTTTGTGCACAGAAAGTATTCTCGTCGCTTGATAAACTTCAGGTTGAGCCACTGTCGTCACTCGGACTATTTTAACGATGTTTTAACTAACTTTTCTGTTCCGGCAAGTTTCGATCCCTTAGAAGCCTATGGAGGAGTGAGGCTGTGACCAATCAAATAACAATATCATACCCATCAACACTCCCGTTTTCCCCGGGAGTCTCCCGTATTTCACACACATCTCCCCCGTTTTGTTATTCCTCCCGTGAAACTCCCGTAATTTTAATGGCCCAAACCTCATTATATGAATAATCACATCAATATATTATCCCAAGGTTGTCCAGTTGCCAGATCTTATATGAAACGGGAGGCTAGAAATGGGAGGAGACTCAATGGTAAAGAAATATTTAACGCAATTAACGCAGCATCCGTTTTCTCTATCATCCTTTGGCTAGCCTTACATTATGTGATGTGCTCTATTCATGCAAATGCTTTTAAAACCATTCAAGCCAAGACAAAGAGAACATGTCTGTGACACACACACACACACACACACGACGCACAGAAAGATCCCAGAATCAAGTTCTCTTTCGGCTTGAATTTGAACCAACAATAACACACGCAATTATGCCAAAATGTCCGTTTTGTTGAGTGTCCTCATAAGATGTGTGAGATCCGCGTCTTTTAAAGGGACAGCGGCTAATAATGCTGTCTGTCAGTAAAGTTAATCAAAGAACAAAGGAAACTGCTCTTGACTGAAGAACTTTTGTAACTTTAATAAGGATTAATACATATATAATTTAAAATGTATGCAGTGCAAACTGTTTGATAACTTTATTCAATTTCTGTATGAAGACTTCAGATGCAAAAGCCTCTAAGTCCGTATAATTTAATATTAACATTTTTGTCAGGCTATGTATCACTTCTGAACGGGCTGAGGCTGGGGTTTAGTGAGTTTGAAGTGAAAGTATTTGATGAACGTATACTACTATGTGCGGAGCGGAGAGCATTCACTCAATATTATTATCTCATTTTTGACAGAGGTGTCTTTTAGAGGCTTTTGCATCAGAGGTCTTCATATCTCCTACCTGTTAGACAAATATTTCAAATATACTGTCTTTATGTTGTTTCTACATTAATTTGGAGATTAACTGTGGAAATATATTAAAAACTTAAGTTTTTTTTAATCGTGATTAATGGTGATTAATCTAGTTAATTTTTTCAATCGATTGACAGATCGACAAATTGACAAATAAATCAAAAAGAAACATGAATGAGTCTTATTCATGTGTAGGTATTGAAATTGATGTATTATGTATTTATTTATGTTAATGTCTGCGCAATTAATGTGTATTTAGCCTGCCTCTGCCATCCAGGACCCCCCATACCCCATCATGAATGTGATGAGATAAACACTGTACTGTGTAACAGAAACATTGGCAAGAAGCCATGTAAAAACAGCGCAAGGAGTGATTCGCGATTCACGAACAAATGACTCTTACATTTGGAGCGACTCTTACGTAATGACTCTCAAATGACTCGTACAAGTGTAGAGTCATAACACTTAAAGGACCGGCTCGGCAGGGTCCTTCAAGGGAATAAAAAATGTACAGCATTGTTGTAGACTGACCCGCAAACAAATCACACTTGTAAATTGTTTTTAATGAATCTTTCAAGAAGACTTGTTCATAACGAGTTACCGGTTTGAATCAGTCTGAATTCAACAAAATGGTTATTGAATCAAGCTCACATTTTGAACTGCAAGTATCATTACTTTCGGATTCTATCTCGAAATGAAGTACGTCGTTTGGTGTATGTAGAGTTTATAGAAAAATAAACGACTATCATATTAATCGATTCTTCATATGACAACAACGTGTAACTTAGTTATGATGAACTGCAGGTGTTCACATCATCGACAAACAGCACGAGAAATAATAATGATACAAGTTCAATAAACAACAAGTCAAAAATGTCTAACTTACATTTAAGGCGCAATATTTTCAGTTACTTTGTCTATTTTCGTTCTGCCAAACAAACCACAGCAGAATCACCGTCTCCATGTCTGACACAGCATGGCGCTCCTTCCTGAGTGAATCAGTGTTTTGAACAAATCATTTGAATTAATGATTCAATGAATCACTCATAAAACAGTCACCTGCCGCCACCAACTGGCCTGTCAGTGTAAGCTGCGCAAAGGCTGACTGGAAATCCTCATCAAATAAATAAAAATCTATTAATAATAATAATAATAGCCTAAAGGTCTGCAAAGTTCAAAAGCACGAAGTCCCTTGTAGTCTTGAGTTTTCTTTCTGAAACGAACAAGTCACAATATTCCTCATTTAAATAATTCATACGCAGAATAAAATAGCAGGCAGATGGGCCTGGTTGAGTTAGTTAGTAGTGTGTTGAAACCCGTGTAGTGGCATTAAGTCCACATATAAGTGGGGGGAAATAAGGTGTTTTTTAAACATTCAGTCAAGAAGACCTATTCTAAAAGGGCATCATATGACCTCTTTAAACACTGAGATAAGGGGGGAATATTCATAATGGTATCTTGCCAAAATGTCAGCATGAAAACAAAGATTTCGTAAGCTTGTTTTGCTCAATTGTTGATTGCGTAACACCGTAAAGAAAATGTTTGGGCACATTTACGACAAAATCCCGGCATTCAAAGCGACTTTCCTCCATGCAATCGCTTTGAAGTGCGATATTTGCTTCGTAAAACGTAATAAGTGGCAGATGACACGCTGACAACAACCCAAGTGTGAGACGCACGGCGCAGTACTGTAATGACGTCTCGCTGTATCTAAAGTATCGCTTTCA
>JARWKJ010000023.1:29879580-29892080 GCA_029959095.1 Rhinichthys osculus
TGGGAAATGCCCCGCCCCTTTCCATAACCGCCAGTTTAACACACTACTAACTCACTCAACCAGGCCCCGCCCCTTTATAGGAATATTGTGCATGTTTATTGTCTTCACGTTTGATCAAATTACAGATTAACAGAGAATAAAAATATTCTGTTCACGAGTTATACTGACCTTGATTGGTCTCAAGCATGATCTTAACTGACACTGTTGTCTCCTCGTTAAATAAGAAGACTAGCTTTTGAAAAGTAGCACAAATAAACGTCAACAGCTTTTAATGTGACCTTTCTGTTATGAAAAATCATAGTTAAAGAAACAACCGTATGTGTGAGAGATGACCAAATGTGTGTGTGTGTGTGTAGTCCATGATGGGGTGGAGCGCTGCTTGCTAACTGACGCCATCTTGATTTCCCAGACCGGACACTCACCGCTAGACGGATCATGTGTATGAACACAAACACGATTACAAAGATGAAAAAGAAAAGAGGGACTTAATAAATGACGCCGCCCACGCCGTGCTAATGACTGACTCCGCCACACGAGCCCGATCCAGGCCGGAGCCACAGGCCAGCGCCAGTCGAGACATTATACAATATTCACAACTACATCCAATAGTGCTATTCACGCAGCTCAAAGTAGAAGAAAAGTAAAAGAACATTTGTGAAAAAGAAGTGTACTTAATGCTATTGACTGAGTGTGCACTTGTAGTGTACTTTAAATCATGAAGGTATTTTATTTTTAAAAAGTACTTGCAGATAATATAATATTTAATAGAAGTTCACTTTAGTACACTATCATGACTGTGTTTATGTTTCTTTAGTCAGTTTAAAAAAAAGTGTAATAATGTCAAAATAAATTTACATTTTGAAACAAGTTGAAAGTTAACTTATTTTGATGTGTTGACTAACACACTAAAGCACTTGATTATAATTTTAACGTAGTGTGTTATTCAAAAGTTCATATTCTAATCTTAAATGTACTAAATTGCAATTTTATTTTTGAAATATGTGTAATTACAAATGTATTTAAATACATGACATGAAGTTTCAATAGAAATTACATTAAAGTGTATTTTAGTTTACCATAAATGCTTGTCAGTGCACTTTAGCAATATGTCACAAACAACAGAAGTATGAAATATAAAAATGATTTATCTTAAGTGGGTCAAAAAAAGCATTCTAAAGTTCAGAGAAATTTAATTTAATTTAATTTAATTTAATTTAATTTAATTTAATTTAATTTAATTTAATTTAATTTAATTTAATTTAATTTAATTTAATTTAATTTAATTTAATGCTAAAGTGTACTACTTTAACGTTAACTTGGCTAAGCTAAACTTAACTTTACTAAACTGATAGCAGTCGTTCTGGAGCTCTAAAGAGATATTTTGTCATTTTAGTTAATAAAGTGCATCATTAAAGTTCATATTTCAACCAATACTGTGGTTGGATGACAATACAAGTATATTGTTTTTCTTCTTTTATGAAAATATTATCCAGTATCTTTCATTATTCTGCCATATAATATGTGAAGGGGAACAGACAGACATGTTTTATCTTTTTTTGTTGTTATTCAATATTCATAATATTCAGTTTTTTGCTGTATCATGCTGTTCAAAGCCTCCAAAGAAAACATCACACACTCCAAACAATACGCTTTCTGCAGCCAACTCTCTCTCTCTCACACACACACACACACACTCCAGTCTCGATCTGAGGAAAACAGCGTCCCGTACCTTTCGAACCCCAGCTGTCGTATGGATCTCTCCCATGACGAGCCTGCGGGAACAACACAAGAGGAGGATCAAACTCTGTAATAAATAATAAATATTTAAATATATAATAAGTCTGTAATAATCACTGCTGGAAGCGATGTGATGCAGTGCTGAAGCTCGAGGCTGGTAATGGGAGATCGCTGGTTTGAACCAGTAGGTGTTCACTGGACTGGGAAACGTCTCTAAATGACAGGTGTCATTTATATTTGATCTAATATTAAGATTCTGAAACTATATCTCCCCCATTGGAACAATATGCACTAATACTTATTCAGCCTGATCTCATTATTATTCAGCGAGGATGTATTCAATTGATCAAAAGTGACGAGAAATGTATATTTTTAACACAGTTTCCACAAAAATATGAAGCTGTTTTCAACACTGATAATAATCATAAATGTTTCTTGAGCATCAGATCCTCATATTAGAGTGATTTCTGAAGGATCATGTGACACTGAAGACTGGAGTAATGATGCTGGAAATACAGCTTTGATCACAGGAATAAATTACACTTTACTGTATATTCACATAGAAAACAGCTGATTTACATTAGAATAATATTTCACTGTTTTACTGTATTTGCACGCAAAACATAAGTGAGTTTGAGTTTGAAGTTTAGTGCATAAAAACAGAAATATTACAGCAACGATTCAGGGCTAATGTAATGTCATCTACAGTTTGTGAGTGGCTCTGATTTAAGCACAGCCTCGAGGCGTAGATGCATGAACTCATAATGTTTGCGTTTCAGGACGCTCTGAGATCCTCTTTAATCATCTCTATAACTCATATATGCGTATCAGCCGTGAGACAGCATGATGATAACAGCAGGACATCGCTTTCTTTAATCTGCGGACGACACAAACTACTAATAGACACCAGATGTTTGAGGTTTTTTCTTACAGAGACGTTCACAAACATGTCTAGTCTAAGATTGTCATTCTTGTTCACATATAATGTTATATTTGGAAAGCCTATCAAGTCATAATGTGATATTGAGATCATGCAGTTTGAGGAGTTACAGCTCATAATTTCACATTTAACCCTCGCACTTTAACACATCTTTCCCTCGCGGATCAAAATGACTCGAAGCACTAAAATTATACTTTTTTTTATGTTGTTGTTGTCTAGAAAGCTTATTTTATTTCATTGTGATAATATGTTTTTCTATATTTGAATGCACTTTTTTGGGAGATTTTTAATTTTCAATTTTATTTACCTTTAAATTACTGGATTTAATAAATAAAAAATAAACAATAGTCATATAGAAGAACATTCCTCACATTCTTTCAACTTAAATTCAAAATAACTCACAATTTCATGCATAACTCTTTTAATTCAGCTCTAAATATCTTACATTGCGTGTCTTTGCTTTGGAAAAATAATAATATAAGATGAAAACGCAGCCATTCATACTTTACTGGTAAAAAAACTGATTAACAAACATTTTTATTTATTTATTACATTTTATTCTATTTTTTATTTTATTTTTATTCATTTTATTTTATTATTTTATTTTATTTTTATGCTATTCTTTATTCATTTTATTTAAATATTGTATTCAATTTTATGTTATTTTTAAAATTATTTCATTCATTCATTCTTAATTTTATTTAATTTTATTATTTAATTTTTTATTTAATTATTATATTTTATATATATATATATATATATTTTTTTTATTTTATTTTTATTTTTATTCTATGTTATTAATTAATTATTTGATTCATTTATCTTATTATTTATTTAACATATACTTGTTTCTGCCTAACAAACTAAAAAAACAATGAAGATTTTATTTTGTTTTGATGCCAACTTTATTTTTCACAGTTGCAAAGAAGTCTCTTCTGACCAAGGCTGCATTTATTTGAATATGTATTTGAATACAGTAAAAACAGTGTAATATTATTCTAATGTAAATCATCTGTTCTCTATGTGAATATACAGTAAAGTGTAATTTATTCCTGTGATCAAAGCTGAATTTCCAGCATCATTACTCCAGTCTTCAGTGTCACATGATCCTTCAGAAATCACTCTAATATGAGGATCTGATGCTCAAGAAACATTTATGATTATTATCAGTGTTGAAAACAGCTTCATATTTGTGTGGAAACTGATGCATTTAATTTTTCAAGATTCTTTGATGAATAGAAAGTTCTATCATGACAACTCTCAGAGAGATTATGATAAATGTCTTTAATGTCAATGTCAATCAATGTAATGCCTCTTTGCTCCACAAAAGTGTGGTATATTAACTGGAATATTGTTTTCTGGAGGCGACTCCCTCAGCGATGCACAAATAGAGCTGGTCACCGTCAGTGGCCCTGAGGAAACAGAGGTTTACACAGTCTTTGTTAGAAAGAAAGTGTCTGACGAGGTGGAGTATTTTTAGAGAGTCCTGAGGAAGCCGATCTTTGGGACACACTGAAGCGAGCTTGTTCTCAGGCCTGATATCACTCACACATCGCCATCAGGGGAACACCAGCGCATTAATCCTCAGATAGAGTCATCATGCATTCGTGTCCATAAAGCACACGAGAGGAAAGTTAGATGAAAGACTGATCAGAAGAACGAGGCTATTGTTTGAGTCATGTGTAACAGAAGGAGTTTGTGTGTGTGTGTGTGTGTGTGTGTGTGTGTGTGTGTGAGTGTGTGTGTGTGTGTGTGTGTGTGTGTGTGTGTGTGTGTGTGTGTGTGTGTGTGTGAGTGTGTGTGTGTGTGTGTGTGTGTGTGTGTGTGTGTGTTTGGCACTGAGAGCCGGAGTCGACTCGAGAGAGATGTCGAGTCGGAGGTTTACCGCATCGCTCAGACACACACTGCAAACCAGTGATGACGGCAGGAGCTGTCCTTCTACTCCGTCAAACACACGTTTACACTTCAAAATATATGAATATCTCTGCATTACATAACAATTAAATAATTATCTATATTTGTTTGATTATATTATATTGTTATATTATATTATGTTATGTTATATTATATTATATTATATGATGTTATATTATATTATATTATAATGTTATATTATATTATGTTATATTATATTAGCCTATATTATATTATATCATATCATTTTATTTTATATTATTTTATATTATATTATAATGTTATATTATGTTATATTATAATGTTATATTATGTTATGTTATATTATATTATAATGTTATATTATATTATATTATATTATATTATAATGTTATATTATATTATATTATATTATATTAGCCTATATTATATTATATCATATCATTTTATTTTATATTATTTTATATTATATTATAATGTTATATTATGTTATATTATAATGTTATATTATGTTATGTTATATTATATTATAATGTTATATTATATTATATTATATTATATTATAATGTTATATTATATTATATTATATTAGCCTATATTATATCATATCATATCATTTTATTTTATATTATTTTATATTATATTATAATGTTATATTATATTATCCTATATTATATTATATTATATATCATATCATTTTATTTTATTTTATAATGTTATATTATATTATATCATATTATATTATATCAGCCTATATTATATTATATCATTTTATTTTATTTTATTTTATTTTATTGTTTTACACCATAAAAGGGAAAAACAAAGCAAGCTTACTAATGTGATCCAGGTTTCATTACAGAATAAAAAATAAAAAGATAATTGTGAGATAGAGCTTAAAATAAGAAATATAATTATAATTTATGTTAAATATAGTCACAATGGTGACATTAATTCACTCGGTGAAAGATAAAGTCACAATTATGAGAAAAACACAAATGCATATTAATAATTAAATAACAACTATTTTAACTATTTTAATGTAATATAATAATGTTATATATTTACATGTTATGTTGCATTGAAATACACAACTGTTAAAAATTAATACAAAAAGTGTTTGGAATTTTATATTGGAATGATCTAAAATCATGCAGCCACTAAAATATTTGTATAAAAAATTTTTTGCAGATGATATTTTTTCCAGGGTTTGATATTTTGTTATCAATGCAGTAAAATGTCTAGTTTATACAAGTGTGATTTAAAAGACCCCAGTACTCTTCAGTATAAACTGTTAGTGTTGTCAGATGCATCCAGCATTAGGAAGGTAAATATGCATGAGTTGAATCTGAAGAACGGTTTGCTCTTTGCATCTGGTGTTTCCTAGTCCTGATCACCCGCTACTGTTCTAGAGTCAGTTCATACGCATTAAATAGCACAGGAAATAAGGGCTAATGGAGGAAGAGCTGATCTCAGGTCAGGCGTTCCTGAACAATGCTTATTTAAAGGATAAAGTTCATCCTGACTGCATCAACACTCACGGCCTCGGCTGACCCATGGAAAACAAGGGAAGGAGTTTAGTGCTGAGTGATCATATAAACGCATGTTCATGTGTCTGTCTGTTTCCCGAAGTGTAGCAGTCAACGTCTCAGCGCAATATTCAATGTTTGAGTTACAATTCAAGAAGTTAATTCACCAATATAGTACAAAAACTGAACAATTAAATGTTGAAGCAATTGCCCTGTTGTTGCCTTTATTTTTTATTTTTCCTCTGTACAGCACTTTGGTCAACGGAAGTTGTGTTTATTTATGCTTTATAAATAAATTGAAATTGAAATTGAAATTAAAAAAGGAGTTCATCCAAAAAAAATTAAAAATTCTGTAGAACACAACCGTTTTTTCCCCTCATAACATCAGTTTATATTCTTCAGAGCCAAATCAATCCGATTGTGAATCAACTGATTCACTTAAAAGAATCAGCTCAAAAGAATGAATCATTCTCAAATCTGGTTATCTGAGGAAATCATTCTTTTGAGCTGATTCTTTTAAGTGAATCAGTTGATTCACAAACGGATTGAGTCAGTTGATTCGCTTCACAGATCAAGTTGAACTGATTCAGAGATTCAGCTCTCAAGATATCAGCTCCTGTAAGCAAATAACAAGTTATAGCACTTTTATTTACCGCCCTTTTGTCTCGGTTTGCTCTTAAAAAAGGAGTATCAAGCATCATAAAGACATGAAGAAATATTTAAATAGTGAAGTTTGTACGAAATTCAGAGAGAAGAATCAAATAATCCTCCTTCAACGGGAACATATGGCTTTCTGCAATACATGCAACAAATATGGGGAAGGTTATTTTATAAAAATGCTAAATTATGCAAATGCATAACAAGCTGTCATGGAAAGATTCAAAAGAACATAATCTCTATAATGTGAACTTCTTGGGCTTGATCTAACTATGAATATGCCTTTGGATAAAAGCATGTGTTAATTGAATATCTATGTGATTAATTAAGAAAGTATTAATAAGAAAGTAATCCTTTTAATGTGATGTGTTTAGTTCATGCTGCTTAAAATGTTCATTTAAGGTAATGGAAATCAACAATATGAAGGTTTTATGTTCCTGGATTGTTGTCAATATAATGCTATTAAACACCAAATGACATTTCTGTTATAAAATACAAAGTTAATAGCAGAAATAATACTGTGAGAACATATGCATGTGATGCTATAACTCAAAAATCCTTTAGTTTGCATATGTTACTAATTTAAAAATTAATTTATTCGATGGGAGATTATAGACATTACTCATTAGAAATAATTTAAAATAGACATGATTTCATAATAATATCTGATTTTGTTTGACTGTTTTTTAAGTTCAAAGTTGGAATGACGTCTGTGTTAAATCAGTTCAGAACAGACGAGTTTGAAGATTATCAGTACAAACACTGCCATGAAATGTGAGGAATCAGATATGATTATGAATAGTGCGCGTATGAATCAGGTTTGTTGGCAGCGTCCGTCTCTAACAAAACTCAAGATCAGTGTTCAGTTTCTTCAACACTCGTCGCTCCTTGCGTCTGATAAAAGTCCCTTTAGTTAGGCCTATTTTATATTAAATGATTGGGTAATGATTTGTTTTCATGAGCGCTTATGTAAGGTTTGCGTAACACATGTGGTCGTGTTTAAAGCTTGTCCTGGTGAAACACAAACACCTCGAAGTTTCTTTGTACATGTAGGTATGCATAATATTTAATATTTTTATTCAGAATGGATGCATTAAATGGATCAAAAATGTCTTTACATTGTTGCAAAAGATTCTATTTCAAATAAATGCAGATCTTTTGAACTTTCAATTCATCAAAGAATCCTGAAAACTATTTCCAACACTGATAATAATCATAAATGTTTCTTGAGCATCAGATCCTCATATTAGAGTGATTTCTGAAGGATCATGTGACACTGAAGACTGGAGTAATGATGCTGAAAATTCAGCTTTGATCACAGGAATAAATTACACTTTACTGTATATTCACATAGAAAACAGCTGATTTACATTAGAATAATATTTCAGAATTTTTACTGTATTTTTTTTATCAAATAAATGCAGCTTTGGTCCCAGCTAACAGGGAACGTTCTCTCAAAGTCAAAGTCATGAACTAACGTTATTCCAGTAACATTAATAGAACATTCATTCAAAGTTATCTGGTCTTTAATAACATTCTGAAAACATGGCACAAAAACCTTATTTATACATCATTCATCGAATGTTTATTTTTCCTGAAATGTTGGACGTTCATGTTACATTTTTTTAAATGTTACCACTTGTTCAGAATGTTCAGAAAAAATTCAAATGTAACGTTTCAATAATGTTTGAAAAATGATACAACGGAATGTTTTCTTAACATTCGTATAACCAAGATTTTTTTTTTGTTAATCGGATGTTTTGAACATTCAGAAATAACCTTTTCATAACTTAATGGGAACGTTAACAAAATGCTCTTAGAATATATTGTTGTTGTGTGAGATTTTTATTTTGTTGAAAAACATAAAAAATCTTACTGACCTTAAACTTTTGAATGGTTTATTGGCAATAATAAGTCCTTCATTGAGGACAGAGTGACCGCAAACCTTTAATTGACCATTTTAGGAGGGAAAATCCAAATAAAATGAACTTACGGATCCTCTTTGCTTAGAAGTGAAGGCTGTGATTTGACCTAAAGTAACTGTTTTCGAACAGGTTTCTCCACTTCTCTTCAATTACACTCACCTAAAGGATTATTAGGAACACCTGTTCAATTTTTCATTGATCAACCAATCACATGGCAGTTGCTTCAATGCATTTAGGGGTGTGGTCCTGGTCAAGACAATCTCCTGAACTCCAAACTGAATGTCAGAATGGGAAAGAAAGGTGATTTAAGCAATTTTGAGCGTGGCATGGTTGTTGGTGCCAGACGGGCCGGTCTGAGTATTTCACAATCTGCTCAGTTACTAGGATTTTCACGCACAACCATCTCTAGGGTGAAAAGGGAAAAACATCCAGTATGCGGCAGTCCTGTGGGCGAAAATGCCTTGTTGATGCTAGAGGTCAGAGGAGAATGGGCCGACTGATTTAAGCTGATAGAAGGGCAACAGTGACTGAAATAACCACTCGTTACAACCGAGGTATGCAGCAAAGCATTTGTGAAGCCACAACACGCACAACCTTGAGGCGGATGGGCTACAACAGCAGAAGACCCCACCGGGTACGACTCATCTCCACTACAAATAGGAAAAAGAGGCTACAATTTGCAAGAGCTCACCAAAATTGGACAGTTGAAGACTGGAAAAATGTTGCCTGGTCTGATGAGTCTCGATTTCTGATGAGACACTCAGATGGTAGAGGCAGAATTTGGCGTAAACAGAATGAGAACATGGATCCATCATGCCTTGTTACCACTGTGCAGGCTGGTGGTGGTGGTGTAATGGTGTAGGGGATGTTTTCTTGGCACACTTTAGGCCCCTTAGTGCCAATTGGGCATCGTTTAAATGCCACGGCCTACCTGAGCATTGTTTCTGACCATGTCCATCCCTTTATGGCCACCATGTACCCATCCTCTGATGGCTACTTCCAGCAGGATAATGCACCATGTCACAAAGCTCGAATCATTTCCAATTGGTTTCTTGAACATGACAATGAGTTCACTGTACTAAAATGGCCCCCACAGTCACCAGATCTCAACCCAATAGAGCATCTTTGGGATGTGGTGGAACGGGAGCTTCGTGCCCTGGATGTGCATCCCACAAATCTCCATCAACTGCAAGATGCTATCCTATCAATATGGGCCAACATTTCTAAAGAATGCTTTCAGCACCTTGTTGAATCAATGCCACGTAGAATTAAGGCAGTTCTGAAGGCGAAAGGGGGTCAAACACAGTATTAGTATGGTGTTCCTAATAATCCTTTAGGTGAGTGTAGTTGGACAAACAGATTCTGCAAATAAGCTCAATTATGTATTTGTAAGTAAAATGTTGGTCAAAAGCCCCTTCTATCATCATTTTGTGCTGCAAATAGAGCCTCCAGATCTGGTGTCGGGAACGGTCCTTCACTGTTCAGAATGAGTTTATCTCCATCTTGAACACAGATGTTGTGGCCTTTACGCGTGGAGAGAGTGGCTAGCGCGGTGAGCGGGTCTGGTCGGGCCACGGCCCAGTTACGGTCTGGGTTCTGCGTGAGCTGTTGTGTCGGGGTAACATGAGCCAAACGTGTGTTTTGACCTCAGGTCACCTTTTCATTTTAAACATTTGACAGACAGACAGACATGAACTTTTAATTTGACAGATAGACATTTGCATGCCATCACTGCAACATTTTATTTTACAGAGAAGGTTTCTATTTTTTTTTATTGTATTGCATACAAAAATCTGATTGGGTGTTTGAAAACATGTGATTTGTGTTGGAGTGAACAGGCCGGCTTCATGGTTAGTGTGGGGAAGTCATTTGGAAACTTTCTTCTCTCCTACTAGCCAACCAAGTGCATGCATGACTAGTTAATTATTTTAAAGAAGGAGTTCACTTCAGAATTCAAATTTCCTGATAAATTACTCACATCATCCAAGATGTTCATGTCTTTCTTTCTACATTTGTAAAGAAATGAAGGTTTTTGAGGAACACACTCCAGGATTTCCTCCATATAGTGTCTTCAATGGGGTCCAACGGGTCGAAGGTCCAGATGTGAGTTTCAGTGCAGGATCAAAGTCTCGACACGATCCAGCCGAGGAATAAGAGTCTGATCTAGACAAACCAGCCGACATTTATAACAAAATAAACATTTTTAAACTTTTTAACCACAAATGCTCACCTTGCAGGTTCATTACTTCACACATTACGTAGGCGGAAAATGAAGGATAGGGTTAAAAACTAATTCTCCTCCAACTTCCAAATCGCCCGACATCGTTGTTTTACCTTTTATTTATTAAATTTTTTTGTAAAGGCGTTTAACTTAGTCTTTTCACGTTCGTTTTGTAAACACTGGGTCTGTACTTATGCCTACGTCACGCTTGACCTTTCAACGTCATTATAGCTAGTGCAAGACGGGCATTAGTGGTTAAAAAGTATATAAATGTCTATATTTGTTATAAATGTCCGCTGGATTGTCTAGATCAGACTCTTATTCCTCGGCGGGATCGTGTCGAGATTTTGAAGCTGCACTGAAATCTCACATTTAGATCTTCGACCCGTTGGACCCCATTGAAGTCACTATATGGAGAAACATCCTGGAGTGTGTTCCTCAAAAACCTTAATTTCTTTACAAATGTAGAAAGAAAGACATGAACATCTTGGATGACGAGTGGGAGAGTAAATAATCAGGAAATTTTAATTCTGAAGTGAACTACTCCTTTAACTGGGTAAACCAACAGGGTTGTTTTTAACTAACTTGAGTATGAGAGTTCAGCTCATTCAGTTCGTTTGAATGTTGTACGTGAGCCGATAAAAGTGGTTTCCTCTGCTATGCCTGACCTATCAGGCGGGTTAATGATCTGTAGCGACATCTAGATTCAGGCCTCGTCCACACTAATACGGTTTCATTTGAAAACACATCTTTTTCTCTCCGGTTTGGCCTTCGCACACACACTGAGTTTAGCAACGAGAACAAAGCTTTTTGAAAACACTCTTCAAAGTGGACACATTTGAGAACGCTGTTTCCGCTTGTACTGTGGACTGTCAAAACGGAGGTATTAGAAAACGATGACGTAAGTTTAGTCATGTGACGCAATATTGTACCAATAGATATTCATGTTTATACACTGTAAAAAATTATTTACATGCTTTGTTATCAAAGCATTTTTTCTTTTATCAAATCTTAGATCATTTATGTGGTTCAGATTACATAATATTTTGAGTTTCTGTTGATTAAACCAATATCCTTCATTGAATCAACTAAATTTTTTAATTTCGATGAACTTAAAATTTGAAGGCAACCAGGTTACTTGCTTTTTTAAGTTAAACCAATAATAATTTATTACAGTGTACCGGTGTTGTGCCTGTTATGTGGTGTTCACTTTCACACAGTTGCTAAAATATGTTACTTTGCACAGTCTTCATATCACAATCCTGCAAACATGACAGAAAACTCACTCACATTTGCTGTCCCGCGGAAAAACATGTTGCGTTTTAGACCAAACATAAAATGGTGAGTGAGAGCGACCTGGACGATTAGCGAATGCTGAGATATTTTGCTAAATAAAAAAAGATTCTACCATTAGAATTGCCCGATAACTTTATTATTTATTTCTCCGTCTAATGCATCATCTTTGTGAGGTTTTACACATGCGCAGTAAAGGGGAATTTAAACGCCTGAAAACACCTATAAAACACCTGAAAACACCTGAAAACGCCTGAAAACGCCTGAAAACGCCTGAAAACACCTGAAAACGCCTGAAAATGCCTGAA
>JARWKJ010000023.1:29897080-29899580 GCA_029959095.1 Rhinichthys osculus
TCAGGGCTTTTCTGACCACTGTAGAAAATATTTCGTTTAATTGGTGAGTTGCTAAATTGATAATTTTCTTCTCTTCACTAAATGGAGTAGATAGAAATGAATCTATCATGTTCTGGACCCGGGTGCTGTGGAGCTGGGCTTCGTACTGGGCAGGACTGTCTTTACCCCATATAAATGTGGAGGGGAGGGGGTGCAGTTTAACCTTCGGGTCTGAAGGCCGGAGATTCGCGGATCTGTTCAGACTGAGGACTGTGTGACTGTGGTCTGATAATGGCAGCTGTGGCATGACTGTGTAATAGTTGAGTTTACTGTGGTCTACATCAGTGATGGCGTAATCTACTGCGCTGCTGCCGAGATATGAGCAGTAGGTGAACCGACCCAGAGAATCTCCCTTTGTCCTGCCGTTAACTATATACAGGCCCAGACTCTTGCAGAGCTGCAGGACTTGTTTTCCGTGCCTGTTTATCGTGTTGTCATAATTCTGACGTGCCTTCGTAAAGTGTTTCCGTTGATATATATGTGAGTTGTTAATATATTTGTCTCCATCTGAGGTAATGTAATCCGCTTCCTTCCCCGTTCTAGCGTTCAGGTCCCCCATTAACAGAACCGACCCTAGAGCTTGAAAGTAAACGATCTCTGACTGTAGGGTAGGGAAGATGTCTTCATTATAATAAGGAGACTCGTATGGGGGGATGTATGTGGCACACAGGTACATGTCCTCATCTAAACACAGAAGCTCTTTTTGAAGTTTTAACCAAATGTGTGTTTTCCCTTTTTTCACAGGCTGAATATAATGCCACAGATGGTCTTTAAACCAAACTATGATTCCTCCTGAATCTCTTCCGTTTTTAATATTAGGCTGTTTGATAGAAGGGATTCGTAGCTCTCTGTAGTTTGGAGGAGTGCAGATTTTGGAGTCTAAACGACACCATGTCTCAAGTAATATAATTATGTCTGAACTATATACAATATTTACAAAATCAGGGTTGGTAGTTTTCTCCCCAAAGGCAGAAGAGAACAATCCCTGAATGTTATAGCATGTTATTTTAAACGATGACATTGACGAATATTGGATTTACCAGAAAAATGTATGAGATTCATGACCCAATCATGTTTTAAAATATAGATTAATCAATTAGAAAGGTAAAATAGATGATATATAGAAGTATGGTGAGTCGGTCAATTTTACACATTGGATAAAAAATAAAAATTAAATTGTAAAATAAAATAAAAAATAAAAATAAAAAAGTGATTAAGAAATAATGATCATTCTTGACAGACACACTATGAGTACTTAAGCTAACATATTGTCACATATAATCTTCAGCATGTGTTTGATCTGGATCAGGTCGGTGGTGTCGGCTCTACCTGTTCCTGCCACTACAGCGGCGTAGCTGTCCGTCTGTCCGACTGACTCGCGCTCAGGGGGGGTTTTCTGAGGGCGTTTCAGGGCTGACTCCTTGATGGTTTTTGCGAACAGTCTCATGCCCTCGCGATGGATGTGGATACGGTCATATAGATGCTCATGAGTGATGCGCTGATGGTTGGCTATGTGAACGCTCGGCATTGAAGCACAGATGTTGGCTATCTCCGCGTTGATTGTGTTGATGATCCTTTGAGGGACGTCTCTGCGAGGTAGAAGGGTTGAGATGATGACCTTGGCTCCGGGGTAGATCCTGCTGGCTGTTTTCACCACGTTGGACAGGGCTTTAGTGACGTCCACCCTCGGACTGAGGTCGTTTGTTCCGGTGTGAAGGATGATGTGTGACGGTGCACCCAGCACTCCCTCTCGCAGCAGTCTCAAAGCAGAGTGTGAGGTGGGACACCAGAACTTCTTCACCGATCTGCCCGGAAACAGACGTCTGTGGTCAAGATGGTGGCCGTTGGAGTCACAGAGGATGACGATGTTGTCTTTACTCGCCTGATCTCTGCCGGTGCTCGTGGATGGTGTTGCAGTGGGTGGACGGTATGGTGTGGTGCTGCTGCTGACCTTCCTCTGAGGGGCTTGATGAGATTGTGGGGTTGCAGGAGTGAAGGAGCTCAGTGATGGTGTACTGACACACTGCTGATGTTCAGGAGTGAAGGAGCTCTTCTTTGTGTGTGCTGACACTGCTGATGATGGGATGTGTTTCGGCGTGGAGGCGCTGGGTGTTTGAGTGCTGACACACTGCTGATGTTGTTTTGTGTGCAGCTGGTTTCTGGTCTCTTCCAGCAGTCTCTCCAGTGTGGGGCCGTGTTGTTCTCTTCTACCCAGATCCTCTCTCACCCTCCTCAGCTCCTCTCTCAGCTCCTGATTGGCCTCCTCCAGATGTTTAACGGCTGAGCAGAGCTGTTGTAGTTGTTGAATGCTGTGATGGCTGGTCATATTCAGGAGCTGGTGGAAGTTGTTGGTAGTTTCCTCTTTAAACAAGTAGTAGTCCTGCTCCAGCTCCGCGATGTTGTCTCTCAAGGCCTTTATCTTGGGAGACGCAGGAGTGCTGATGTGTCTGTCTGTCGGAGG
>JARWKJ010000023.1:29904580-29937080 GCA_029959095.1 Rhinichthys osculus
TGAAAATAGTAGCAAAGTGATTGTAAAAAACTGTAATATCATGAATTAAAGGATAAAAAAAAAAGTGGGATAAAATTTCACCCTACTTTAAAGGGTCACGTCTGAAGGCTTTTTAATAAATATTGCAGTCAAATCACAGTGTCTTTTGATGAAATGCAGAGCTTATTAATTCACAAGAGCACAGTCATATTCAAACTATCACACCGTACTATAACTCGACTCCTGAAGCGCTGAAGGAGAAGCACGGCTAAACGCCTCGTCAGGGAATTAACACACGTTCAGAAAGAATTAGAAAAATAAATACAGACAGCAGAATATATACAGCAAGGACCTGGTTACTCAATGAAGATAAAGCGACACAACTAGGGGTTTTCACGCTGATGTTTCTGTACATACATAAGAAAAATAGAGGAACAAGATTTATTTAAAAAACATTGGGAACACTTTACAATAAGGTTCATTAGTTAACATTTATGTACATGAACTAATAATGAGCAATACATTTGTTACAGTATTCATAAATCTTTGTTAATGTTAATACAAATACAGCTGTTCATTTTAATAATGTAAATGTTGAAATTAACATTAACTTGGATTAATAAATGCTGTAGAGTATTGTTCATTCTCAGTTCATGTTAACTAATGTTAACTTATATTGTGAAGTGTTACCAAAACATTAAATCTTACTGACCCCAAACTAGTTTTTAAATGGCTTTCCCATTCAGGGAAATTATCCAGAAACGACATCATCATCTCATATTTATTTGCAAACTATTGGCTAGACAAAAGTTACCGGCTATTTTAATAAAACATTCGAAGGAAATCAATTGTGCTCATCAAACAATTTCATGGGGATTTAAAATAAATTAATATATTTAGGCCTACCAATCAGGTTTGAGCTCGCCCGTATTAACTGTGTGAAGGAAGAAGAAAACACACATTTTTGTCCATCAGTGTATTAACACCTGATCATCATTCCTAAACACCTGAGGATCGTTGCCAAGCGAGTCTGCCAAGATTTTACGATGTTTCCGATGTTTTGCTGTTATGAAAATGTTTTACAGGTCTGCTCGTGTTCGGGCGATTAGTGTAATTAAAGACGCTCAAACGGGCAAATCAGCTTCCAACTAAAGGCCTGGTCAAAGTCATGACTTAGTCCCGACTGAGCGATGAGATTGAGAACAAGAACAACATTATTGGTCCGGTCAGTGGATGTAATGTGCGGATCGGGAGCGGCACTGGAGGAGTTCGTAAAGCAGAAAGCCGATCCTGGCAGAGGAAGAGCAAATATGATCCAGATGTGTTTGTTATTCAGCGGCGCAGGACTCGAGGCTTCTCTGCTGGCACAGCGAGTCTGCGTGCCGTTCGGCCACAGTTTCTCATTATTCTTCCCCCGATGAGCCACTCCATCCATCGCGCCGACTCAGCGAGTGTGTGTGCGCATGCGCTGCGTAATGCTGGAGATGTGCGGCGCATCTTTACTGTTGGAGAGAACGAGTCCATGTCCGTGTGATAGCTGATATCTGCAGTGCAGTAAAGATTTAGGGTTGGTGTGTGCTAATTTATATGATGTTTTTGGAAGAAGTCTCTTCTGCTCACCATTTAAGGCTGTAGTTTTTTAATCAAAATACTCTAAATTTTTAAAAATATTTTTCCAGTGTAAATCAGCTGTTTTCTATGTGAATATACAGTGAAGGGTAATTTATTCCTGTGATCAAAGCTGAATATTCAGCATCATTACTGCAGTCTTCAGTGTCACATGATCCTTCAGAAATCACTCGATTTGCTGCTCAAGAAACATTTATGATTGAATGTTGAATGTGAATTTATTTTTCAGGATATTTGATGAAGAGAAAGTTCATAAAAACAGCATTTATCTGAAATATAAATCTTTTGTAACATTATAAATGTCTTTACTGTAACTTTCGATCAATTTAATGCATCTTTGCGGAATAAAATAATTCATTTCTTTAAAAAAAAGTGTGGTTACTCCAGTCTTCAGTGTCACATGATCCTTCAGAAATCACTCTAATATGAGGATCTGATGATCAAGAAACATTTATGATTATTATCAGTGTTGAAAACAGCTTCATATTTTTTTGGAAACCGAGATACATGTTATTTATCAGGATTATTTGATGAATAGAAACTGTCACTTTTGATCAATTTAATGCATCCTTGATGAATAAAAATATTAATTTCTTTCAAATGATGTTTGGTGCATCTTTAAGAGGTCCAAAATATGAAAAATATTTCACTAATGATATTTGAAGGCAATCTCAGCCAAATTGAAAGGTGGAGCGGATCTGCATCTTCAAAAAGCCCCTTGACTCCTCAGGAGCAGAGATGTTTTCGTGAACATGCTTTATGAAGGGTTATGACGCTGTTAAAGACGATACGTGTTGATTTCCCCATCGATCGCTTGACCAGTGCAGACGACAGCACAACCTCATCGTCTGGTAACACTATCACATCTCCAAAAGCTTTTAGAGACTGAAATGAGCAGGACAGAGTTATAAAACTTTACTCCTACGGGAATGTCTCTCCTCTCGTAATTGATTTGAATCAATTCATTCTTACACTTCAATTGCTTTAAGGCAGAGAGCAACTCAAGAGTCGTATATAGAGTTTAATATCTGCACAGTCCATTCACAAGCATTAGAAGTATAAAGAGTTTATAATATTTTTGACAGAAGTCTTATTTGCTCACCAATTTATCAAAAATACAGAAAAAACAGTAATATTGGGAAATATTATTAAAATTTAAAATCATTATACTATGCTGATTTACTAATTTAACCTCTTTCATATTTTTGTTATAAACAAAACCATTCAAAACCTTGGGATCGGTAAAAAAACAAAAATATTTAATCAAAAATATATTAAAAACAGTGAAATATTATTATAATGTAAATCATCTGTTTTCTATGTGAATATACAGTAAAGTGTAATTTATTCCTGTGATCAAAGCTGAATTTTCAGCATCATTACTCCAGTCTTCAGTGTCACATGATCCTTCAGAAATCACTCTAATATGAGGATCTGATGATCAAGAAACATTTATGATTATTATCAGTGTTGGAAACAGTTTATATTTGTGTGGAAACTGTGATACATTTTATTTTTCAGGATTATTTGATGAATAGAAAGTTCAAAAGAACAGCATTTATCTGAAAAAGAATCATTTGTAACATTATAAATGTCTTTACTGTCGCTTTTGATTAATTTAATGCATCCTTGCTGAATACAAATATTAATTTCTTTCAAAAAACAACATCAAACGATACCCATCACTGTAATAAAACCTGCTTTATTTTACAGCCGGAGCCTTTTAAGACCAAAACGTTAGAAGGATGTTTATTGTTCTCAGATACTTTGGTTAGTGTTTATCTCAGCATCTGGTTTCTAAGTTTACAACATGTCAGGAAAGTGAATTATCATAACCTCTGATTCATGTTCAAAACTCGAGGAAATCGCAGGAAAAAAAAACTCGCCTGACCTTTTCACACTGGCATTCACAGTCAGATCGCAACCCGTATTAGATCAAGCCAGACTGAACGCTCGGATACACACACACTATACATAAAGGATTGAAGAAAAGGGAAAAAACAGGTGTGTGTGAGGTGAAATGGATCCACACAGTGTGAGCGTCATTAATTGGACTAAATTCACCAACGTTTCCTTCTTTAAAGACACTGGATATATTGTCAGTCCTTCAGGGTTATTTATAATCCGGTCTGGTGCCACGAACTTATCAAACTCTGTTTTACAACAATGTACTACAGCTTATGTATTGGCTGAAGGTGGAAAGTTTGCAAAAATGTGCGACTAACATGAAAACACAGCAGAAATGCAGGTAACCTCGGTTCAGTGTGATATATTATCCACAGCAGCTGTTATTCCTTAGTTTCCAATCACTCATTCATGAACCCTACTTTATTTTAAGGCGATCCGGCCTTGCATTTTGTATACAGATGTTTTAGTCGATCGAGGAGTCGCAATAACTGTGATTTGTGAAAGCAGTGAAATCTCAAACTCAAAGTTCACCGAGCCAAAACCGTCACACAATCCTAACATTATTCACTTGTGTTGATCTGAACCCGGATGACTTTCTTTATTTGGTGGAACAAGAAATATGACGTTTTGAAGAATGTTCATGCCACTCTTATCCATACAACAATACCATACAATGACCATGGGCTTCCAAGATCCAAAAAACATCGTAAAAGCACCAAAAAGTATCATCTATATTACTCATACACTATATTAAGAGTCTTCTGAAGGCATACAACAGCTCTGTATGACAAACAGACTGAAATCCAAGTCATATTTTCATGCATAAATTAATGCAAAATCCCATTTAAGAACTGATGTCATTGACTGTAAACCACTGGTTCTTGCAATTGCAAAAAGCTAATAATCATAAATGTTTCTTGAGCATCAGATCCTCATATTAGAGTGATTTCTGAAGGATCATGTGACACTGAAGACTGGAGTAATGATGCTGAAAATTCAGCTTTGATCACAGGAATAAATTACACTTTACTGTATATTCACATAGAAAACAGCTGATTTACATTATAATAATATTACACTGTTTTTACTGTATTTTTTTATTTTTATCTTCCGATCCCAAACTTTTTGAATGGTGATGTTTATAACAAAAATCTAAAAGAGGTGAGATGAGTAGATCAAAGATGTTCCCAGAGCTAAATTTTCTTGATATTGACCATGTTCCAGAAATGAATGACTGAATGAAGATGCCAGCTCGAGTGAGGAAGCGTGACCCGTCGAGCGCTCGGGTTCCTGAGGAACTGGGGTGAGGCCGGGCTTCGGGTCACGGTTCCTCTCTGACGAACTCTCCATTGAGATCTGTTTCCTCAGGAAAACATCTTACCTCCTGCTTCTCTCAAGAGGACACATCGTCTGTGTGTGCTTTATCCTGCACTTCTATTTCTCCTTCTCTTGGGATCAATGTTTTCATTCCTTCAATGTCACTCGAACAAAAACTTAATTTGCCCCTATTATGCTTTTTTTCTAAAAGGTTCCTAATTTTTTTTGTTTTCCCCTACAATAGTTTTACATGCATCCAAGGTCAAAAAACAATTACATTTTCTCAAAATATCCATTGCAGTGTCTGAAATTATTCAATAAAGGATTCAGTCTCTCTAAGCCCCGCCTCTCTGAGATCCTCCTCTGCTCTGATTGGTCAGACAGCCCAGTCTGTTGTGATTGGTCGACCACTTACAACACAATGTCAGGAACCAAGCGCTCATTATCATATCTGGGTCTCAGCTCTTGATCACAGTGATGTGAACAGTGATGATGGCGAGGGTTTTACCGTATCAATCTCAGAAAACAGCGTCTTCTCGACACGAACAACACGAGCCGACTCTTCCAGTCTCAGATACACTAGTGTTTGAGGGCGGAGCTAAGAGACACTGTTCAGCCAATCAACACCACAGACTGGCATTATGCAAATTAGTTGAGAAGTGAGGAAGTGAGACTGGATTACTGACCACTCGTTTTAGTTCAGAATCACTTCTTTCTTTTAGGAGACAATAACTCCATTTATCTGCACTTTGACCTTTGCAGAGCTTTAACATTCACAATCAGCTGCATTACACACTACATGACAGATAATATATGAAAAAGCATAAAAGGGGCACTTTAAAGGAGCTTTAAAGCTCCCCCCCCCCCCCCCCCCCATCATAACTTCTTCATTCCAAAACAGAAAAGTCTTTCTTTTTTCACACAAATGGCGTAATCTTTTGAAGATTTCACTTACTCTATAAGTCTCAGATTCCAGCATGACCTGGTTATATTGCAACGCATTTTATCAAGTTGAGTCGCAGTATAATTTATGAGCTGTAATAAAATGTCTGACTGTGCTAAAGAAACTGACAAACGTCTTAAAATCCAGCTTGGGCTTCACATGTCCCACTGCACATCATCACCTCACAACAGTCCCGGATACGCACAGGTAAAGGTGTGTGATTCATAGCAACATCTGGTTGTAATGAGGCAGAGGAACATTGGCAGGGTTTGACTCACATAAACAGCAAACAGCCTTTACCACATTACTGTGAGCCTCACACACACACAACATTTGTAACTTACACAAAACCAAGTAAATCAACTAATGGCCAAGACCGCAGACCTTACTCTCGCTCGCACTCTTTCTCTCTCTCGCCCTCACGCTCTCTGCGCATAACGGTTTAAATGAACAACAATAAACAAATGTTTAGTGCTGATCAAGAGTTTTGTGCAAGCAATTTAAGTCCGCGACTCTTGTCCTAAATATACAGGCTTCATTCGGTGATTGAAACAAATATTATTAACATTAATTGAAGTTTTACAGTATATAGAACCGACATTGAACGCTCCGAGCGAGCTGTGCTGTGGTAAACTGCTGCTAGCCTGCTAGTACTATGGCTATTTCGAGGGCGTCTGGCCACGCCCCCATTGGCGGGCTGTGACGTGTCTGATGTAATGCTAGCTCATTGGCGCACACGTTGGAGGCGCCCGTGCCATTGGATGTGCAGTTGCCGCAGCACAGCCAATAAGTGAGCCAGACACTCGCTGTGCTATCTGTCTGTGCAGCTGGAAAATGCGTTTTACATTTTAAGCTTCAGAATTTTGCCACTCGCAAAGCAGACAGCCGCGGCTCTGCTACCGCGGGCATGTTTTTCCACATGATTCGAATATTAATTTTAACCTTCGAATTTCTGTTTTTTAAAACTATTCGAATATATATTCGAATTTAGAATATTCGTTGACAGCCCTAACATACACACACAACAGCCTTTACCGCATTACTGTGAGCCTCACACACACAACAGCCTTTACCGCATTACTGTGAGCCTCACACACACACAACAGCCTTTACCGCATTACTGTGAGCCTCACACACACAACAGCCTTTACCGCATTACTGTGAGCCTCAAACACACAACAGCCTCACACACACAACAGCCTTTACCGCATTACTGTGAGCCTCACACACACAACAGCCTTTACCGCATTACTGTGAGCTTCACACACACAACAGCTTTTACCGCATTACTGTGAGCCTCACACACAAAACAGCCTTTACCACATTACTGTGAGCCTCACACACACACAACAGCATTTACCGCATTACTGTGAGCCTCACACACACACAACAGCCTTTACCGCATTACTGTGAGCCTCACACACACAACAGCCTTTACCGCATTACTGTGAGACTCACACACACAACAGCCTTTACCGCATTACTGTGAGCCTCACACACACAACAGCCTTTACCGCATTACTGTGAGCTTCACACACACAACAGCTTTTACCGCATTACTGTGAGCCTCACACACAAAACAGCCTTTACCACAGTACTGTGAGCCTCACACACACAACAGCCTTTACCGCATTACTGTGAGCCTCACACACACAACAGCCTTTACCGCATTACTGTGAGCCTCACACACACAACAGCCTTTACCGCATTACTGTGAGCTTCACACACACAACAGCTTTTACCGCATTACTGTGAGCCTCACACACACAACAGCATTTACCACATTACTGTTAGCCTCACACACACAACAGCATTTACCACATTACTGTGAGCCTCACACACACAACAGCCTTTACCGCATTACTGTGAGACTCACACACACAACAGCCTTTACCGCATTACTGTGAGCCTCACACACACAACAGCCTTTACCGCATTACTGTGAGCCTCACACACACAACAGCCTTTACCGCATTACTGTGAGCCTCACACACACACACACAACAGCCTTTACCGCATTACTGTGAGCCTCACACACACAACAGCCTTTACCGCATTACTGTGAGCCTCACACACAAACAGCCTTTACCGCATTACTGTGAGCCTCACACACACACAACAGCCTTTATCGCATTACTGTGAGCCTCACACACACACAACAGCCTTTACCGCTTTACTATGAGCCTCACACACACACAACAGCCTTTACCGCATTACTGTGAGCCTCACACACACACAACAGCCTTTACCGCATTACTGTGAGCCTCACACACACAACAGCCTTTACCGCATTACTGTGAGCCTCACACAAACACAAACGGCCTTTACCGCATTACTGTGAGCCTCACACACACAACAGCCTTTACCACATTACTGTGAGCTTCACACACAACAGCCTTTACCGCATTACTGTGAGCCTCACACACACAACAGCATTTACCGCATTACTGTGAGCCTCACACACACAACAGCCTTTACCGCATTACTGTGAGCCTCACACACACAACAGCCTTTACCACATTACTGTGAGCTTCACACACAACAGCATTTACCACATTACTGTGAGCTTCACACACAACAGCCTTTACCAAATTACTGTGGGCCTCACACACACAACAGCATTTACCGCATTACTGTGAGCCTCACACACACAACAGCATTTACCACATTACTGTGAGCTTCACACACAACAGCCTTTACCGCATTACTGTGAGCCTCACACACACAACAGCCTTTACCGCATTACTGTGAGCCTCACACACACAACAGCATTTACCACATTACTGTGAGCTTCACACACAACAGCCTTTACCGCATTACTGTGAGCCTCACACACACAACAGCATTTACCACATTACTGTGAGCTTCACACACAACAGCCTTTACCGCATTACTGTGGGCCTCACACACACAACAGCTTTTACCGCATTACTGTGAGCCTCACACACACAACAGCCTTTACCGCATTACTGTGAGCCTCACACACACAACAGTCTTTACCGCATTACTGTGAGCCTCACACACACACAACAGCCTTTACCGCATTACTGTGAGCCTCACACACACAACAGCATTTACCACATTACTGTGAGCTTCACACACAACAGCCTTAACCGCATTACTGTGAGCCTCACAAACACAACAGCCTTTACCGCATTACTGTGAGCCTCACACACACAACAGCCTTTACCGCATTACTGTGAGCCTCACACACACAACAGCCTTTACCGCATTACTGTGAGCCTCACACACACAACAGCCTTTACCGGATTACTGTGAGCCTCACACACACAACAGCATTTACCACATTACTGTGAGCTTCACACACAACAGCCTTAACCGTATTACTGTGAGCCTCACAAACAGAACAGCCTTTACCGCATTACTGTGAGCCTCACACACACAACAGCATTTACCACATTACTGTGAGCTTCACACACAACAGCCTTAACCGCATTACTGTGAGCCTCACACACAAAACAGCCTTTACCGCATTACTGTGAGCTTCACACACACAACAGCCTTTACCGCATTACTGTGAGCCTCACAGACACACAACAGCCTTTACCGCATTACTGTGAGCCTCACACACACAACAGCCTTTACCGCATTACTGTGAGCCTCACACACACAACAGCCTTTACCGCATTACTGTGAGCCTCACACACACACAACAGCCTTAACCGCATTACTGTGAGCCTCACACACACAACAGCCTTTACCGCATTACTGTGAGCCTCACAAACACAACAGCCTTTACCGCATTACTGTGAGCCTCACACACACAACAGCCTTTACCGCATTACTGTGAGCCTCACACACACACAACAGCCTTTACCGCATTACTGTGAGCCTCACACACACACAACAGCCTTTACCACATTACTGTGAGCCTCACACACAACAGCCTTTACCGCATTACTGTGAGCCTCACACACACAACAGCCTTTACCGCATTACTGTGAGCCTCACACACACACAACAGCCTTTACCGCATTACTGTGAGCCTCACAAACACACAACAGCCTTTACCGCATTACTGTGAGCTTCCCACACACAACAGCCTTTACCGCATTATCCTCACACACACACAACAGCCTTTACCGCATTACTGTGAGCTTCACACACACAACAGCCTTTACCACATTACTGTGAGCCTCACACACACACAACAGCCTTTACCGCATTACTGTGAGCCTCACACACACAACAGCCTTTACCGCATTACTGTAAAGCCTCACAAACACACAACAGCCTTTACCGCATTACTGTGAGCTTCACACACACAACAGCCTTTACCGCATTACTGTGAGCCTCACACACACAACAGCCTTTACCGCATTACTGTGAGCCTCACACACACAACAGCCTTTACCGCATTACTGTGAGCTTCACACACACAACAGCTTTTACCGCATTACTGTGAGCCTCACACACACAACAGCATTTACCACATTACTGTTAGCCTCACACACACAACAGCATTTACCACATTACTGTGAGCCTCACACACACAACAGCCTTTACCGCATTACTGTGAGACTCACACACACAACAGCCTTTACCGCATTACTGTGAGCCTCACACACACAACAGCCTTTACCGCATTACTGTGAGCCTCACACACACAACAGCCTTTACCGCATTACTGTGAGCCTCACACACGCACACACAACAGCCTTTACCGCATTACTGTGAGCCTCACACACACAACAGCCTTTACCGCATTACTGTGAGCCTCACACACAAACAGCCTTTACCGCATTACTGTGAGCCTCACACACACACAACAGCCTTTATCGCATTACTGTGAGCCTCACACACACACAACAGCCTTTACCGCTTTACTATGAGCCTCACACACACACAACAGCCTTTACCGCATTACTGTGAGCCTCACACACACACAACAGCCTTTACCGCATTACTGTGAGCCTCACACACACAACAGCCTTTACCGCATTACTGTGAGCCTCACACAAACACAAACGGCCTTTACCGCATTACTGTGAGCCTCACACACACAACAGCCTTTACCACATTACTGTGAGCTTCACACACAACAGCCTTTACCGCATTACTGTGAGCCTCACACACACAACAGCATTTACCGCATTACTGTGAGCCTCACACACACAACAGCCTTTACCGCATTACTGTGAGCCTCACACACACAACAGCCTTTACCACATTACTGTGAGCTTCACACACAACAGCCTTTACCGCATTACTGTGAGCCTCACACACACAACAGCATTTACCACATTACTGTGAGCTTCACACACAACAGCCTTTACCAAATTACTGTGGGCCTCACACACACAACAGCATTTACCGCATTACTGTGAGCCTCACACACACAACAGCATTTACCACATTACTGTGAGCTTCACACACAACAGCCTTTACCGCATTACTGTGAGCCTCACACACACAACAGCCTTTACCGCATTACTGTGAGCCTCACACACACAACAGCATTTACCACATTACTGTGAGCTTCACACACAACAGCCTTTACCGCATTACTGTGAGCCTCACACACACAACAGCATTTACCACATTACTGTGAGCTTCACACACAACAGCCTTTACCGCATTACTGTGGGCCTCACACACACAACAGCTTTTACCGCATTACTGTGAGCCTCACACACACAACAGCCTTTACCGCATTACTGTGAGCCTCACACACACAACAGTCTTTACCGCATTACTGTGAGCCTCACACACACACAACAGCCTTTACCGCATTACTGTGAGCCTCACACACACACAACAGCCTTTACCACATTACTGTGAGCCTCACACACACAACAGCATTTACCACATTACTGTGAGCTTCACACACAACAGCCTTTACCGCATTACTGTGAGCCTCACAAACACAACAGCCTTTACCGCATTACTGTGAGCCTCACACACACAACAGCCTTTACCGCATTACTGTGAGCCTCACACACACAACAGCCTTTACCGCATTACTGTGAGCCTCACACACACAACAGCCTTTACCGGATTACTGTGAGCCTCACACACACAACAGCATTTACCACATTACTGTGAGCTTCACACACAACAGCCTTAACCGTATTACTGTGAGCCTCACAAACAGAACAGCCTTTACCGCATTACTGTGAGCCTCACACACACAACAGCCTTAACCGCATTACTGTGAGCCTCACACACAAAACAGCCTTTACCGCATTACTGTGAGCTTCACACACACAACAGCCTTTACCGCATTACTGTGAGCCTCACAGACACACAACAGCCTTTACCGCATTACTGTGAGCCTCACACACACAACAGCCTTTACCGCATTACTGTGAGCCTCACACACACAACAGCCTTTACCGCATTACTGTGAGCCTCACACACACACAACAGCCTTAACCGCATTACTGTGAGCCTCACACACACAACAGCCTTTACCGCATTACTGTGAGTCTCACAAACACAACAGCCTTTACCGCATTACTGTGAGCCTCACACACACAACAGCCTTTACCGCATTACTGTGAGCCTCACACACACACAACAGCCTTTACCGCATTACTGTGAGCCTCACACACACACAACAGCCTTTACCACATTACTGTGAGCCTCACACACAACAGCCTTTACCGCATTACTGTGAGCCTCACACACACAACAGCCTTTACCGCATTACTGTGAGCCTCACACACACACAACAGCCTTTACCGCATTACTGTGAGCCTCACAAACACACAACAGCCTTTACCGCATTACTGTGAGCTTCCCACACACAACAGCCTTTACCGCATTATCCTCACACACACACAACAGCCTTTACCGCATTACTGTGAGCTTCACACACACAACAGCCTTTACCACATTACTGTGAGCCTCACACACACACAACAGCCTTTACCGCATTACTGTGAGCCTCACACAAACAACAGCCTTTACCGCATTACTGTAAAGCCTCACAAACACACAACAGCCTTTACCGCATTACTGTGAGCTTCACACACACAACAGCCTTTACCGCATTACTGTGAGACTCACACACACAACAGCCTTTACCGCATTACTGTGAGACTCACAACAGCCTTTACCGCATTACTGTGAGCCTCACACACAAAACAGCCTTTACCGCATTACTGTGAGCCTCACACACACACAACAGCCTTTACCGCATTACTGAGCCTCACACACACAACAGCCTTTACCGCATTACTGTGAGCCTCACACACACACACAACAGCCTTTACCGCATTACTGTGAGCCTCACACACACAACAGCCTTTACCGCATTACTGTAAAGCCTCACAAACACACAACAGCCTTTACCGCATTACTGTGAGCTTCACACACACAACAGCCTTTACCGCATTACTGTGAGACTCACACACACAACAGCCTTTACCGCATTACTGTGAGACTCACAACAGCCTTTACCGCATTACTGTGAGCCTCACACACAAAACAGCCTTTACCGCATTACTGTGAGACTCACACACACAACAGCCTTTACCGCATTACTGAGCCTCACACACACAACAGCCTTTACCGCATTACTGTGAGCCTCACACACACACACAACAGCCTTTACCGCATTACTGTGAGCCTCACACACACACACAACAGCCTTTACCGCATTACTGTGAGCCTCACACACACAACAGCCATTACCGCATTACTTTGAGACTCACACACACAACAGCCTTTACCGCATTACTATGAGCCTCACACACACAACAGCCTTTACCGCATTACTATGAGCCTCACACACACAACAGCCTTTACCGCATTACTGTGAGACTCACACACACAACAGCCTTTACCGCATTACTGTGAGCCTCACACACACAACAGCCTTTACCACATTACTGTGAGACTCACACACACAGCAGCCTTTACCGCATTACTGTGAGCCTCACACACACAACAGCCTTTACCACATTACTGTGATCCTCACACAGACAACAGCTTTTACCGCATTACTGTGATCCTCACACACACAACAGCCTTTACCGCATTACTGTGAGCCTCACACACACAACAGCCTTTACCGCATTACTGTTAGCCTCACACACACAACAGCCTTTACCGCATTACTGTGAGCCTCACACACACACAACAGCCTTTACCGCATTACTGTGAGCCTCACACACACAACAGCCTTTACCGCATTACTGTGAGCCACACACAATAGCCTTTACCACATTACTGTGAGACTCACACACACAACAGCCTTTACCGCATTACTGAGCCTCACACACACAACAGCCTTTCCCGCATTACTGTGAGCCTCACACACACACAACAGCCTTTACCACATTACTGTGAGCCTCACACACAACAGCCTTTACCGCATTACTGTGAGCCTCACACACACAACAGCCTTTACCGCATTGCTGTGAGCCTCACACACACACAACAGCCTTTATCGCATTACTGTGAGCCTCACAAACACACAACAGCCTTTACCGCATTACTGTGAGCTTCACACACACAACAGCCTTTACCGCATTACTGTGAGACTCACACACACAACAGCCTTTACCGCATTACTGTGAGACTCACAACAGCCTTTACCGCATTACTGTGAGCCTCACACACAAAACAGCCTTTACCGCATTACTGTGATCCTCACACACACACAACAGCCTTTACCGCATTACTGTGAGCCTCACACACACAACAGCCTTTACCACATTACTGTGAGCCTCACACACACACAACAGCCTTTACCGCATTACTGTGAGCCTCACACACACAACAGCCTTTACCGCATTACTGTAAAGCCTCACAAACACACAACAGCCTTTACCGCATTACTGTGAGCTTCACACACACAACAGCCTTTACCGCATTACTGTGAGACTCACACACACAACAGCCTTTACCGCATTACTGTGAGCCTCACACACACAACAGCCTTTACCGCATTACTGTGAGACTCACAACAGCCTTTACCGCATTACTGTGAGCCTCACACACAAAACAGCCTTTACCGCATTACTGTGAGCCTCACACACACACAACAGCCTTTACCGCATTACTGTGAGACTCACAACAGCCTTTACCGCATTACTGTGAGACTCACACACACAACAGCCTTTACCGCATTACTGTAAAACTCACACACACAACAGCCTTTACCGCATTACTGTGAGACTCACAACAGCCTTTACCGCATTACTGTGAGCCTCACACACAAAACAGCCTTTACCGCATTACTGTGAGCCTCACACACACACAACAGCCTTTACCGCATTACTGTGAGCTTCACACACACAACAGCCTTTACCACATTACTATGAGCCTCACACACACACAACAGCCTTTACCGCATTACTGTGAGCCTCACACACACAACAGCCTTTACCGCATTACTGTGAGCCACACACAATAGCCTTTACCACATTACTGTGAGACTCACACACACAACAGCCTTTACCGCATTACTGAGCCTCACACACACAACAGCCTTTACCGCATTACTGTGAGCCTCACACACACACACAACAGCCTTTACCGCATTACTGTGAGCCTCACACACACATACAACAGCCTTTACCGCATTACTGTGAGCCTCACACACACAACAGCCTTTACCGCATTACTTTGAGACTCACACACACACAACAGCCTTTACCGCATTACTGTGAGCCTCACACACACACAACAGCCTTTACCGCATTACTGTGAGCCTCACACACACACAACAGCCTTTACCGCATTACTGTGAGCCTCACACACACACACAACAGCCTTTACCGCATTACTGTGAGCCTCACACACACAACAGCTTTTACCGCATTACTGTGATCCTCACACACACAACAGCTTTTACCGCATTACTGTGAGCCTCACACACACAACAGCCTTTACCGCATTACTGTGAGCCTCACACACACAACAGCCTTTACCGCATTACTGTTAGCCTCACACACACAACAGCCTTTACCGCATTACTGAGCCTCACACACACAACAGCCTTTACCGCATTACTGTGAGCCTCACACACACACACAACAGCCTTTACCGCATTACTGTGAGCCTCACACACACACACAACAGCCTTTACCGCATTACTGTGAGCCTCACACACACAACAGCCATTACCGCATTACTTTGAGACTCACACACACAACAGCCTTTACCGCATTACTATGAGCCTCACACACACAACAGCCTTTACCGCATTACTATGAGCCTCACACACACAACAGCCTTTACCGCATTACTGTGAGACTCACACACACAACAGCTTTTACCGCATTACTGTGATCCTCACACACACAACAGCTTTTACCGCATTACTGTGATCCTCACACACACAACAGCCTTTACCGCATTACTGTGAGCCTCACACACACAACAGCCTTTACCGCATTACTGTTAGCCTCACACACACAACAGCCTTTACCGCATTACTGTGAGCCTCACACACACACACACAACAGCCTTTACCGCATTACTGTGAGCTTCACACACACAACAGCCTTTACCACATTACTGTGAGCCTCACACACACACAACAGCCTTTACCGCATTACTGTGAGCCTCACACACACAACAGCCTTTACCGCATTACTGTGAGACTCACACACACAACAGCCTTTACCGCATTACTGTGAGCCTCACACACACAACAGCCTTTACCACATTACTGTGAGACTCACACACACAACAGCCTTTACCGCATTACTGTGAGCCTCACACACACAACAGCCTTTACCGCATTACTGTTAGCCTCACACACACAACAGCCTTTACCGCATTACTGTGAGCCTCACACACACAAAAGCCTTTACCGCATTACTGTGAGCCTCACACACACACACACAACAGCCTTTACCGCATTACTGTAAGCCTCACACACACACACACAACAGCCTTTACCGCATTACTGTGAGCCTCACACACACACACACACAACAGCCTTTACCGCATTACTGTGAGCCTCACACACACACACACACAACAGCCTTTACCGCATTACTGTGAGCCTCACACACACAAACACAACAGCCTTTACCGCATTACTGTGAGCCTCACACACACACACACAACAGCCTTTACCGCATTACTGTGAGCCTCACACACACAAAAGCCTTTACCGCATTACTGTGAGCCTCACACACACAACAGCCTTTACCGCATTACTGTTAGCCTCACACACACAACAGCCTTTACCACATTACTGTGAGCCTCACACACACAACAGCCTTTACCGCATTACTGTGAGCCTCACACACACAACAGCCTTTACCACATTACTGTGAGCCTCACACACAACAGCCTTTACCGCATTACTGTTAGCCTCACACACACAACAGCCTTTACCACATTACTGTGAGCCTCACACACACAACAGCCTTTACCGCATTACTGTGAGCCTCACACACACAACAGCCTTTACCGCATTACTGTTAGCCTCACACACACAACAGCCTTTACCACATTACTGTGAGACTCACACACACAACAGCCTTTACCGCATTACTGTGAGCCTCACACACACAACAGCCTTTACCGCATTACTGTGAGCCTCACACACACAACAGCCTTTACCGCATTACTGTGAGCCTCACACACACAACAGCCTTTACCGCATTACTGTTAGCCTCACACACACAACAGCCTTTACCACATTACTGTGAGACTCACACACACAACAGCCTTTACCGCATTACTGTGAGCCTCACACACACAACAGCCTTTACCGCATTACTGTGAGCCTCACACACACAACAGCCTTTACCGCATTACTGTGAGCCTCACACACACAACAGCCTTTACCGCATTACTGTGAGCCTCACACACACAACAGCCTTTACCGCATTACTGTGAGCCTCACACACACAACAGCCTTTACCACATTACTGTGAGCCTCACACACACAACAGCATTTACCGCATTACTGTGAGCCTCACACACACAACA
Organism: Rhinichthys osculus; assembly: GCA_029959095.1. NCBI lineage: Eukaryota > Metazoa > Chordata > Actinopteri > Cypriniformes > Leuciscidae > Rhinichthys > Rhinichthys osculus. The sequence goes on from JARWKJ010000023.1 coordinate 29,922,279, forward strand.
GCCTTTACCGCATTACTGTGAGCCTCACACACACAACAGCCTTTACCGCATTACTGTGAGCCTCACACACACAACAGTAGGGGTGGGAGAAAAAATCGATCCATCGATGCATCGCGATTCTCTCTCCAACGATTCTGGATCGATTCTGAGCTTAGTTTAACCAGATGTGCAATGACGTTGAGTTTGCTTTAGAAACACCCGTATTCTGCTTGCTTCCAATTCCTCACACACATGCACCACTCGAACCTTCCGTAAAATAATCTTTCATAAAGTTCGGAAAGGTTGAAGCGAATTACAAGGACATTCACAGGCTTCATTGCACTGGATACGCTGTGAGAGACGCGCGCTTTCTTTGATGTTACACTTGAAGTGTGCTGTCTCGCCCGTCGGTATTTTCCTTACAAATGCTCTACGAAGTCATCATTTATGTGGTTTGGAATGCAGTGGACTTATATATTTAAAATATGAACCTCACCAACAGAAGGCTGCTTTCAATTTCAAATGCTGACGCGCGCTTTGTTTGTGAGACTGCTCGCGCCTGCGGCTGTGCGACTCCGTGTAGTGGTTTAATGTACTTGTGCAAAATTAACGTAAACACAGCCAGTTATGTCTTAAGGGATTAAACGGACAGGACACACCGCATTACTTCTTTTATTTCAAAAGAGATGCGTGCGTGAATGCAGCTTAATAGATCTCCCGCAGTCTATGATGTCATTGTAAAAAACAACAGTAAAGATGAAGAAATATCACAGTTCTTGAATGCAGGGGCGGATCTACAGGGGGGCAAGGGGGGGCAGGTGCCCCCCCACTCTAGAGCCTTGCCTCCCCAGCTGCCCCCCTAACTTTGATGATCCAAAAACTGTACTTGTAAAAACAACCTGCCACTATGTCCACAAGCTTCTCAAAACAGTGAACTAAACAATACATTTACCAAAAGTGAACAATTGAATTTTTAATTTTAAATGTATTATTAGCCCCTCCCCCCTGCTATGCGTCCCTGATTCAAACGTGCAGAGCGGCGTTGGCGGCTCACACACACACAGCGAGTCTGCTGCGGTGAGGTGGCCCTGCAACCCGACTGGAGAGAGTGAGCTTCCCCAGAGCCTCTGAAGGTGAAGTGAGTTTCCCCAGGTGTAGTTTAAACACACACGTTTTACTTAAAGTTACATTTGTAATGAATGTATTGTATACTAAAGACGATTCAGCATCAGCAAAAACAGCGAGTCTATTACGTTAGCCAAAATCAGCGGTCAAATCGCTCCCTCGTGATTTGTATAGAGCACTCTTCCCTTTGATTAGCCTAATTTTGATTTTAGTAAAGACAAGAACAGCTTAAGGCGAGACACAAAAACATCGGGGGTTTTTTCACTGGTTAATTTTGAGATTTTGGGCTATTTGTCTTCAATAACATGTCTTCTTTCAGACTTGTGGTGAAAAAAATTCCCCAAAAAACACATTTAGGACTTTATTTTACTACACTTTGTCTATTTGCGTCTGTAGATTTCTCCTAAATTCAACAAAAGTTGTCGTTCTAAATCAACATGCTGCTCCGCGATCGATGCATGTCAATGTCATCACATACATCTCCGTTGGAAAGCTCTCTCTCCTGTACATTGTTGTCGTATCCAAATATGGTCATTTCCTTTTAATCAGCAACCAATCGTGAAAGTACAATGGGCATTTAACTCTAAAACCGAAATCTCATTGGCTGATGTCAATTTCTGACAACGTGATTCGTTCAGAGATGCATCACGTGACGTGCTCTGACATTTAGATATGCCTTTTTGACAGTTTTTCTGTTCAGTTGAAGGCCATAAATGCTGTGATTTAGGTGGTTTGTATTGTTATTGCTAATGATTTGATAAGATATTGTGTCTGTAAATAGTTGTTTCCACTAAAAAAAGTATGAATTTTTACATTACAAATCTTTAAATGCTGTTTTCTCAAAATGAGTTTTTTGTCATTCTCCAGTACAAACATCTCAGCCTGTGTAGCACCTATGTACACCAAACTTTCCAGCTATACACTTAGCAGTATTCTGAAGATATTTTCAGAGGGATTTGTTAATAAATCATTCCTAAAAACATTTGTAGTGTGTAAGGGCATGATTAAACAATAACTACTGTAGTTTAAAAGTGTTTTTGTGTTTGTTTTGTTAAAGCAATTCACATATAGGGATTCCCATGTACCGTCTACCCCTGCCACCCTGCCAAGACCTTGCCACCCCTTTGCCCCCCCATTTAAAATTTTCTAGATCCGCCACTGCTTGAATGGAAAACGTTCAGATAATCTATAGGCTACTGAAAGCACTTTTTGTTTGTTTGTTATATTTTTCTATGCTCCTCTTTATTATTTGTTATATTAGTTATATTAGTTTAAAATTCTTAACATACAACTGTTTTATTAAAACAAATTAATTTTTTTTTTTTTAAGTACTTAATTACTTATGTAAACTAATTAATTAATAAGAGGGGGAAAGGTAAAGAATCGTTCTGGAATCGGATCGTGACTCCCAGAATCGGAATCGGATCGGATCGTGAGGTGACCAAAGATTCCCACCCCTACACAACAGCCTTTACCGCATTACTGTTAGCCTCACACACACACTCACACACACAACAGCCGGTTCATCACTGTGAATATAAAGCGGAGGAATGAGATCTGCTGAACTTCGCTGAGGACACTGAACTTTGGAGGAGTTTATGATGCAATAAAGGATTTCTACAGAACTCAAAATACATCTAAATGTAATAGTCATGTTGTGTGAGAGTTAACTATTTCAACACAAAAAGGAAAAACGCAAGTGTCATTTTACGAAAAACACTATCCGGGATGGGTAAAATGACCAAAATCTAAGAGCAGTTTTATATCACAGTAACTTTATAAATCACTATAGTTATTTTTGCAATGAAAATGGATATATTTATCTATATATATATATATCAATTATAAAATAATATATCAGTTTATATTAAATAACCATGTGGTAATATCTAGTTTTGTATTTTCCAATAATTATTTATTTAATTTGAGTTTTTAGACTCAAAGCAAACAATAAAATTATGAAATGACAAATTTAAAAGGCAAGTCTGACATTAGTGCGTTATATATCTATATTTAAAATAAATAAATAAATACTTTTATTCATTAAATTTATTCAGCAAAAGTGACAATAAACACATTTATAATGCTACAAAATATTATCAAAAAATATGAACTGTTTCCAATATTGATAATAATCATAAATGTTTCTTGAGCATCAGATCCTCATATTAGAGTGATTTCTGAAGGATCATGTGACACTGAAGACTGGAGTAATGATGCTGAAAATACAGCTTTGATCACAGGAATAAATTACACTTTACTGTATATTCACATAGAAAACAGCTGATTTACATTAGAATAATATTTCACTTTTTTACTGCATTTTCTATTAAATAAATGCAGCATTGATGCGCAGAATGCCGTTAGTGATTATAAATATAAAAAAGTGATTATATACACGAACGGTAGTGCTGTTCTGATTATAAATACTGTGTTAATGAGTCAACTGTAAGCAACTTGGGATCAGGATGTGCAAAACCCCCCTTGTTTCTTTAGAACACTTCATGTAAATACTGTAAACCTGTCCACTGACAGACAGGAAGATATATCTATATATATATCATGCCGGAAATGAGCAATGGGGTAAAAATCAGGCACTGAAGACGAAGCAGCTTCACACACGGGAGACGTCTGAGTGTGTCGAGCCGCGGGCAGGGCGACCTCTTGACCTCCTCACCTTTGACCTTTGACCCGCAGCCGTGTGTATGAGATATGTGCGATTCCCAGTAAACAGCTGTGTATAAATCAGCTCCAGATGTGGGGAAGTGACGGCTCAAACGTCTTTTATCAGTAAAGTTCTGCACGGGCAAATTCAGTGACACTTTTAATGCAGTACATTATGCATTTTAGAGCCATATCTATGATTTCAAGAATAAAGTCATAATATTTTGGAGAAGAATCTCATTAATAAGTCTTGCCAGTGTTATTTTAGTATCATTATAGTTGGAGATTACAGTTTTTGTTAATATTTTGAATCAGTTTTTATTTTTATATTTTCTGTTTTCATTTTAATTTCAGTTAAAGTTTTAGTTATTTTGTTGTGTTTTTGTCATTATTATGTCTATTTTTATGTACATATTTTTGTCTATATATTTCTTCAATAATTTTTTTTTATTTCAGTATTAGTTTTAGTATCAAGTTAAACTAAATAAAATAAAATAAGTTTAAGTTTTAGTTTAAACTAACTATGATTGCTGTCTTGTACAAAATTCAGAGTTTCAATAATAATAATGTTATTAAAGTAATACAATTTTGAGAAAAAAATCAACAAATATTGTAAATTGTAAATTGCAATATTATTATTAATATTGATTAATATGCATAAGAAAGTATACAGAAGCAAAGTCACACACACACATGTATATACATCGCAAGAAAACTAGTTAACTACAACCTTACAAAAAAATTGTTACATGAAATAAAATAATTGTTAACTGAAATAAAATATAACAAAAACTTTTTGTTCAGCTAGGCCATTTCTCATTGTCATTTTAAATGGATGTACTAAAACAACTGAAACAAACAATAAAAGCCATATAGACATGTTTAAATAATAATAATAATGACAAAAACTAAAAAAAACTTTAACTTAAGATGTAATAAATAGATAAATAAAATATAATATTTTATTAATATTAATACAAATTACAAAAATACTAAAATAACACTGTTTTTTCGAGGATAGACCAAATGTCACTTATTTAATAACATATCCTTATCAATAATATATTCTTTCTGAACTAATTTTATATAAATAAAAATATACATCACTTTAAGAGCTTGTTTGTGTAAAAATGTCAGTTTGTAAATGTCAGTTGATTGGATATTTTCGGCTGTTTTATTGATAACCAGGTGAAAATTCTCAGTCTGATCAATTACATTAAGTGATCAATTAAAAAATGTAAACGTTTATTTGTTACAGGGCTTTTTGCAATCCATATCGTTTCAAAGCAGCTTTACAGAAAACGCTTGTTTTATAGTTACAATCTAGGAAGAATTCAGTTATCAGTGATCATTGTTATAATTAACAATAGCAAAGCTTGTCTGGGCACCGCTAATAAAGACACGATAAACAGTCAAAGTGAAGAGCTCATATCAGCTGTCAAACTCAGTCTCGAACGCAGACGAGCTCACGATACAAGCCTCTGCAAGCCTCACACACACACACACACACACACACACACACACACACACACACACACACACACACACACACACACACACACCAGAGTCGGTGTGAGCTGAACAGAACAGCTCAGTCGTATAAACACACACACAAACTCATGAACTCACAAACTCACGAACACACAAACTCACGAACTCACGAACACACGAACACACGAACACACGAACTCACGAACTCACGAACTCACGAACACACGAACACACGAACACACGAACTCACGAACTCACGAACACACGAACACACGAACTCACGAACTCACGAACACACGAACACACGAACTCACGAACACACGAACTCACGAACTCACGAACACACGAACACACAAACTCACGAACTCACGAACTCACGAACACACGAACACACGAACTCACGAACTCACGAACACACGAACTCACGAACTCACGAACTCACGAACACACGAACACACGAACTCACGAACTCACGAACACACGAACACACGAACTCACGAACACACGAACACACGAACACACGAACTCACGAACTCACGAACACACGAACTCACGAACTCACGAACACACGAACTCACGAACTCACGAACTCACGAACACACGAACTCACGAACTCACGAACACACGAACACACGAACACACGAACTCACGAACTCACGAACACACGAACACACGAACTCACGAACTCACGAACACACGAACACACGAACACACGAACTCACGAACACACGAACTCACGAACACACGAACTCACGTACACACGAACACACGAACACACGAACACACGAACTCACGAACTCACGAACACACGAACTCACGAACTCACGAACACACGAACACGAACTCACGAACACACGAACACACGAACTCACGAACTCACGAACACACGAACTCACGAACTCACGAACTCACGAACACACGAACTCACAAACTCACTAACACACGAACAAACGAACTCACGAACACACGAACTCACGAACTCAAGAACACACAAACACACGAACTCACGAACACACGAACACACGAACTCACGAACACACGAACACACGAACACACGAACTCACGAACTCACGAACACACGAACACACGAACTCACGAACACACGAACACACGAACACACGAACACACGAACTCACGAACACACGAACACACGAACACACGAACTCACGAACACACGAACTCACGAACTCACGAACACACGAACACACGAACACACGAACACACGAACTCACGAACTCACGAACACACGAACTCACGAACTCACGAACACACGAACACACGAACACGAACACACGAACACACGAACACACGAACACACGAACACACGAACTCACGAACACACGAACACACGAACTCACGAACACACGAACTCACGAACTCACGAACACACGAACTCACGAACACACGAACTCACGAACACACGAACACACGAACACACGAACACACGAACTCACGAACTCACGAACACACGAACACACGAACACACGAACTCACGAACACACGAACACACGAACTCACGAACTCACGAACACACGAACTCACGAACACACGAACACACGAACTCACGAACACACGAACACACGAACACACGAACTCACGAACACACGAACACACGAACTCACGAACACACGAACACACGAACACACGAACTCACGAACTCACGAACACACGAACACACGAACACACGAACACACGAACTCACGAACACACGAACTCACGAACTCACGAACACACGAACACACGAACACACGAACACACGAACTCACGAACTCACGAACACACGAACACACGAACACACGAACACACGAACTCACGAACACACGAACACACGAACTCACGAACACACGAACTCACGAACTCACGAACACACGAACACACGAACACACGAACTCACGAACTCACGAACACACGAACACACGAACTCACGAACACACGAACACACGAACACACGAACTCACGAACTCACGAACACACGAACACACGAACACACGAACACACGAACTCACGAACACACGAACACACGAACTCACGAACACACGAACTCACGAACTCACGAACACACGAACACACGAACACACGAACACACGAACTCACGAACACACGAACACACGAACTCACGAACACACGAACTCACGAACTCACGAACACACGAACTCACGAACACACGAACACACGAACTCACGAACACACGAACTCACGAACACACTCACGATCTGTGTGTGTGTGTGTGTGTGTGTGTGAGTGAGTGTGTGTGTGAGAGAGAGAGTGTGTGTGTGTATATTCATCACCATTGCATTTCAATGCAATCTATACATCAGAATAAATAAATTTTTGTTTTTGCTGAAATACAATTTAACTTTTCACATTTAACTATTTTTTCTGTGAAATATATATATAGATCCGCATAAATATAAAATCAATAATGTATGTATTTGTTTATTAACACCAAAGCTGATGATATTAAAATGTAGTTATTAAAATATAAGTGATATTTTAGCATCACTAACATACTACTGCAGAATTTGTTAATATTTTGAATTACATTTTATTTTTACATTTTCTGTCGTTTAATGTCTTATTAATTTTGTTGTGTGTTTTGGCTTTTTTTATATGTCTATATAGGCTTTATTAAGTTTGAATTTTTAGTTTTTAGTTTACTTTCACTTTTTTAGTACTTCAGTTTAAACTTAACAAAAAATTTAATATTTTGCCTGGGTAACTAACTGAAGAAAACAACAAAAAAAATTTCAGCTACTATTTATTTTATTTCAAGTAATGAAAATGCTTTTTGGTTTTATCTTTATTTTTAGTTAACGATAGCAGCCCTGGAATAAAAACGTAAGTACCGTCAAATAGCGATTTGTACTTTGCAAGTTTTTGGCAATCCTGTTTTTGTAAAATATAAAATAAATAAAATAAAATAAATAAATAAAATAAAATAAAATAGCTTGAAAAAGGGATACTTTTGTTTTGAAGATGCCACTTGGTCTGATATTTTGATAAATAAAATACATAATTATATCCCAAAAAAGTTTTTGTGAATCCTGTTTTTGTGGTTGCAGTTGGTGCTGAACTCACACTCACACACACACACACACACACACACACACACACGCACACACACACACACACACACACACACACACACACACACACACACACACACACACACACACACACACACACACACACACACACACACACGCACACACACACACACACACACACACACACACACACACACACACACACACACACACAGCTCATAAACAGAGAAAGCAAGTCTTTACACGGGGAATATTTGTCTCTCGCTGGAACTATAGATCCGCCAAGCTCACCTCGCATCGTCGTCTTCGTCGGCTCGGCAAACAGTGGGATCAGCAAGAGGTAGATGAGGTAGACGAAGGACAGCCAGTTGTACCGGAACAAACATGCTGCGGATAAAAAGAAACATGGGAAGAGAAAATGATGAGCTTGTTTATCTTCCATCTCCAGACTGCGATAAAAACAGTAAATCAGACGCTTGTTAAAGTAAAGTCTTTAATTAGAGGGAGCGCTCTTCATCTCGTGCATCCAGTGCATGTCAAAACAGCCTCGGGACACACACACACACACACACACACACACACACACACACACACACACACACACACACACACACACACACACACACACACGCGCACACACACACACACACACACACACACAGAGCTGAATCTGTAACTCAGACATTTCTACATTCCAGCGGATCCACCGATCGCCTTTCCTCGACGTCTGTGCCAAAACTTGCACAGATCATGTTCAGATAATCTCGACGCAACTTTAGACGGTCAATTATCTCAGTCGCCCATCAATCAATCATCTCTACACACACCGTCCCCACAGGGCCTTCATTCAGCAGTACAGTGTGTTATCTTAACCTTTGAGTTACAGTAACTGGCTGTTTCATATTCAGGTAAATGAAAGAAAGGATAAGATTAAAAAAAATGTTTTTTTTTTTTTTTTTTTTTTTTATAAATTTTTTTTTTTAAATACAATTAAATTAAATTAAATTAAATAAATCATAAAATTAAATTAAATAAATCATAAAATTAAATTAAATTAAATTAAATTATTGAAAGGGATCATTTGTTTTGAAGATGCCACTTGGTCTGATATTTTGATAAAAAAAAAAATTTTAATTAAATTAAATAAATAATATATGTTTTTAAATAAATAAATTAAATTAAATAATTTTTTTTTTTTTTTTTTTTGGGAAAGGGATATTCTGGGTCTGATATTTTGATAATAAAATGAAATAAAAAAATGAAATGAAATGAAATGGTTTAAAAAAGTGTGGAAAGGGATAATTTGTAAAAAATAATAAAATAAAATAAATAAAAACTTGAAAGTTAAGATGCCACTTGGTCTAAAATTTTGATATCGAATGCAATGAAATAAATAAATGTATGTGTGGTATTAACTATCCAATTATTTTTTATACCGACCTGAACAAACCCAACCACTTCTGTAAATGATAGGCTATGAAATCTCTTATGGCAATATATAATAATTGCACACTGACAGAAAGCAAGTCAAGACGAGGTTCCTTCGGGCTCTTCTGCAACTGGCAGGACAATGTTGACCGACCCCTCGTGCCAAACCTCCCCGTCGCTGAGGCGCAGGTTATGGCTGAAGGAGAAGATTAAACAGCATATTACGGAGTCGCAGCGCTGCATGGGAAAGAGAACGCCGGCTTTATTAATCGTGTGGATCTGCCCTGCTGGAGAACAACTGAATTAGTCTTAATTAAACGAGACGTTCATCAGTGTGAGCGAGGACATTCAGAGCCAACGACTCGCTTTAACATGCACCCCTTCTGAGTCTCTCGGAGGACGTGTGTTTCTCCAAGCCTTGTTTTCCCGGACAAATTGTGCATTGCTAAAGCAAAATGAGCTAAAGGGAAGGACAATTTGCTTCGGTTTGTCTCATTGGAAGCCACATCCTGGCTTTCCCGAATCTGGGAATAAAACATGTTTTAACTGTAAAGGGCAAGCTGTTCTCGGGCCTCTCGTGGACTGAACCCGACCGCAAGAGACCCGGCGTCTGCAACCACAACCAGAGGGATTCAACTCTATTTTCAGAGTGAAAGATGATTTCACGACTCCATGATAAGAATATTTTACGTTTATGATCATTTTCAACAACTCTAAATGACTTGATGAAGCTCACAAAATATGAATATGTCACATTTCACTCTCGAATCGAGAAAAAGCCTGTTTTAGGATCATTAACATGAAATCATTTTCATAATAATTAAGCACATTTGCCCAGAGACTTCACAGGATTATGCGAGTAATGTGACCATTCAAAAGTTTGGGTTCAGTAAGATTTTGGTGGTTTTTTTTAACCCTTTCATGCATGAATTATGATAGTCAGGATTTTTTCCTATGTGTTTTTATTGCTCTTAGGGCATGAAAAACAAGATTTGATTTATTTTTATTTTTATTTTACAAATTTTCCAAAGAGATTTTCAGGTGTCCACTTGAGTGGACAGCATGCATTTATGGTTTAAACTGAAGAGATACTATATTAAACATAATACAATAATCGAACAGATAAAGTATGTGTATTTAACAAACTAATCAATACAATTATATAAACTCATGTGAAAACTATAAAATATATACAAAAAATATAAATCCGAAATATTGCAAAGGCAATTGAACTTCATACAAGTTGCACTTCGTGTATCTTTGATATCAGAACATGAGGACGTGATTCCATCAGAAATCTCTACAGCCTGTCAAGGTACAACAGTGGAAACCACTCAGATGCTCCCTCCAGTGTGCCAGAGTATGTCAATTTACCTTTATTAGCTGATAATTCTGATTATGTTCAAGATAGACACATTTCTAGCATAGGCCTCTTCTGAGAAAACCTAGTGATACGTATTTTTCAATCTCATCTGAAATTAGCAGTGTTGGGGCATGCATAACGCATTCAGATTACTTTTTTGATGTTACAAGTAAAGTAATGTGTTACAAGTAACATGCATTACATAATCAGATTTGTTTTAATGTTACGAATAAAGTAATGTATTACAAGTAACATGTATTACCTAATCAGATTACTTCTTGATCTAACAAGTAAAGTAATTAATTACAAGTAATGTGCATTACGTAATCAGATTACTTTTTGGTGTTACGAGTAAAGAAAAGCATATGCAGCCATATCGTACATTACGAAATCAGATTACTTTTTGATCTAACAAGTAAAGTAATGCATTACAAGTAACATGCATTATGTAATCAGATTACTTTTTGATGTTACGAGTAAATAAATGCATTACAAGCAACATTCATTGCGTAAACAGATAACTTTTTGATCTAACAAGTAATGCATTACGTAATTGGATTACTTTTTTGATGAAATGAGTAAAGTAATACATAAATCACATAAATTATGTAATCCCATAACTTTTTTTTCGATGTCAATGAAATTAACATTCTAATAATACAAATACATTTATTTACAGTCAAAAAAAGTCACTGCAGATGAAGTATTTTCAAAAACAATATTCACAGTATAAGTATGAATTGTAGCTGAAATATAGCCATTGATGCATGAGGTCCACTATAGTGGACAGGTGATTAATCAGATTTTTCTCCCAATCTAAAATCAAAACTTGGAAAATGTTACTGTCATATGACTCATTAGATATTGCTTGATGGTGCAATATTTTTTTTTACCTACAAGAGTCTCCTAGGATAGAAGGAATGGGTGGATATTCCGGATCTTGGTTTGGAGGGGGAAAAACTCGAAACACAACGGCTTGCAACTTGGTTGCAATGTATAGGATGATGCACCAGGGTCCACTGAAGAGATTGAGGTGCAACTTTGCCATCAAAGCCCTTGCAAATTCAAGAAAATGCTTTTTTAATAGCTCTCCACTGTAGTGACCACTATGCATGAAATTAAGACATAATACTTATATTCAGCAAAGACGCATTAAAAGTGACAGTAAAGACATTTATAATGTTACAAAAGATTCTATTTCAGATAAATGCTGATCTTTATAACTTTATATTCATCAAATAATCCTGAAAAATTAAATATATCACAGTTTCCACACAAATATGAAGCTGTTTCCAACGCTGATAATAATCATAAATATTTCTTGAGCATCAGATCATCATATTAGAGTGATTTCTGAAGGATCATGTGACACTGAAGACTGGAGTAATGATGCTGAAATTCAGCTTTGATCACAGGAATAAATTACACTTTACTGTATATTCACATAGAAAACAGCTGATTTACATAATAATAATATTACACTGTTTTACTGTATTTCTGATCAAATAAACACAGCCTTGATGAGCTAAGAATGGGGAAATGTTCTTAATCGTGAAAATAATTTGATAAAAAGCATTGGCTCAAAACTGGACCTTGCAAGAATACATGCGAAAATACGTCCTACACATTCCCCTGAAAAGTATAAGCCACTGTACACACAGTTTCTGCTGTGAGGAACGCTGTGTTTCGCCGGTTTGGCTGTTTTCTAAGCTAACATCCGCTCGTGTTTCTGAGCTCAGGCTGGGGGATTTACAGCACAATATTTAGTCAGTTTTAGATTTCAAGACAGCGTCCAAATAAGCGGCCGTTACCTTATTGTTTGATGGTGTGGATTTTGAATATGATTATTTTGCCGAGTCTCAGTTTATGGTGTTAGCGGGATTAGCTGTCCATTAACACATTTCCCAGATGGCAACTTCTCATTTGGCAGCGACGTGAGGTGCCAGAGCCGTAATCTTAGGACACACTGAGTGTTTAGAGCGAGACCGATGGGCTTTCGGCCATCACAAACACGCCGCCCCTCAAACGAACTCAGGTTTATTTTCCTTTGCCGCGCTGCAAAAACTGCCACTCATTAGCCGTATAACCGCTAGCATGAGCGCTGCAGTTGTGTGAAGCGCCCCGTGTGTATGCCGCAGGTTTGCACATCATCTCTGCGATGGGGTTGAGATTAAACAGTGTTAGCACCTCACAAAAGCATTCTGGGATTGAACAATGCTATGAACTGGACTGTTTGTGATTGTAATTGTTTCAGATGTTTAAACCTCGCCGCTGTGGTTTTGTTTTAGTGTGACGTTATTGTTTTAATCTGGGTCTTCTAAACTGCATGGGGACAAATAATGGACAAATGGAAACAATGGTGGCAAATTATTGTATATAATACTGATTATTTTGTAGATCGCACATGCAGTGATGATACCAGCTGTGGCGTTTCAGACTACTGAGATGTAGAGAATAAAACGTGTATGGACAAGGCAATTTGTTTTCAACACAACTGACATCAGATATAGCAATTTATGAAATATATGACAAATTAAATCAATCAACCAATCAATCAATCAATCAATCAATCAATCAATCAATCAATCAATCAATCAATCAACCAATCATCAGACATACTAACAAATCAAATAAAATATTATGCAAAGGCAATATATATATACATAGTCAACATTTGAAGTGGATCAAAAACTTTCGTCAAAGTTATACATTAATTTTATTCATTAAATTTGGATCAATAACCGTTCTTGTCTTAACACAACTTTGAGAAACTTTTTTGATCCACTTCAAATGTTGACTACTGTATTTATAGGCCTATATATACACTCACCGGCCACTTTATTAGGTACCCAATGCTAGTAACGGGTTGGACCCCCTTTTGCCTTCAGAACTGCCTGAATTCTTCGTGGCATAGATTCAACAAGGTGCTGGAAGCATTCCTCAGGGACTTTGGTCAATATTGACATGATGGCATCACACAGTTGCCCCAGATTTGTCGGCTGCACATCCATGATGCGAATCTCCCGTTCCACCACATCCCAAAGATGCTCTATTGGGTTGAGATCTGGTGACTGTGGAGGCCATTTTAGTACAGTGAACTCATTGTCATGTTCAAGAAACCAATTTGAAATGATTAGAGCTTTGTGACATGGTGGAAGTAGCCATCAGAGGATGGGTACATGGTGGCCATAAAGGGATGGACATGGTCAGAAACAATGCTCAGGTAGGCCGTGGCATTTAAACGATGCCCAATTGGCACTAAGGGGCCTAAAGTGTGCCAGGAAAACATCCCCCACACCATTACACCACCACCACCAGCCTGCACAGTGGTAACAAGGCATGATGGTTCCATGTTCTCATTCTGTTTACGCCAAATTCTGACTCTACCATCTGAATGTCTCAACAGAAATCGAGACTCATCAGACCAGGCAACATTTTTCCAGTCTTCAACTGTTCAATTTTGGTGAGCTCTTGCAAATTGTAGCCTCTTTTTCCTATTTGTAGTGGAGATGAGTGGTACCCGGTGAGGTCTTCTGCTGTTGTAGCCCATCCGCCTCAAGGTTGTGCGTGTTGTGGCTTCACAAATGCTTTGCTGCATACCTCGGTTGTAACGAGTGGTTATTTCAGTCACTGTTGCCCTTCTATCAGCTCGAACCAGTCTGGCCATTCTCCTCTGACCTCTGGCATCAACAAGGCATTTCCGCC
>JARWKJ010000023.1:29944580-29957080 GCA_029959095.1 Rhinichthys osculus
CCCCAGATAGTCATGCAGTGCAAAAACAACAGTGACCCGATTATTTTGAAAATCGTGCAGTCTGAACTCGGCATAAGAGTACATTTACACAACAACGATATGCTTAAAACAGAGACGTTTTTCCGTACAGACGACACCATTATCAGCACGATCTGCATTCACACGGATCCGCGGATGTATTCTGCTGCCATTCCACTAGATGGCGATGAAACTATCGATGTTTTACGCATGTGCATGACGTAATCGTCTTCAGAGATTCGCGTTTTTGTTGTTTACATGGAGATAGTTTCTTTTTTAATTGCACTTTGAAACACGTTTTTAAAAGTTTGCGTTTTAAGGCACCCAAAATGCGGTTGTCGTGTAAACGAACGGCCAAAACGCATAAAAAGTTTTACGTTTTTAGTTGAAAACGGTGTCATGTAAACCATTCGTATATTGATCACACTGTGGCACAATCAAAACATTGCCCTGTTTGCTAATCCGACCAGCCTGACACGGCAACAGGGACTCAGCCAATGGCATGAGTTTGGGGCGGGGCCATCTGAGTTTCTAACCAACGGCAGAGGGGGGAGGGATTTTGAAAAAATATTCCAAAATACTCCATTAGTATAAATCACACACACAACCCTTTACACGACGTTTACACGGCAGTTTGCAAATAAAAACTGAAAACTTTTTATGTATTTAGGCTATTAATTTACACAACAACGCGTTTTGGGGGCCAAAAAATGCAAACTTTTGAAAACGATATCGTTATTGTTCTTCAAAAAGTGACATCGCCATCTACTGGCCTGGCAGCAGAATATAACGCTTTTAATCGTTTTCACGGATCCGTGTGAAAGTGGATCGTTTTCGTCCGTTTTTAATACACCGTTGTCTAAACGTACCCTAAAAGTCCTGCCGTGCAAAATGAATTAGAAAAATTAAAAAAAATTCAGTGTAGTGGTCTCTCAATTAATATGAGAGACCACTACATGCATGCATATCATTTTTTTTAACATGTTATTTAAAATAGCTTTGTTGTCGTGACATATACCAACAACTTCCCATCTTAACATGTTATAATAACTTTGGTTGTTGAAATAAGTTTGGTGATGCCTAAAGAAAAATAATATTGAAAATTCATATAGGATTTAAAAATAGGAACCATATTTGAGTGTAAATGGCTTTGGAAAATGTAGTGCTGAGCAGCGATTAATCGCATCCAAAATAAAAGTTTGTGTTTACATAATATGTGCGTGTGTGCTGTGTATAATTATTTTGTATATATTAATACACACACACATGCATGTATATATTTAAGATTTTTTTTTAAATTTATATATAAAATATTCATATTTATATATAATATAAATTATGTATATATATACATGCAAATATTTCTATACACATGCATATGTGTGTATTTATATATACAAAATAATTATACACAGCACACATACATTATGTAAACATTATGCAATTTTTATTTTGGATCGCGACTAATCGCTGCTCAGCACTTAAAAGTAATTTAAATTAAAAACTAGAAATTAGAAAAACCGAGAACTCAAGCAATGCTGTATTAGTATAGCGAAATCATATGATTCCAAAGACTTATTGCAAATGATTAGCTATATCCATATATAAGAGCCTCAGATGTACAGCGCCAGAAAGGACTAATGCATGAACTTGGCTTGAGTAACAATGGCCGCCTCTTTATTCTCCATGAACAGCAGGACTTTGGGGTGTGATGTACAGCGGGACTGTTGCTGGCAGCGTCGCTTTAGTTGCCGGGGTGAGAAAAAGTCTGAATTTAGTTTTTGGTTGGCCAATGTTGCACAAAAGGTCCTTTCAGGTAGTCGAATGTATTTCAGAGGGTGAGCCGTCAGATTACAGACAGGAAACGTTTAAGATAAAACTGCATGAATAGTCCCACTATGTAGCAGGAGAAGAAACAGCAACACCCAGAAGGAACACATCGGTGATCAAAACGTATTTAATATAAAATTGGCTTTGGACCATTTCAAACCACCCTGTGTATGATGACTCTCTCTGGAAATGAAATATGGCATCATATATATGATGTAGAGCCTGATTAAACGCAGCCATGTGGGCCTGAATATGATATGGAAAGCTTTAAAACACAATTATTCTATGAGCTGCTTTGATATGCGATCTGTATTGTGACTCTCTGGAAACATCAGAACTCAAGATGAGAGGACGCTTCAGCGAAGGCTTTACGTTGAAATCTCCACCGTCTCCTTCAAGACGTCATTAGCGTTTAGAGATGTGTGTCTGGACTAGCTCAAGCAGAACTCAAACTTCTGCTCAATGGGAGATAAAGTTGAGTGCACACTGCGTTACAAATGAGCCTAATTATCGGCAGAAGAAACACTATCATTGATGTTTGGCAAATTCTTCTTGACTTCTTCCAGCGGTTGCTCTAATCCTGAGGGCTTTTGTCTGCTGTAAGGCCGACTCCCTGCCTGGAGTCAGACACAAAGAGGCACGCAGACACGAGACAAGCGCTAGTGAAGCCGTGGAGTCTGAGCAAGCCGTGGCTAAATGGAGCATGACTCAAACCACGCTCTCTGCCATCATCTGTAACTGTATGTAGATGACGGACAGACTGCAGAACGAGGTGTTGAAGTTTACCATTGTTTTGACCAACTTTTGTGGGCGAAATCCAGTCTTTTTAAAGTCCCACTGAAGTGCATTGGATCGCGCAGCTTTGATACGTTGGCGTAATTTCACTGAAACAGGAAGCTAAGGCGGGACATATTGAATGGCTCCTCCCCCTTTTCAAATAGCCAATAGCGTTTAGTTTACCTCACAGGCATGGAAGCGAATCAGAGCGCTAATGATACGCTGGATTCAATAGTAGATGTGAATAAATTCTAGCCGTTTCATTCTTAACAAACGTACGGTTGGAAAACAGAATAAAACTCGAGCGTTTGAGCAAACGAACACACTCACAGCTCTGTGACGTGTCAACGCTCGCTTCGGTCAGGGGGTGTTTATAGCAGAGGGGGCGGAGCTTTAGATTCTAGAGAGCATTTGATTGGACAGAAGATGTGATGAGAAGCGGTGATGTCATACAAATCCCTGAACCATTTTAGCGGAAGGGAGAGACTCATTTTTTTTATCTCTAATCTCCTAAATGCGAATTTTGTCATTGTTTTGGAGCTTATAAGGCAAACATATTCATGCTAAAAGCTAAAAAAACTTACATTTTGATTTCAGGGGGGGTTTAAAAACCCTTTAAGTGTCGAAGTAGAAGTGAAATAAATTAAGAAAGTGAAACAGAAAAAAAGTTATAGAAGTTTGAGTTTATGAAAATGTACAATGTAAAAAAATTAATTATTCATATTTTATATAAAATACATATTTTCAAAACCTGGGCAACTCTAAAACTGCAAAAAAAAAAAATCAAAGCCAAAAATCTGAACAAGTTGTGTTTCAAATTTTAGGTTGATATCTCAAAAAATGAGCTTTCAGTAAGATTGTGTTTGGGCGCAGTACCGAACGCTTCCACTAGGGCACAGACTCCATTACTGCCCATATAAGGGCGCCGCCATTTCCATATGTGTTTTGAGTGATATGAACCATTATTTCCACAATTTTCATACAATCTATGAAGTAGACATCCTATTCAGAAGTAATATGAGAAGTTTGGCAGATTTTGATATGATTTCAACCTCTAAGAAACATAAAAAGAACACGCATGTGCGTTTTAGCTTCCTGCCACATCATATAATTTTTTTCTTTATATAAAAAAAAAAATTCAGACCTTTTTTTTTAAAATAATTGAATGGATGCTATCTTTTGAACTCTTGGCATGAAAACAAACTGAGGTTTCTACCCTTCTTTCATGATTTTTCATGTTCATCACTATTTCAAAATAAAGGTCTAAGAGTATGAAAATATTATTGTTGCAAATTGATAAATTATGGCTCCTCTGTAATTTATTTTGAAAATCAATCACCAAATATGGAAACTAGAGATTGTAAGCTTTCAAATGATATATAGTTTGTCAAGATTAGTTTAGGTTTAGTATAGGATATTACTGTTTTAAAAATGTAAAGGATTTGGGCCCACCGGTGGGCCCGTGACACTTAAGGGGTTAATAGGAATCCGCATGATTGGGGGCAGATTTTGTTTCTGTCAAAGAACGTTAACTTAACGTTCCAGTACCGTTGACCGAATGCTCATTCAAAGATACCCGTCTTTAATAATGTTCTCAAAACATCATTACATCATTCATGGAACCTTTTCTAACTGTTACCAGTCGTTACAGAGAACGTTCAAAAGTACCAATCCCAAAATGGAATGTTCCCTTAACGTTCGCACAACCAAGAAAAAACGTTTTTAAAACATTTTTAAAAAACTCGACGTTTTGAACATTCAGAATCATTATTGACAATGGACAATGAATCTTTTCGTACCTTTAATGTAAATAAGTCAATAATTGCTGTTGGCGACCCATTATTTCCATAAAGTTCCAATTACATTGTAATGTAATTTTTTGTTTCCATGCATGATTGTAAATTGTTTTTCTTTCTTGCCTTTTCTTTTGAAGTTAACCGAAATAACTAACTAACTAAAAGTCAAATTTCCGAGTGAATCATCTTACATTTCACTTTGAAAGTGAATATAATTTTGTCACCATGATACGTTTTTCCAATGATCCTGGATTTTTTTAAAATCAGAATACAGACTAGATTACGGGTTTTATGAAATTGGTAGTTATTTGGCTAGCGGCTAACATTCAAGGTAAGGAAAAGTCAATAGTTCAAAGTCAATTTCGTCTTTAAATTTTGACTCTAACAACATTTTGTTTTATTTGAGCTAACAAATCTGGTCTGTTTTCAATCAGGCAAGGCTAGTCGAGCCAGAGTTAAAAGACACGGTGCACTAGTCCTCTGTAACTGCACAGTGGGCCATTTAGAGGAATATAGAGGCGTAATGAGAGCGTGACTGTGTACAGTGTGTCAACAACGTCTTTAATGTTCCAAACTGTCTTTGTAATTCTGCAAAGCCACAAATGAAGCAGCTTTCTAACAAACACTGTGTGATTAAAGTTCAACCACCTCCAAACCCCAGTTCAAACAACACAAACAAAACACAGACGTGGATCTCTAAAGCAGATCTTCATACTGTACTGAAGGCCTGAGACGTACCGTCAGAACAACCATTATTCACACACCAGATATCATTTTTGATTTTTTTTTCACTAGTGTGATCAGGACACTATAGTTGATTTATATAAGTAAGGAGAGCAAAATAAAGTAAACTGTGACATATTATACCCAAATATTCTTCATACAGAGACTACCAGTGACATTTATACACATTTGGGACTAAAAATGACTCCTCCACTTTGAGCTGATGATGTTTTGCTGAAGTGTGTTTTCTGTAACTGCTAATGCTCTTTTCACACACACACTGAACAACATGAAGCATTGCTTGGTCACTGGTTGAGCTAAACTGGTATTATCTAATTGTGTAGTTAAATTTACCAGCTGACAGATATTCAACATAATTCATGTGTGAGAGTCTAACAGAAGGACGGACAAAACCAGTCAAATATCCACTGAGTTCTGCTCATGTTTATCACCATTGTCTAAACTATAGCGAATAAACTGTGATGATGTGAGAAATGTTGAAGATGTCTGAATAAATTTTGGTTTGACTGTATTTATGCAAGTGTGTGAAGATAAACGCTTCTACCTGTGCAGGGTCGAATTAAAGCACTGTTATGGTCCAAATGTCAGATCGTAAGTAATAATTCAACATAATGCAAAGTTTGCATGTTGTTTCTGACGAAGAGAGCCATACAAAAGGAAGCAGTCGCAAATATTTGCACAAACTGATGCTGTTTTTGGTAGGTTTGGTTGTACCTTTGTGTATCACATCCTCTATAAAGGTAAATAACTGTTGTTTACTTTCTGTATACGAGCAAACAAAATATTTCCTCAGAGTGCAATAAAATATTTAGGTATAGCTAAAAACTAGCGTCCCACCCACGAGAGGTCTAGTGTTTACAGCGATCACTTACAGTTGTGTTTATGATGCTGAAGTGATTGACCTGATACGGGTATAACATTTGAAAATCATTCATTTGGGTCAAAGAGGAGTGCATGCTTTATTTGGACTATTAATGTGAATGTCTCTTTAGAAAAGTGCCTCACAGAAGAGCAGGATTTGCCCTTTACAGGATCCTTGAGAATGAAACAAAAGGGAAGACGCAGATATTTGTTTCTCTAAATACCCGGCTGTGTAAATGAGGCCAAAGACACTTTCTATCTAAGTCCAAAAGTGAGCTACCGACGCAGGTTCCTATCGTATAAGACCGCATCCTAATCATCATTAATAAACATAAATGCACACTGCAACAACTTTTGTTTTGTTTTGTGCTAGTATATTGCTAAGCACAAAAATACATACACAAAAATACTGTGTGAAATTCTGTACATCTGGACAGAATAATTGAATGCAACTTTTGTGAAATATTTAAAACCAGAATTTCTCTTTTCTTGCCTGAGCTTTTTGCACTGCATTCTGGAATTGCTATGAAGCAACAGATCGAGCAATTCTTATTTTTTATGGAAAATTGCAGTGTTTATTCTAAATTATTTATCGGTGCACATCATTATTGTGATAAATTCATGTTAGGGGTGCACCGATATGAACATTTTGGCCGATACGATAACCGATAGTTCTTGCTATTTGAAAGCCGATAACCAATATATTGGCCGATAAATCTAAATCCAAATTTGTATATAATTTTAAACCTGATCACAAAAACAAGTCTCACCATTAATAGCCACGTCACAAGCAGACAATTATAATGTTCTCATTATAATGTTATGTGGCCGATATGACAGACTTGCCATGCAAATCCAATCATATTTCAAACAATTCAAAACCGTCATAAGTGCGCATCTGAAGCGTCTCAGTGGAAGGAAATAAGACATTATTTATTGGCTTTAATATATCGGCCAAATTTTTGTATTTGATCAAAAACATTAAAAATTAACGTATATTGGCCGATACCGATATGGTGGCTGATATATATCGTGCATCCCTAATTGACTCAACCTGTCACTCACATGAGATCAGCCAATAGCAAACCACAACCATTCAATCAGTTCCACTGATTCCTTGTTCTTGTTCCAGAAGCAGAACTGCAGTTTCATGCTGACTTTACTGGGATTCTTGTAGTTATTTTCCCTCATTAAAGACGTTAAGTGCAGTCTTGTCTTTTTGAGTGATTTTTAAATACTTTTTTTTTTTTTGCTTCAAATCAAAGATTGCAATGATTCTCCAGCTGGTTCATGAACTCTTTAACAAAGACTTTTTATGGGAAAAATGACTGGAAACAATGCAAGGCTGCTGAAAAAGTGGACAGAAACACCTGCTCACTTTACTTTACATTACACTTTACTTTACATTATACTTTATTGTCCCATTCCTGGGAAATTTGTCTTGGACAACATGACACGGCCAGTACACAACTTCGATCACACACAACATATATATAGCAGCATACAATAATTAGAATATAACAATAATAAAAACTAGCAGAATCCTGCATCAGTTTTGAAAGTCTCTATGTAAAATGTTTAACCGCAGTTGGCACAAAAGAGTTTTTATAACGATAACACTTACACATCAAGACCCTGAATCGTCTCCCCTATGGTAACAAATTAAAATTCATATGTAAAATGTGTGTATCATCAAAAACTATTTTGCTTTATGCCTCGTATACAGCTCTCGTATGGTTCGTTTTTCCTCCCACCCTATAAGTTTTTGAGCAGTCGTGCTAGTTTTGATTTTGAGTAAAACACGACCCAATGTTTAACATAATTTTGCGGCCTATTTTTCAGCGTAGGGAACACACCGTCGACTCTGACTGGATTAAGATTAAGAACAGCTCTGTGTTCAGTTAAACAGCGGAGCTTGACTGTTCGACTCTCTGATCTTGACTTCATTGGGCGTTTTATCACAAATAAACAGTGTTGGGTGTTTCTGGCGTACCAGTGGGTCGTGGGAAGCAGAGATCTCGATTGTTAGAGATCCGAGACAGGAGGCTTAAGAAGTTCAAGCCCTCACTATCTGTGAAAACAGACGTGCGTGAGTCAGACGAGGCAGATGTTCGACAGACATCCAACACTATCAGGAGCAGAGAGGCGTTTCATTTCACTCAAACGAGACAATTGAGAATGTAAATATAAAGGGTTCTGTATCGGATCTCGGGGAAAACCAGAGCTGAGAGCGGAAGAGATCGCGCTTACTTCAGCGGACACTGTGTTTGGACAGACATCGAGTGCAGAATTAGTCATCTTATACACCAAAAGAGTCTGAATTATCACAGGGAAAGACTGCTGAGTTAAAAACACTGCGATTATGTTTTAATAATAATAATAAATCCACTAGGGAAACCACTGGAGAACATCAGGGATATTATACTGTTTTCTGAAGAAAAATATGCTTTTGAGTGTGTAGCAAAAGAGAAACAAACTACTCCGTCATAATCTTTAACAAACCTTTATAGTAGTGCGTCCTGACACCGTTTAAACTGCCCTGTCAATCATCTTTTCACAGTTGAAAATCCTCCACATTTAATTTAATTTCCTACTGTTGAGAGAAATGTAGAAGCACACAATGCTGTTGCAGATTAAATATGTGGATAACATTGAATAAATATATTTTCAGCAGGTCAGATACTGTATATTAATCACTCAAACCCCTTTATCTAAACCTCTCAACTTAACCGGCAGACTCACAGATCCGCCATTTTGTAGTTTTTTAACACTTTTTATTCGAGTTTGTAGTTCTAATTGAATCCTCGTCCAACACGCGTGTGCATGAATCTGCCCGGAAAAGTAGGACATCCGGGTATCTTTGTAATTATAATTTCAACATACGGTTTGAGAGGCACTAATGCTAATTTGAAATACTATTTAGGACGGATAGTGTGCGAATTGCAGCAAACAAGTAATGAGGTAAATAAACAAACAACAGGTGAACATCATCAGTAACAAACTGGCACACACTAACTAGGTCAACTAACAATGACAGGGAAGGCAAACAGAACCAAAACAGAGCATAACGTTACCATATTAAAACTGCACGGAAATCAGTGCTTTTTCATAGCTAACTTTTAAATGCTCTGCATCAAACATTCCAGCAAAAATAGCAATAAAATGTTACAAGAGTAAAACAAATGCTCATGTAAGAGTAGCATACATTTACAGTTCAGTTAATAATGTGGCCACATTTTGACTATTGTCATTCGGATTCCTTGGTAAGAGAACTGTGTTTGCACTATAAATCAATAATAACAGGATCATAATCGATGGCTCTTTGTGTGCTGTGTTGTCACAGCTATTCTAAAAGCAATCTTAACCTCGAGAGCTGGTTACTTTGCTCATTTATCACTCCACGTCAATGAAAGGAGCATTCAGCGATATATGAACGTCTCCTCCTTCTTCTCAACATGTGTTGTGTTCTGTTTTAATGACCACACCGCAAGTTAAGCTTATGATGAGATGCTAATTAATTCAATTAATTACAGTCCAGAAAGTAGAGGACCATAATCAGTGAAACTGTCAAGCTTTAATATCAGTAGCTATATTTATAGTCAAGGTGTTTTGAACAGCGCCTGGTTTAAAAAGTGACTAAAATGACTGCAAAACATGATGTTCTTTCTCAGTATTTCTGTCTTGTTTTCCAGTAATAGCCTACATTTTGTTTGTTAACATTATGAAATGTATTAACTAACATGAACTAACCATGAGTGTTAGTGTATTTGTTCATCTTTGTTACCGTTAGTTAATAAAAATACAGCTGTATTTAGTTAGTTCACAGTGCATTAACTAATGTTAACAAATACAACCTTTGATTTTAATAATGTATAGTAAATGTTGAAATTAACACTAACTAAGATTAATAAATGCTGTAGAAGTGCAGTTCATCATTAATTCATGTTAACTAATGCAACTTTATTGTAAAAGTGTTCCCTTTTTTCTAGAACAAAGTATTGTACAAATAAAAAACATTCTTATACATTTACCAGAGAAGCAAAATAACTCAAAATATTAAGTCTGGGTTTCTGATATTTTGTATCAAAGTTAAGCAAATTTATGCTTAAAAAGAACAAATATCTGCCAATGGGGTCAGAAAAATAATCGTGTAAGTTTATTTTGCCATTATGCATAAACTCAGTTTGGTGATTTTCCACCCAGTAAACAAGACTTAATATCTTCAGTCATTTTGCTTCTCCAGTAAATGTATTTTAATTTAAGAACGATTAGATATTTGTGCTGGAAAACAAGACAAAAATTATGAGGAAGAACTTAATTATTTTTTTAAGTGTATTGATTGAACACCATAAAAAATGCCATACAAATTGGAAATGCATATTAAACAAGACAAGACACGTCCAATAAGCCATCCAGTAAACCAGTTACTGTTTATAATCATATTTACAATTTGGCTTATCAACAATCATTGATAGTCACTGTATATGAGTACAAATAAGTTTAATTGAAGATAATAAAAAAGCTTTCAACGATCAGATTTACTCATCATATTTGAAAAGTTATTCTGATTTTTGTATTTGTATTTTATTTTAAATGGGTTATATAGCTAACCCAAATGTTGCTTGATTAGTGTTTAGTTGGTCTTACCTGCAGCGAGGCACACTGGGAGAATGAGTCTGAATATGAGTCCACACACCACCTCCGAGGCCATCATATCAGCACAATAATATAATAACTGAGATCAGAATTCACAAATCTCTCCACGTCCAGTCTTTCTGTCGGCTTCGGCCGCAGGACATGATCCTGATCCTGGATCAGTCTATAGTCCGCATGGTAAACATCAGCGTGAGAAGTTTAAAGTCCAGATAATCCCGAAGGTCTGCTTCAGGACTCCTCAGTTCTCCTCAGACATGTTGTGCTCTTCTCCAAACTGGTTTCGCTCTTCTCCAAACTGGTTTCGCTCTTACCTGTTGACAGGAGAGATCATGGTGCTTCACGCGCGCTGCGAAACCTCAACAAGTTGCATATTAATTCGCTCCAAGTTTGCTGGGTTTCCTCCAAAACTGCGTGGCGTGATATTTCAGTCCTCGGCGATTGTTAAAGGCGTTCGCTCGCGTTTTTCTCAGTTCTGGAGCGTTTGACGCGCGTTTACGCGGCACAGCTGTGCGCACACTGGCATCTGGACTCACTTTTTCTCCTCCTCAATGAACAGCCTGAAGGACCACCCTGCAAAACTGACGAATAACTCCAGCAGGACTCGAGCACTGATGAAGAGGTGTGTGTGTGTGTGTGTGTGTGTGTGTGAGTCCCGGAGACGCGAGAGAAACTGACGCGCACGACTTTATACAGGAATAACAACGGGTGGTTGTAGAATCACGTCACATATATATATATATAAAAAGAAAAAGAAACATTGCGTATTTCTCACTTTTTTTTGTATTTATTACAAAGAAAGCTTGAAAAAAGAAATGCAATGTAGTTTAACCCCAAAAATGTAACTAAAAAATGTATTTTTATTTCATTATTAAATGTACATTTATATTTTGTAAATATATAGTATCGTCAAATATGTCATTACATGATGCATTTGTCGAGTTTAAGTAATATTTGTAGTAAGTATAAGAGCGTGTGCAGCGCCCCCTGCTGGCCACGCGCCGCACTCGCGCTCTCGCCACACAACTCCACAATAGCGCTTTCACTCGATGTCTATATTTATTAAATAGGCGATAATGCAGAAACGTCTATGATGTAAACTATTAAATAAAAATAAACTGTTAAATATTCTTTTATTGTGAAAGACCATTTCATACTAGCATTTCTACTCACATGTAGCCCATACATTAGTACCTTTGTTCTCCATATTCAGCTTTGATCACAGGATATTAATTACACTTTACTATATATATCACATAGAAAACAGCTGATTTACATTGTAGAAATATTTCACAATATTGAAGTTTATTTTTAATCAAATAAATGGAGCCTTGGTGAGCAGAAGAGACTTCTTTTAAAAACATTAAAAATCTTACAGATCCCAAATTTTGCAAGGCAGTGTGTATATATATATATATATACACAGGCGAAACTTGAAAAATTAGAATATCGTGCAAAAGTTCATTTATTTCAGTAATTCAACTTAAAAGGTGAAACTAATATATTATTTAGACTCATTACATGCAAAGTGAGATATTTCAAGCCTTTATTTGTTATAATTTTATATAATTAAAGCTTATGAACACCTTTTCACAATATTCTAATTTCTAATGTGGGGTTTTCATAAGCTGTAAGCCATAATCATAACAATTATTACAAATAAAGGCTTGAAATATCTCACTTTGCATGTAATGAGTCTATATAATATATTAGTGTCACCTTTTAAGTTGAATTACTGAAATAAATGAACTTTTGCACGATATTCTAATTTTTCGAGTTTCACCTGTACAGTATATACAGGTGCTGGTCATATAATTAGAA
>JARWKJ010000023.1:29962080-30067080 GCA_029959095.1 Rhinichthys osculus
CCGTACCCATGAGTCGGTGCGCTCAACATTTTCTTCATATTTCCCAGGAAGATATCCAGTGTTGCAGGGTCTCTCTTGGCCCCGATCTCCGTCAGAATGAGGGCCTTGGACACATCTGACCGAGACACGAAACACATCGTATCGTCAGATACTGTAATCACGTCTGCAACAGTTACTGTACGGTGGAATTTAATTAGCAAAGGCTTGTAGCAAAAACAGGCCAATAAAGTGAGATCAAACCCATAAAGAGCATTCATATTTTTTAATTAATTATTTAAATAAGAGTTTGGGGTCTGTACGTTTACATATATATATATATATATATACACACACTTTTATTAACCAAGGACACATTACAACGTTTAAAAGTGACATTTATAATTTTATAAAATGTTTCTGTTTCAAATTAATGCTGTTCTTTTGAACTTTCTATTCATCAAAAAATTAAATGTATCAGTTTCCACAAAAATATGAAGCTGTTTTCAACATTGATAATAATCATAAATTGAGCATCAGATCCTCATATTAGAGTGATTTCTGAAGGATCATGTGACACTGAAGACTGGAGTAATGATGCTGAAAATACAGCTTTGATCACAGGAATAAATTACACTTTACTGTATATTCACATAGAAAACATTGGAATAATATTTTAAAATATTACTGTCATGGTTTCCCTTGTATTTTTGTGTTATGTGACTTTTATTTTGAAGTGTGTTTTCTGGTTTCTCCTGTGTTTAGTTCCCGTTTTACTCTTTTTTTTTTCTATAGTTACTGTTGTTTGTTACCATAGTGATTGATTACTATCACCTGTACCTTGTTAGCTCTTGTTATCGGCTTTTGTGTTTCCCGTTTGGTTTATCATCTTCTTCTCCTGTTTGGATTTTTGTTTCTCCTGTTGGATCTCTTATTTGGATTACCTTTATTTGTTCAATTCAATTAAAATGTATTTGTATAGCGCTTTTCACACACATTATTTGTGTGTTTTTTCAATAAATACTGCTGCAATGAGATCCTCGTCCCTCTGCCACACCATAACAATTACTTTTTACTGTATTTTTGATAAGATAAATGCAGAAGAGACTCTTTCAAAAACTTTCTGACCCCAAACCTTTATACAGTAGTTTAACAATGGCCTAATTTTATGTGTTTTTGTCTTTTTTTTTAAAATGTGAGTTTAGCTTTAATTTATTTGTATTTAATTTATTTATTATTATTATATTTATTTTTAGTTTTCTTAATTTGTCAAGGAAACATTTATAGTTTAAGAATGGTCTAATCAGCATTCAGGACCGCAACTATGTGTTTTATTTAATTAATTTAATTCAAATCAGTTTTACTTTGCCATTATAAAGCGACAGGTTGATTATCATTTATTGCAAAAAAATAAGTTAAATAATTTGCTGACCTTTTTCTTTGGAAACCTGTAGTCGAACACCATTGCGAAAGGCTCCGTGTCCTTTTCTGGCGGTGTACAGTGTCCCGTCGAAACAGTGGTAGATCACACCAAACTCCAGCTGACACACACACATTTATTATTCACACACACTTTATACTGTACATGTACATCATCAGGGAGAGAACCAGACATTGGGATTTATCCGTGCTTTACCTCTTTCCTCACAGCGAATCCGATGCTCACTGCCACCATAGGAAAACTGCAAGCCAAGGATTGTGTGTTGGGATTATATTTCTATGATGATTTAAACAGAATATATGAAGACGCTTATGGTACCTGTGCACGAAGTTACAGGTCCCGTCGATGGGATCTATTATCCAGGTCGGGCTGTCGGTCAGTTCACACTTCACTCCGGCGGCAGACGATTCCTCTCCGATAAACCTTTCAGTAACATGTGACACAAAACATCAACATTACACCAACAGTTATTACTAAAGAATGGTCACACATTAAACAGTCTGTAGTGCCCTTTTATAGAAATCTTCTACAGGAAAACCATTTTTATTTGCAAAACACTTCATTATCATGTTCATATAACCTGATATTTACATGGTACTTCAGTCTTTTTTTAGAATTATTTAGTATCTTTTTTAGTATTAAAGTATCAATTTATATGCTGAATTAGCTTTTATTTTGTATATTTTCAGTTTTTACTTTAATATTAGATTAGGTTTTAGTAATTTTGTTTAGTAATTTTCCGTCAAGGCGACCAGGCCATTGAGAACTATGTTGAGGAGTTCTGTGCAATTTGTGACCAAGTGGATTTTAATGACATCGCCCGGAAGGACATTTTTCGTGTGGGTTTGAAGGAACTCATTCGTTCACGGCTACCTGGGGGAAAGATCCACTGATCCCTGGCACAATATATTGACTATGCCCTTTTGTTGAGCAGCTCGTCATTTACTCTGGGCTTTGCAGACGAGGAGCCCTGCAATCCCAGAGTACCCTCTAAGAAGCCTGAGTCTCTTCACGTCGTGCCTGCCGAGCCTGAAACTCTTCAAGTCATGTCCGCTGAGCCCCTGACCAGAGTCCAGAGAGGACTCCAGAGAGGACTCCAGCCCCAGACCAGAGTCCAGAGAGGACTCCAGTCCCTGACCAGAGTCCAGAGAGGACTCCAGGCCCTGACCAGCATCCAGAGAGGACTCCAGCCCCTGACCAGAGTCCAGAGAGGACTCCAGCCCCAGACCAGCGTCCAGAGAGGACTCCAGCCCCAGACCAGAGTCCAGAGAGGACTCCAGCCCCAGACCAGCGTCCAGAGAGGACTCCAGAGAGGACTCCACCCCCAGACCAGAGTCCAGAGAGGACTCCAGTCCCTGACCAGAGTCCAGAGAGGACTCCAGGCCCTGACCAGCATCCAGAGAGGACTCCAGCCCCTGACCAGAGTCCAGAGAGGACTCCAGCCCCAGACCAGCGTCCAGAGAGGACTCCAGCCCCAGACCAGCGTCCAGAGAGGACTCCAGCCCCTGACCAGAGTCCAGAGAGGACTCCAGCCCCAGACCAGAGTCCAGAGAGGACTCCAGTCCCTGACCAGAGTCCAGAGAGGACTCCAGGCCCTGACCAGCATCCAGAGAGGACTCCAGCCCCTGACCAGAGTCCAGAGAGGACTCCAGCCCCAGACCAGCGTCCAGAGAGGACTCCAGCCCCTGACCAGAATCCAGAGAGGACTCCAGTCCCTGACCAGCATCCAGAGAGGACTCCAGCCCCAGACCAGCGTCCAGAGAGGACTCCAGCCCCTGACTAGAGTCCAGAGAGGACTCCAGTCCCTGACCAGCATCCAGAGAGGACTCCAGCCCCTGACCAGAGTCCAGAGGACTCCAGTCCCTGACCAGCATCCAGAGATGACTCCAGCCCCAGACCAGCGTCCAGAGAGGACTCCAGCCCCTGACCAGCATCCAGAGAGAACTCCAGCCCCAGACGAGAGTCCAGAGAGGAGTCCAGCCCCTGACCAGCGTCCAGAGAGGACTCCAGCCGCAGACCAGAGTCCAGAGAGGACTCCAGCCCCTGACCAGAGTCCAGAGAGGAGTCCAGCCCCTGACCAGAGTCCAGAGAGGACTCCAGCCCCTGACCAGAGTCCAGAGAGGAGTCCAGCCCCTGACCAGAGTCCAGAGAGGACTCCAGCCCCTGACCAGAGTCCAGAGAAGAGTCCAGCCCCTGACCAGACTCCAGAGAAGAGTCCAGGCCCTGACCAGAGTCCAGAGAGGAGTCCAGCCCCTGACCAGAGTCCAGAGAAGAGTTCAGCCCCTGACCAGAGTCCAGAGAGGAGTCCAGCCCCTGACCAGCGTCCAGAGAGGACTCCAGCCCCTGACCAGAGTCCAGAGAGGACTCCAGTCCCTGACCAGAGTCCAGAGAGGACTCCAGCCCCTGACCAGCGGCCAGAGAGGAGTCCAGCCCCTGACCAGAGTCCAGAGAGGACTCCAGCCCCTGACCAGAGTCCAGAGAGGAGTCCAGCCCCTGACCAGCGTCCAGAGGAGTCCAGCCCCTGACCAGAGTACAGAGAGGACTCCAGCCCCTGACCAGAGTCCAGAGAAGAGTCCAGCCCCTGACCAGAGTCCAGAGAGGACTCCAGCCCCTGACCAGAGTCCAGAGAGGACTCCAGCCCCTGACCAGAGTCCAGAGAGGAGTCCAGCCCCTGACCAGCGTCCAGAGGAGTCCAGCCCCTGACCAGAGTCCAGAGAGGACTCCAGCCCCTGACCAGAGTCCAGAGAAGAGTCCAGCCCTTGACCAGAGTCCAGAGAGGACTCCAGTCCCTGACCAGAGTCCAGAGAGGACTCCAGCCCCTGACCAGCGGCCAGAGAGGAGTCCAGCCCCTGACCAGAGTCCAGAGAGGACTCCAGCCCCTGACCAGAGTCCAGAGAGGAGTCCAGCCCCTGACCAGCGTCCAGAGGAGTCCAGCCCCTGACCAGAGTCCAGAGAGGACTCCAGCCCCTGACCAGAGTCCAGAGAAGAGTCCAGCCCCTGACCAGAGTCCAGAGAGGAGTCCAGCCCCTGACCAGAGTCCAGAGAGGACTCCAGCCCCTGACCAGAGTCCAGAGAGGAGTCCAGCCCCTGACCAGCGTCCAGAGGAGTCCAGCCCCTGACCAGAGTCCAGAGAGGACTCCAGCCCCTGACCAGCATCCAGAGAGGACTCCAGCCCCAGACCAGAGTCCAGAGAGGAGTCCAGCCCCTGACCAGAGTCCAGAGAGGAGTCCAGCCCCAGACCAGCGTCCAGAGAGGACTCCAGCCCCTGACCAGAGTCCAGAGAGGAGTCCAGCCCCTGACCAGCATCCAGAGAGGACTCCAGCCCCAGACCAGAGTCCAGAGAGGACTCCAGCCCCAGACCAGCGTCCAGAGAGGAGTCCACCCCCTGACCAGCGAGGAGTCCTTTGTTAGGGCCACTGAGGCCACGCTTCTGTGGCTGGCTCCGCCCTGGTCCCCTGCACTGCCGGCTACGCCCACACTCCACGGCCCAGGCCCCCCATACCATGGTCCATGTCCTATTCGCTGGTGTGTGTGTGTAATTGAGTCTCCAGATGTGCACCTGTGCTCCGGGAATCTGCTCCTGAGGGTGGAGATGATGAGCTCTTCCACCTGCTGATCCGCCTCCGTCACCAGATCTGTGGGAGTGCTTTTACTGCGCACACACTTCTCCTGCTGCACTGCACACGCCACCACCTGACGGAGGACACACCCAAACAGCTGACGGAGGAGACACACACCAACATCTCATAGCTGTAATGCACACACCACCACCTGACGGAGGAGACACACACACACACGCATCTCACAGCAGCACCGCACACACCACCACCTGACGGAGGACACACACACTAGCACCTGATGGAGGAGACACACACCACCACCTGATGGAGGAGACACACACACACACACCTGACGGAGGAGACACACACCACCACCTGACGGAGGAGACACACACCAACATCTCATAGCTGCACTGCACACACCACCACCTGACGGAGGAGACACACACACACACACGCATCTCACAGCAGCACCGCACACACCACCACCTGACGGAGGACACAAACACTACCACCTGATGGAGGAGACACACACACACCTGACGGAAGAGACACACTCCACCACCTGACAGAGGAGACACACACACACCTGACGGAGGAGACACACACCACCACCTGATGGAGGAGACAGCGAGACACACACACACCTGACGGAGGAGACACACACCACCACCTGACGGAGGAAACACACACCTCCACCTGACAGAGGAGACACACACACACGACGGAGGAGACACACACACCTGACAGAGGAAACACACACACACACCTGACTGACAGCACTGCACACACCACCACCTGACGGAGGAGACACACACACCTGACTGACAGCACTGCACACGCAACAACATGACGGAGGAGACACACACACACATCTCACAGCAGCACCACACACCCCACCACCTGACGGAGGAGACAAACAGACACACACCTGACGGAGGACACACACACACACACACACGCACACAACTCACCAGCAGCACCACACACACCACCACCTGACGGAGGAGACACACACACACACACACACACACACATCTCACAGCAGCATCACACACCCCACCACCTGACGGAGGAGACACACACACACACACACACACACCTGACGGAGGAGACACACACACACATCTCACCAGCAGCACCACACACACCACCACCTGACGGAGGAGACACACACACACACACACCACACCTGACAGAGGAGACACACACACATCTCACAGCAGCACCACACACACCACCACCTGACGGAGGAGACACACACACACACACACCACACCTGACAGAGGAGACACACACACATCTCACAGCAGCACCACACACACCACCACCTGACGGAGGAGACACACACACACACACACACACACACACACACACACACACCACACCTGACAGAGGAGACACACACACATCTCACAGCAGCACCACACACACCACCACCTGACGGAGGAGACACACACACACACACACACCACACCTGACAGAGGAGACACACACACATCTCACAGCAGCACCACACACACCACCACCTGACGGAGGAGACACACACACACACACACCTGACGGAGGAGACACACACACACACACACACACACACACACCTGACGGAGGAGACACACACACACACACACCTGACGGAGGAGACACACACACACACACCTGACGGAGGAGACACACACACACACACACACACACACACACACCTGACGGAGGAGATACACACACACACACACACACACACACATCTCACAGCAGCACCACACACACCACCATTCAGCCAAATAATGCTGAAACTAAATATTTGATGAAATTTTTTTATCTTGCCTTGGGAACTCAACTTACTGAAATAAATTTGACATACTAAAATGATTAAAGCTAAAATGGAAATGTATTAAATCTCCAGAAAAAGAAGCTAGCCTATATATATTAAAATCAACTAATAAAAATGACAAAAGCACATAGCCTACAAAAATGAATAAAGCTTAAATGAAAATAAGAGCTAATTAAAAATAGTAATGACCTATGAATTGTATTAGATAAATAAATAGTTTGTTGTTTAGAGAATAATAAAGTTGTATTAATACAATAAATTATAATATAGTGCTAACATAATCTTGATAATAATAAACTTCTATTGTTATCATTATCATCTATATTATTTTACATGTATTGATAATAATAACAATAATAAGACTATTATTACTATAATTTATAAATGTATAATAATAGTAAAATAATAATAATCATGTACTACTTTTGTTATTATTTATATTAATTTATATTTAATAATACAATTAATAATAGACTATTATTACTATAATTACTTATATAAATTATGCATAATTATTGATAATAATAATAAAAATTATAATATCCTTATTCTTAAATAAATGTTGTTTTCATTATTTATATTTAATAATAACAACAATAGACAAATATAACTATAATTATTTATATGTATTGACAAAAACAACAAACAACAATAATAAAAATAATAATGATGATGATGATAATAATAATAATAATAATAAGTATTGTCCTAATGCTTCTACACAGGTTACATTAGTCCACCCTGGATCAGATAACAAGCTTTATCAGGGTTATTTCTATAACAGGTAACAAGAAAGTGTCATCAGTCGAACAGATCATACAGTTTATTCTATTTTATAGTGCTTCGACTATTACAGAACAGGTATCAATACTGATTCATACATAAGCTCTGTTATAATGCAGGATTAGTGTTGGACTTATTAACACAGGGTGTCAACATGCTGATACAACAACAAGGAAATACCGGGTAAAAACAGCTCAGTGTTTATTATCTGTACAGCGCGTCCTTTAACGTTTCAGCATTATAACTTTTAGCTGGATATGATTGTTAGGAATGAACATAATTGTACCTGCCCGGCTCTGCGCGCGACCCGCACGGCCTCGTCCAAACACTGGGCCCAGTCCTCCATCGGTAACACACGCGTCACGGGAATCCGTCAATCCGTCGCGTCAGCGCATCTCCCGTCTCTCTCCCCCGGTGCTCTGAGGTCCGGTTCCGTGTTCACGCCAGAGGACCTCACGGGCGAGGCCTACACGACACATTAATGCCCGCTAATCGATCAAATCATCACCGCGGACCCGCAAACACCCGGGATCACTGGCGCTTTAAATGGCAGAATACTACTGATACATACCCGCTAATTCTGTAGATTTAATACAGATTTTATTAGTTTACATTTTTAGCTGTACAATTTGTTACACCAATTTACCAACCGATACATGTATGTTAATATTAATAATAATAAAAAAAAAAAAGCAAAACCAAATAAATGTGTTTAAAAAAAACCTCAAAACAATTACATGACGTCACGCAGCAGAGGGCGCCAAAACAAAGGCCATTTCCATAGAGCTTTTCATAGACTCTGTGGTGAGGCGCTTTAACGGATATCAACATCGGGAATCATGCAAAGTTTGTTGTATTTTCATTTTTTAAAAACTGTATGTACATTTATATCACTAAACGTTGCTGTGAGGGTGTTTCTAATACAGCGGCTATGGTGGGAGTAATGGTAAAATTTACATATTTCTTTATTCTGACAGCGGTTATCAATCTCTCTCAATTGTATTTTTTTAAACTCTTTTTGAAGCTGTGAAAACACTGTTGCTGGGGGTTTTCTTTGGCTATCTGAGCAAATGGGAACACAAAAACACACACACACACACACACATACGCTCACCTAAAGGATTATTAGGAACACCATACTAATACTGTGTTTGACCCCCTTTCGCCTTCAGAACTGCCTTAATTCTACGTGGCATTGATTCAACAAGGTGCTGAAAGCATTCTTTAGAAATGTTGGCCCATATTGATAGGCATCTTGCAGTTGATGGAGATTTGTGGGATGCACATCCAGGACACGAAGCTCCCGTTCCACCACATCCCAAAGATGCTCTATTGGGTTGAGATCTGGTGACTGTGGGGGCCATTTTAGTACAGTGAACTCATTGTCATATTCAAGAAACCAATTTGAAATGATTCGAGCTTTGTGACATGGTGCATTATCCTGCTGAAAGTAGCCATCAGAGGATGGGTACATGGTGGCCATAAAGGGATGGACATGGTCAGAAACAATGCTCAGGTAGGCCGTGGCATTTAAACGATGCCCAATTGGCACTAAGGGGCCTAAAGTGTGCCAAGAAAACATCCCCCACACCATTACACCACCACCACCAGCCTGCACAGTGGTAACAAGGCATGATGGATCCATGTTCTCATTCTGTTTACGGCAAATTCTGACTCTACCATCTGAATGTCTCAACAGAAATCGAGACTCATCAGACCAGGCAACATTTCTCCAGTCTTCAACTGTCCAATTTTGGTGAGCTCTTGCAAATTGTAGCCTCTTTTTCCTATTTGTAGTGGAGATGAGTGGTACCCGGTGGGGTCTTCTGCTGTTGTAGCCCATCCGCCTCAAGGTTGTGCGTGTTGTGGCTTCACAAATGCTTTGCTGCATACCTCGGTTGTAACGAGTGGTTATTTCAGTCAAAGTTGCTCTTCTATCAGCTTGAATCAGTCGGCCCATTCTCCTCTGACCTCTAGCATCAACAAGGCATTTTCGCCCACAGGACTGCCGCATACTGGATGTTTTTCCCTTTTCACACCATTCTTTGTAAACCCTAGAAATGGTTGTGCGTGAAAATCCCAGTAACTGAGCAGATTGTGAAATACTCAGACCGGCCCGTCTGGCACCAACAACCATGCCACACTCAAAATTGCTTAAATCACCTTTCTTTCCCATTCTGACATTCAGTTTGGAGTTCAGGAGATTATCTTGACCAGGACCACACCCCTAAATGCATTGAAGCAACTGCCATGTGATTGGTTGATTAGATAATTGCATTAATGAGAAATTGCACAGGTGTTCCTAATAATCCTTTAGGTGAGTGTATATATATATATATATACTGTATATATTATGTAGTCTCTTATTCACCGCTATAGAAGTTTACCCAACTATGACGACTTCCCCTTCTGAGAAACCCGGAAATGTGAAAGGGTCTCTTTTGTTTACTTGTTTGTGAACTTCTACTTGGTTGTTCAAAGCCAAACCAGGCTGTGATTTTTTTCAGGGTTCCCACACCTCGGTTAACTTCAAATTCAAGGACTTAATGTCTTTCAAGAGAGAGCAAGGTTACATCGTTTCAGACTATTTTTGCAATGTTTCACGGTGTGTCTGTGAAACGCTGAGGTATCATCGTAGAAGTTTCGTGCACATTTGAACGTCATGGCAACACAAAGTACCTCACGAGGGAAACACTTTACGTAACGTGTAAATGCGCGTAACTAACGTAAATCAAGCAAGCTAGTGTGCATAGGCCACGCAGTGTTGGCGAAATAACACATTAGCGGACTGAAGGGTATAATATGGAATTTTTTTTCCAGAAAACTTATTGCACAACATAAATTTAAGCAGTTTGGAGGACCTGTATCTATGTGTGTTTATTTTCAAAACCTTTCCAGGGTCTTTTTATCCAAAATTCAAAATCTGATGGATCAGCAGCAGGATTATAACTCCAATGTTACACCTTGTGTTCAGGTGAACCGCATGACATTTATTTAGATTCATAAGTATTATTAATAATAAAATAATCATCATAAAATGAGGGAGAGTGAGTGGCCTTCAAGACAAAGTTTTATTTACAGCATCAAGACAGTCACTTGGAAATTTGTTGCCATTAAAATATTCTTTATAGTGACAAATCAATTTACAGTTATAACTCTAACATGAGTTAGAATAAACACATTTTCTTCATATATATGTGTAAATGTAAGTGTTATTGCTGTGGAAATCTTTACCCAGGAATGACCTGAACATACAAAATGGCTTTTTTAAACATGACATTGAAATACTCTTAATATAAAATTAGATTAATTTACATTTAATTCTGCTTGCCTCTGGGTTGCAGAAAAACACAAACAACATTAATTTTGTACAAACATGGCAAAGGCAAACAGAAGACAACATCACAAGAAACGTTTATGACCCTTATCATCAAAATATTGAAGCATGGCACCAGAAGGAGATCGAAAGAGAGAATCGCAGCAAGGCTTGGTCTTCAGGAGCGTACGCATGTAAATATAGAGCAGCACAAACACAGAACAGGAGCGAACGCATGTAAATATAGAGCAGCACAAACACAGAACAGGAGCGTACGCATGTAAATATAGAGCAGCACAAACACAGAGAACAGGAGCGAACGCAACACACGTTTGGCTTACAGGTTCAGATCACGAGGCGAGGGAGCGGCTGTAAAAAGGGATCAGTGGACTTCACTTATTTAAATAATCAAGTAAATAAACGTCATGTTTAATCGAAAAAATTAAGTAATGTGGAATTATCAGGTTCAGATAACTTAATTTTTTCAATTAAGCATTAAGATTATTTACTTAAAACAATATTGTAAACCCGTTACCTTTAAAATTATTAAGTAAATAAACTTGAACTTGACAATTCCACTGCTTATTTTTTCTGTTCATTACTTAATTGTAAGGCAACGGGTTTCCTCAATCTTTTAAGTGAGTGAACTGAACAGTTTTTACAGTGAGGAGACCGAGTGTGTGTGTGTGTGTGTGTGTCAGTAGATGAAT
Source organism: Rhinichthys osculus (assembly GCA_029959095.1). Taxonomy (NCBI): domain Eukaryota; kingdom Metazoa; phylum Chordata; class Actinopteri; order Cypriniformes; family Leuciscidae; genus Rhinichthys; species Rhinichthys osculus. Next base: position 29,973,698 of record JARWKJ010000023.1, read on the forward strand.
CCTCCGGGAAGCGTGGAGAAGGGCTCCTGGAACTTGAAGCGTTTGGAGATGGCCTTGGGGTCGGGGGTGTAGGAGGCCATGACGAACAGCTCCTCCTCCTCCTCCTCTTCATCAGGGCTGACCGGCTCACAGGTGCTCTCCTTCAGGTCCTGCTCCTTCAGTTGAAGCCACTGGTGTTTGAGACAGTCTTCTGCGGTCGCTCGGCTCCTGTACACACAACATCGACATCAGGAACGTCCGCAGTTCAGTTTTAGTTCAAAATAACCCAACATAGTGACCCAATATGTGTGACCCAACGGTTTTTACTAGAAACCATGTTCACATCATGCATTGAAGTTTCACATTTACTGCATGTTTACTGTTAAAACAACTATCTTAAATAAACAACTGGCAGTTTATTAAGATTGATTTCTTCCTTTTATCGAAGCAGCATTATTTTTAATGTTTTAATTTGTGATCAATGTAAAAAAAAAACATTTCAACCTGTTTGATTAAATTGCAGAAAAGGTATGAAAATATCAAAATTATATATATATATATTTTCCTCACACAGTCATTTTTATTTTGGCTGAACTATACACAATATATATTTTCACTATCCACGATACTTGTATTTTTGTATTGCAATATATGTAGACACGTTATATTGTTACACCCTTACTTAATAATTCACTACTTGTATCATAGTAAAGAATTTGAATGTTTGCTTCATTTATGAATTGATAAATGCTGATCATGAAACATTGTTTGGAATAATAAGATTTCTCTTAAGCAATTGAGTTTCAGAGGAACTCTGATAGCACTGCTAGATTAGATTACAGCGAACTATTGAAATGCTGAGCGAGCGATCTCATTGGCTGCAGGATCAGCAGAGCCAATCAGCTTGAGCCATGAGCTGATGATGTGATTGTGAAGGACCGATCAGAGGTTCATGACTGAACTAGATATGTATTTGAGATGAAGTGTTTTGTGCCATTATAAGCGTGTCTCACTCAGGTTCTTTGATGAGCAGGGACTTGATGAAGAGGATGGCGGACTCGTCCAGCGTCTCGAACTCTTCCTCGGTGTAGCTGACGTTAATCTGAGAGATGTTGAGGAACGTCTCCTGCTTATCATCGCCCAGGAACGGAGAGATGCCCGTCAGCATCACGTACACGAGGACACCGATGCTCCTGAGAGAGAGAGAGAGAGTGAGAGAGAGAGAGAGCGAGAGAGAGTGAGAGAGAGAGAGAGAGAGAGAGCGAGAGAGAGAGAGAGCGAGAGAGTCAGAGAGAGAGAGAGAGAGAGAGAGAGAGAGAGTCAGAGAGAGAGAGAGAGCGAGAGAGAGAGCGAGAGAGTCAGAGAGAGAGAGTCAGAGAGAGAGTGAGAGAGAGAGAGATTTTTGAGGAGAGAAGTCATGTTTCACTTTAGCTCTTAAAATTCAATGATTTTTTCACCTCTAGAAGAGAACCAAACTCGACAAAACCTACATTAAACTGAAAAAACAAACAAAAAGAATCACAGGATAACTGTGAATCAGTTATTTATTTATTTTAAACAAAGTTTTTTACACATTTTGAACATAAGCAACTGAGGAGCAGCAGCAGTCTGAGCACCAAAGAGGACAGCAGAACCACAGAGCAGAAATCATCCAACAACTTCATTCAACAAACAGGCAAGACACCTTCAACTACATTATTTTCAACACTAGAAAATAATAAGATAAGAAAGAGACGAATAAGAGACGAATAACTTGTTGACTAGAGCTAAGTTAGCAACAGAGCAGTGAGTGACAGTTGTGGCAGTTGAGAATGGAGGCAGCAGCGCCCCTCCCCCGACCCATCACATACCCACAGAAGATGAAGACAGCAAAAGACAAGAAAACATATAAACACAATCTACTCAAGAAAAACCCAGAAACTTTAATGGCTGACTGTGTTCATAAAGGAGACAAGTCCACTATCACTAATCTACTGCTCCACACAGAAAACTGCAATGCTTGGCACACAGGCATCTGCAAATACTACAAGAACTTCAAAAAACTCGGCATCTGTAATGGGAGACAAATTCAAATTCATGAAGAAGGAGGAGACACTAGCAAAGCATTTCTGACTGTAAATATATACCACAATGGAACCATAATGTTTCAAGGGAATGAAGCATGTCTCAGCTCTGTCCAGGCAAACTTTACCAGCCTCAAAGCACTGGCAGAGAGTGAGAAACAGACAGAGAGAACAGGCAGCCATGTTGAGCTCAAGAGATCAGGGGCGGAGCTAGAGGAGGAGGAGGAGCCTGTCCTGGACTGTGACACACAGCTGGAGCAGTCCGTCACTCAGATGCGGAGCAGTCTGTCCCTACAGGAGGTCGAACTAGTGGAGCTCAGAGAACTGGTGCTCTCGCAGACGACATCCAGCGAGTGCATACAACAACTGGAAAACAAACTTCATCAGCTCACAAGAGAATTTAAAACTAGTGTTGAGGAGCTAAGAGGAGAAATAAAAAAGCTGCAGCAGGACAGAGATACCCTAAACAGTGAGATGAAAAGTGTCAGAGAGGAGGTGAAAAGTGTCAGAGAGGAGGTGAAAAGTGTCAGAGAGGAGCTGATCGTTAGAGAAAGAGAAATGCAAAGCCTGAGAGAGCAGACAGAAAGCGTCATACAGCCTGGCTCGAATACCACCCAGACCCCAGCACAACCACTCCTGACGCCTCCTGAGACTATCACGCCAACAGCACGGATAGATGCCCACACACAAGACCGAGAAAGCACACCTAGTCACGTCCATGCAGAAATAGTCATCTTAATAGACTCTAATGGCAGATTCATCAGTGAAAAACAGCTCTTTCCCAACCACAAATCTGTAAAACTTTGGTGCCCAAACACAGAGAGTGCCCTTCAACAACTCAGCAAAGAAACACTTGGTGATCCCAGTCACATCATCATACATGTGGGAACAAATGACCTGAGGACACAACAGGAACGAGTGGCACAATCAGTTACACAAGTGGCAATTAAAGCAACACAGACTTTCCCAACATCAAAAATAATCATCTCCACCATCCTACCCAGAACTGATTTCCACCCCCGCACTATACAGAGAGTCAACACAGACATCTCACGCGGATGTGCTGGAATGCCAAATGTTCATCTGGCACATCACCCTACACTGGACATTCACAATCTCCATGACCACGTCCACCTGCGTAGAGACAGTGTGAATGTGTTTGCTAAAAATCTTAAAGATGTTGCCCTTGGCCGAACCCCTGGCAGTCCCTCAAAGAGTCAGAGAGAATCTAACAACCCTCAACCAACGAGACGCTTCATCCCAGCATCAGCACACAGCGTCTTCCCGCCGCATCCATCTGAGCCCTGGAGACTCCATCGCCCTGGCCCGATGTACCCACACCCTGAACCCCAACGCCCACGCTCCTGGCCTCCACACCCACATCCCATACACCAACATCACCGTCAGCATCAGCAACGCCAAGACCTGATGCCCCCATACCAGCGGAAGAAACCGGCAGGACCCAGAGAAGCCCCGGCGATGGGTAACAACACCTCGACAGCGCAGACGTCATCAGCCCCACAGCCAGACGTCCACAGACCCGAGCCGGAGCAGCGGAGCTACGCTGCAGCCCTAAGAGGCCCGAGTGACCCCCACAGCACCAGTCTGAGAGAGATCAAGGACATGCTCAACCTAATCTGCACACGGCTGATGGACTAGTCGTGAGTAAAAGACACAAAATTGAACAGATACACTAATATATGTGTATAATAATATATGTGTATCTATGTCTATATGTGTATACACATTTATACGTATGTGAAAAAAAAAAAAAAAAAAAAAAAAAAAAAAAAACACGTTTAAATACTAACAATAATACAAATAGGTAAATGTGTGTATGTTTACACAGTGCACATAGATTTTAAACGGGTTCTAGTTGAGTTGGTTCTATTCTAGAGAAATGTTAAAATTGTTTATTGACCGCATGAAACCACTGACAATCACACATTGGAACATCCAGGGCATTAACTCATCAAGTTTTGGATGTAAAATCAAAACCTTGGATTTTAAGAAAAGTGTATTAGATATAGACATAATAATATTACAGGAAACGTGGCGCAGAACTGATGAGGTCACTCTCTGTCCCCCAGGCTACCGGGAAATACTCATATCGTCCCAAAAACATGAAAAAATTACACGTGGGAGAGATTCAGGGGGCATCATAATCTGGCACAAACTTGAAATTGATAAGTACATCAAACTAATCAAAAAAGAAGAATCTCATATCTGGCTCAAAATCAATAAACAGCTCAGTCAAACTACAAAAGATATATTCTTATGTGCTCTTTATATTCCTCCCTCTGAATCTCCTTACTATAATGAGAACATCTTTGAGACCCTCCACAGTCAAATCAACCACTTCCAGGCCCAGGGAAGTGTGCTGATGTGTGGGGATCTCAATGCCAGGACAGGATCCCTACCCGACCACACCACAGACAACGGGAATAATTATATATTTGGACAGAGCTTTCAACAAAACAGTATAAATCTTTCAAGGACTAACTCTGATGCTCAGGTGAATAAAAACGGGAGGCTTCTACTTGAGCTCTGTCGAAGCCTCGGTCTGTACCTCGTCAACGGCAGGGTGAGAGGGGACTCTCTGGGGAGATACACCTACAGCTCATCTCATGGGTGCTCAACGGTTGACTACATGATCACAGATCTAGATATATTCTCTTTCAGAGCATTCACGGTCAAACCACTAACACCCCTATCAGATCACAGCCAAATTACTGTGTATCTGAAAAGGAAAGAAAATACTAACATACACCCAATACAACCCAGTAAGCTGTACAACATCAAAAATATTTACAGATGGGTTCAAAACAGCACTGAAAAATACCTGGCCGCATTGGACCATCCCCAAGTGTGCTTACTTACGGATAACTTCATAGAATACGATTATCCTCAAAATGAAGATGGCGTAAATCTGGCTGTAGAAAACATAAATTACATATTTGATTATCTGGCAACAATATCTAATCTTAAAACCACTAAGAAAAATCATAAGCAAAAACAAAAGAATGAAAAATGGTTTGATTCGGATTGTAAAAGAATAAAGAAAAATTTAAGACATCTTGCAAATCAAAAACACAGACAACCAGACGATCCAGATTTACGTCTTCAGTATTGTGAGGAGCTTAAAAAATATAAAAATACACTCAGAAAGAAGAAAGAACAGTACATCCAAAATCAGCTCAAAACTATTGAAGAATCTGTCCATTCAAACAGTTTCTGGGACAACTGGAATCTCCTGAATAAAAAGAAACATGAACAAATTACTATACAAGATGGAGACACCTGGAAAACTCACTTTGAACAACTTTATAGCAAATTAGACATGAATATAAAACAAACACAAATATATGAAAAATTAAACCATTTAGAAAACATAATTGGCAAATACCAAAACCCGCTAGATTTCCCAATCACAGAAAAAGAGCTGATGGATAAAATTCAGGCTCTGCCAACAAAAAAGGCAAGAGGACCAGACGGCATCCTTAACGAAATGCTTAAAAATATAAACCCCAAATTCAAATTAGCCTTAATGAAACTGTTCAACTTGGTTCTGAGTGTTGGTCATTTCCCTGACAGCTGGAATAGAGGACTCATAACACCCATATTCAAGAGTGGAGACAAATCAGACCCCAACAATTACAGAGGCATCTGTGTGAGCAGTAATCTGGGGAAGATGTTCTGCAGCATCATCAACACCAGACTCGTCCACTTCCTCACAGAGCACAGTGTCCTGAGCAAAAGCCAGATCGGCTTCTTACCAAATTTTAGAACATCAGATCATATCTTCACCCTACATACCCTGATCGATAAATACATCAACCAAAACAAAACCAAAATATTCGCTTGCTTTGTAGATTTCCAGAAGGCCTTTGATTCGATTTGGCATGAAGGCCTTCTTTCTAAACTTCTAGAATCAGGTATCGGGGGCAAAACGTACAAAATTATAAAAACAATGTACTCAAACAATCAATGTGCAATTAAAATTGGCAATAAACAAACTGAGTTCTTCACTCAAGGGCGGGGTGTGAGACAGGGCTGCCCACTATCACCGACCCTCTTCAATATTTACATTAATGAACTGGCGAAACTCGTAGAAGAGTCGGCAGCTCCTGGCCTCACACTACACGACTCCAGTGTAAAGCTCCTGCTGTACGCAGATGATCTGGTCCTGCTGTCTCCAACAGAAGAGGGTCTACAGCAGAACCTGGACACCCTGCAGCAGTTCTGTCAGACCTGGGCCCTGACCATCAACCCAACGAAAACTAAAGTACTAACGTTTCAGAAAAGACCCAGATGTCAGGGAAAGAGACACAATTTCACCCTTGGTATGACCAAACTTGATCATGTCACCAGCTACACATACCTCGGGCTGAACATAAGTGCAACTGGAAACCTAAATTTGGCCGTGAATGAACTGAAAGAGAAAGCAAGAAGGGCCTTCTATGCCATCAAAAAATCTATCCAAATTGAAATACCAATCAGAATCTGGCTCAAAATATTCCAATCAGTCATAGAACCAATTGCATTATATGGCAGTGAAGTTTGGGGTCCTCTCCTAAATCACGAATTTGACAAATGGGACAAAAATCCGATTGAAACCCTGCATGCCGAGTTCTGTAAGAGTATCCTGGGAGTGCAGAGGAACACACCGAACAACGCATGCAGGGCAGAATTAGGCCAATACCCTCTACTAACACACGTTCAGAAACGAGCCATCAAATTTTGGAAACATCTAAAAATGAGTGACCCCGACTCTTATCATTTTAAAGCCCTTAAAAACCATGAAATGAACACTGAGAAGAGCGCCCTCCTTCAGCTGGTCCTGAGGCTCCACACACACACTAACACCACTAACAGTGATCCGCCTCAGGACACACACACCCTCAGCCACACAATCCGGCCCAACCACATGATCAAAGCACAACAGGAGAATTACCTGACCTATTGGACTCAATCAACAGAAAAACAAAGCAAACTAGAATGTTATTTGGCCCTAAATAGAGAATACACAACCGCAGAATACCTGAGTACAGTGAAAGACTGTACACTAAGAAGAAGGATGACGAGGTACAGACTGAGCAATCACACTCTGACTGTAGAGACGGGCCGACACCGGCAGAACTGGCGGCCCAGAGAGAGACGCGTCTGCCCGTACTGTGAGCAGGGAGAAGTGGAGACCGAGCAACACTTCCTCACCCGCTGCCCCAACTATGAGGACATTAGAGGGACTTTCTATACAAAATTTGAAATACTTTGCCCTAACTTCATACAATTAGACAACAAAACACAATTTCAACACCTATTAGGAGAAAAAACAGATTGTATCATATTAGCAGCCAGATACATTGATGCTTGTCACAAAAAGAGAGAGTCGACGACTAATCAGTGATGCGCCCACACACACACACACACACACACACACACACACACACACACACACACACAGAATTCTAAATTGTTCAGAGAATTTTTGAAATGTTCATAAACTGTTCTAATTATTATCATTATTATTTATGTATTTATTTTTATTTGGTACACTGTTAATTTGTACAATTAATTTAATTTGTACATTTAGATTTAAGTCATATTATAATATTTTATTATTTTGATGTCTTTATGTATTCCAAGCTTTGGCAATATTGTATTGTGTACAGTCATGCCAATAAAGCAATTTTGAATTGAATTGAATTGAATTGAGAGAGAGAGAGAGAGAGAGAGAGAGAGAGAGTGAGAGAGAGAGAGAGAGTCAGAGAGAGAGAGAGAGTGAGAGAGAGAGAGAGTCAGAGAGAGAGAGAGAGAGAGAGAGAGAGTCAGAGAGAGTCAGAGAGAGTGAGAGTGAGAGAGAGAGAGAGAGAGAGAGAGAGAGAGAGAGAGAGAGAGAGAGAGAGAGAGTGAGAGAGAGAGAGAGAGTCAGAGAGAGAGAGAGAGCGAGAGAGAGAGAGAGCGAGAGAGAGAGAGAGTGAGAGAGAGAGAGAGTGAGAGAGAGAGAGAGAGAGAGAGAGAGAGAGAGAAAGAGAGAGAGAGTTTTACATTTTTAGTAAAAAGCTAAATAACAAAAGCAGATAGAAGGAGCGCAATGCATTTTAAAAAACAGGAGTCTCAACAAACGCAAACACTCGTTTAAAGTTTTTTTTTTTTAAATAAAGGTTTTCCTTCTTTTTCTCTTTAGTCAAACTCCACTCATGCACACATTTGGAGACCGCCATCAGGGCCAACATCGCAGATACACGTTTATGACCCATTTACATCTGAACATCCAAATCATTAACCAACTAGAAATAGCCAAACTCTATATTTATAGGATTGTATTAACCCCTTTAACACTGCAGACGCATCAGCTGATCCACCATCATGGAACTCTCCTTTTCGTGACAACCGAACTGACATTTTAGCTTCGCCAAATACATTTTTAATAAAACAAGAACTTTTTTCCCTGCTGTAGAGAGAGAGAGAGAGAGAGAGAGAGAGAGAGAGAGAGAGAGAGACAGAGCGAATATGTACTTATTTTTGTTATGTGATATATTTATGCAAAATATGAAAAAAAATGTATTGTTCACTTTTATTTATCTAGATATATGTGTGTATATGTCTATTGCTTTGGCAATATTGTGCTATTTTACACATTCATGCCAATAAAGCTCATTTGAATTGAATTGAATTGAATTGAGAGAGAGAGAGAGAGAGATGATGAGGATGATGCTTCCTCGGGACGACATTTAGGTTACAAATAGACTTTTCTCAAAGCATTATTGTTGATAAAAGACTTTAGGTTACAAATGTTCTTGCACAATATATCCTGAAGCCGAACAACCGACACACTTCCAACAGTGAATACACCGCTTGTTCCAGAGGAGATCCAGCAGCTGCACTGGAGGAAAGATCACAGCCATGGCGGTAACACCCCAGAGAAGTCTTTATTATGTGATGAGGACTTTGCTTGTGGAACATCCCGGCTTGAGAACATGGTGATGCAGGGAAACACTCACCACATGTCAGTCGCTGTGCTTATTGGCTCATAATTCAGGACTTCTGGTGCTGTAGGGATAAAACAAACCATTACATAAACTCAGTCCAGTTTGTCCAAACACTCTTAGAAATAATGCTTCTTTATTGGCATTGATGGCTCCACAAACAGCCTTTAACATCGATAGATTCTTTCTTTAGTTTTTTTAAATGTTCTTCAAACTAAGAAAAAATGCTTCTTTTAACCCTCTGGGGTTGTTCGTTTAACAGTCACACTTGGGGTGTTCGGGTCCAAATGGACCCAAAGGGCAGGATTCATATTTTAAAAAAGAAAATCATAATTTTTTTTTTAACTTGTTTTCTATATTTTTTTTTCTTTTTGGGTGTTTTGAGATATTTTATGATTTATAATTAATATTTATGCAATAATTATGACCCATTTTTTCCCATTGAACATAATAGAATTTTTTATTATTTAAAAAATTTTTTTTTTATCAAAGCTGTATTACATTTTAGAGTGAAGCCTAGGCCTCATGAAAACAATTTTTTAAAAAATATAGATGCCATCTGGTGGACACACTGAGCATTTTTATCACGCAATAGCACATTTTTACCACTAGTGGATTTACAGCTCTCTGTAGAAAGGCTTGGGGATTCTAGTGATTTTTGCAAATATATACCAATTTTTTTTCAGGTTGTTGATTTTTAAAATATAATAACAGATTCTCAAAGACTATTTTTGTCTTGTTTTTTGTTTGTTTGTTTGGTTTAAATGGTAATTTGAAGTGCCAGTTTTACTTTATAATACAGATTATTATAAATATATAATACAGTGTGTGCAGGGATTAAAGTGAAAACAATTCTTCTGACTGAATTTTTTTTCAGGCCAAGTCATATTCCTGTAACTTTATTTAAATAGTCGAGACCAATAGCGTTTTAAGGGGAGATGTTTTAAACCGCTTTAATATTGCCAGTGTGCGTATTTTAAAAGCTATTTTAATCTATGAAAAACAATGACTTATCTTGACAAATAATCAACCATCTACATAACTTTTCAGTGCATGTTTTTATTTATCTTATAAGACCAAACAATGCTAAACTATGTTAATATATAGTTTGTTCCATGGCAAATCGTTTTGGCTGAGGGCAAAGTGAAGTTTCATAACTTTATATATTTAGGCTATTTAACTTTGTAGCCTATTAGAGAGCTGACTTATGTTTGACTGAATTGTTTGCTTTTATTTCTCATTGTATAGCTTATTATAGCCTACCTATTAGGCTACTTATACTTTTGAACGGGATATTATTGATCATTAAAACTGACATTTAACAAAAAGAGACAGGGTTGTGTAATTTTATATATTCTAAAATATTCTTTATATATATATATATATATATTTACTATGCATTACTTTCACTGTATGTGTACATGCATAATACAATAAAACGATACAACCCTGTCTGTTTGTTAAATGTCAGTTTTAATGATCAATAATGTTTCATATTTTTAAAATGAAAACAAAAAGAAGCAGGGTTGTGTTTTATATTTCGTGTTGTTATAAATGTATGAAGTGAAGATAATCAATGTGCGTTGCCTGAACCACATTTGTGTGGCCATTAATATGTTTATGATAATATGTTCATTTATAAATGAAAAGAGGCAGAGTTGTATTTTATACCATATTTCGTTTTATGGTTGCCTAAAATATACATAAAGAGATAACCGGAGTAGCCAGAGCGAGCTGAGTGACGCGATCAAGAACGCACTGTTCCATTTGCAGAATAACCGGACACGCGTCCTCTCGTCCTCGGGAGTTCGTTCTCCCGAGTCGAACTTGGCAAATCCGAACTACCAGGACGCAAGTCCGAAGTTTGCGTAGGCTACTTGGTAGGCTATTGAGAAACGGCCAATATTGACCCGCGTTCTGTTTTCTATCATGCGCCGTGCACGTTTGCGCGCTCGGGCTCGGACCGCAGCAAACGAGCTGTAGCCTGACATGCACTTCTCCAAAGATTAATTGAGTGAACACGGAGCAGTTTTTTCCGTGAGCGGGAATTGAAACCCCGGAGTGGACCGTAAGCGAAGTGATAACAGAATGCTTAGAGTGGAGAGAGGAACATGCTTTCGCTCCACTCCAGGCTTTGATCACATCCCCCTCAGCAAGGTGAATACACCTCGTCTCTCCTTAATTTAAGACCTATTCAAACTGTTCAAACTAAAATTAAGACATTTATCACACTATTTGAGAAATGAAAGCCTATTTACGGCCTTAAAATTATGAAAAGTTAATTTAAGACATAAGGACAGACGGGAACCCTGCAATTGACGGAAATCCGTCATAGACTCGCTGCAATTAACGGAAATCCGTCGTAGCGACGGAGAACTTTAATCCCTGTGTGTGTGTGTGTGTGTGTGTGTCTGTTTTGCACTCTTGATGTTTTAGAGATTCACCCCTTCACCGTTGAGTAATTTTTTCTGCATTCTGGCTGATTTGTATATTGTATGCACAAAAAAACTGTTTTCATATTTTTGACAATTTCCCATTCATTTCCAATGGGGGTCATTTGGACCCGAAGGTCCTAAGTGTGAGTATATTTTTTACAACCACTTAGACTATTCAAATAGACTATTCTATTTGAATAGTCTGTGTTTTCATATTGAATAATCTGTGTTTTCATATTTTTGACAATTTCACATTCATTTCCTATGGGGGTCCATTTGGGCCGAACAACCCCAGAGGGTTAAAGAGGCCTTAAAAAGGTCTTGTTTCAAGGTCTTGTTTGTAGTGTGTGTACATTGTGACGGCCCATGATTGGTGACATTACCTACATACTCCGGTGTTCCCATGATCTCCCTGATCTCGTGTCCGCTGCTCACCAGCCTCGACAGCCCGAAGTCCACCACCTTTATGTGTCCGAGCGGAGACTCGCTGGTGAGGAGGATATTCTGAGGCTGTGGAGGAAAACACTCCTGTAGTGACACTGCCAGCAGCACAGTACACCGACGGCACATAGTTATAATGGAGGTATAATTATACACTTCTAGCCCTGGTGTAATTACACACTTGTAGCTCTGGTGAATGAAGCAAATGTATTCAGACCACAGAAATGTCCACTTCATCAAACACAACCCTGACACTCTCTGGAGCTCTTAAGCTAAACGGGCCGGTTCTTATTTAATATTTTGTATTTTTAGGGGTTGTATTTTATATTTATAATCCATTTATTCACTTTTTGAGAGTAAATTTCCAACTTAAACTGAGGTAAATCTTGAATGCTTTAGAGTAATTTTGATCTTTTTTTAAAGTCGACACTTGGCAGATTATTGCTGAAGTGAAAAAAGTTTAAAAAGTGAACTTAAAAGTAAGGTTTATTGTTATGAAAAATTAGCAAAAATACTATTTTCAATTTTTATATGAACATGTTTTTCTCTAAAACTGCAATAAAATCAAAGCCATATATCTAAACAAGTTTTAAATATGACCGTGATCTCTCAGTAAACGAGTGTTCAGTGAGATGTTGATCGGCTGCAGTTCCACACGCTTCCACTAGAGGAAACTCTCACATTCATTTCCAGTGCGCTCGTTTCTGACGCCGAGAAGCACAAGTGTGACTGTTTTATTCAGGACCGGTCAACCTGTTCGAATCATGTCCATTATTATTTTGTGTGTGTGTGTGTGTGTGTGTGTGTTCACATAGCAAGTGCCAAAACCTTTACCAAGTTTCGTACCATTCCGATGAAGAAAGAAATTCACAAAAAAACAAAACAAATGGAAAATTTGTCCGAAGAGCACCAGATGGTGAGTTTGCTAAATGTTAAAACTTTTGCCGTTGCTCTTGATCTTCACTCACTTTGAGGTCCAGATGCACGACGTTTCTCCTGTGAAGAAAAGCCACTCCTTCCAGAATCTGCCTCATCAGCCTCTTCACATCGTCCTCTTTAAACGCCTCGTCTCGGTCCGCCACACACTGGTTAAAGATCTCCCCTCCTGCAGCACTGCACACACACACACACACACACACACACACACACACACACACACACACACACACACACACTAGGGATGTAACAATATATCGTGTAGGAATATATCACAATACAAAAATGCATCAATATGTATCGTTGGATAGTTCAGCCAAAATAAAAATTACTGTGTGAGAAAAAATAGTTTTAGTGTCAGAACTACATTAAACTACTATATATAATGTTGAATATAATGTATAATAATGCAATGGCGGAATATTTGTGAGTCCTGATAATAACAAATAACTGATGTTACCAGTGAAAAGTCCGACATTATTTTAAATATATCTAGTCAGAGATCAAGCATATTCGTCTAAAACAATTCTGTATTTTCAGCTTCAGAATCATGAATATTGTTATTCTGGCGTCTCTATTGTCCTGTGCTTTGGGTTTCAGCACCAAGTGCAACCCTATTCATTTACATTCATAATGTAATACCAAATTTAGCATTTTAATCAACAGTACATTTTCTTTTTAACCTTTTATAATATGTCTTGGAGTATTGCAATAATATCGTATTGTGAAACTTATCGAATCGTGACGTGAGAGAATCGTTACACCCCTAATTAACATGCAAATACATGTTAAAGCGATGGGTTACCCAAAAATGTCATTATTTATATACAAAAGGAGAATCTCCACGCTGCTCTGTTCTCTCAGTGAGCGTTCGAGAGCCACTGAACCCAGATCAGTGATTCCTGAACTCAATAACTGGAGCAATCGCTCTTTTGAATCAGACATTTCCCAATAAACCTGTTGATCTACTTCTCTATATCAGACTGAACGTCTAACTCTCCGACGTTGGCTTGTTAAATGAATAACAATATTCATGATTCTGAAGCTGAAAATACAGAATTGTTTTAGACGAATATGCTTGATCTCTGACTAGATATATTTAAAATAATGTCGGACTTTTCACTGGTAACATCAGTTATTTGTTATTATCAGGACTCACAAATATTCCGCCATTGCATTATTATACATTATATTCAACATTATATATAGTGGTTTAATGTACACTACCGTTCAAAAGTTTGGGGTCGGTACGATTTTAAATACTTTTAAAAGAATTCTCTTCTGATAACCATGGCTGCGCTTATTTGATTAAAAATACAACAAAAATGCATTAAATGTATCAAGTGACAGTAAAGACATTTATAATGTAACAAAATATTCTATTTCTAATAAATGCTGTTTTTATGAACTTTCTATTCATCAAAGAATCCTGAAAAACAAAAAGCATCAGTTTCCACAAAAATCTGAAGAAAACAACTGTTTCCAACACTGATAATAATCATAAATGTTTCTTGAGCATCAGATCCTCATATTAGAGTGATTTCTGGAGGATCATGTGACACTGAAGACTGGAGTAATGATGCTGGAAATACAGCTTTGATCACAGAAATAAATTACACTTTACTGTATATTCACATAGAAAAGTTATGATTTACACTGGAATAATTGCAGCTTTGTTGAGCAAAACAGACTTCTATCATAATTTTATGGTGTTTTAAAAAAATTATATGTTTTGGAGATAAAGCTGTCGTCACCATGAACTGTTGCATGGAAAACAAATCTTCAAAATGTACATATGTTTCAGTTCAACAGAAGAAAGCAAAATCAATGAGGGTACATTAAAACGTAAATTGACCTTTAGTGCATCTAGGGATGGGACGATTACCGGTTTCACGATAAACCACGATAAAATGTCCTGGCGGTTAGTATTATCGTTTAAAATTTAATTATCATAAAAACCGTGTTTGATTATCGTGATTTTGAAAACTCGCGGTAAATCCTGTCCAGCCAGAATCAGTCTGACGCAGGCGCGCAGATGCAATGTTGTTTTTTTGCGCGAGAAGACATGGCGGAAGGCAGTGACAGCGCACGGGAGATTTTTCAGCCATCCAAGAGGACAAAATCGGAGGTATGGTCGTATTTTGGCTATTACAAGAGTCCCGAGGGCAATTTAATCGAGGATGGGCACCCTGTCTGCAAATCTTGCAAGAGGAAAGTCGCTGCAAAAGGGGGAAACACTTCAAATCTGCTAAGTCATCTAACGTTACGTGACAACCCACTGAGTTAATTTTTACCTTAATACCACAACTAACTTGGGCAAATAATTAGACAAAAAATGTATTGGATCAATTATTTCATTATCTCACTTGTAATTATTGCAAAGCTTCCGCGAAGAGAAAAGTTTTACAGCAAGTGGATTTGAGCCAAGACGAACAAACATATTCAAACTATTAAGGGTGACATTTAAGGGATAATGTATTGTATTCATTCATAGTAAACTTATTACAGTTTTATTTTTTACCACAGAAATAATTTCAGGGACATGAAATATTGAATTGTGATTAACTTAATGTTTTTAAATCTTACCGGTTTATAAATCCATTATACAAGTTACAGTGTCCAAATCAATCGTAAAGTAAATGTGATCACTACAACAATATTGTAGTAGTATTAATACTAAATTACTCTGATTTAATTTTCAATACAATCAAAACTGAGACGCAAGACATACACATTTGAATGAAACCAGAGATTGCGTCCACGGTGATCCGAGACATGGATGTGCGCTGTGTAGTGCGTTGCTATTTACAACAGTCATTATAAGTATGCCAGTAGTTTAGTCACCCTGACCCAACCAACATATTTTGTTCATTTAAAGTGTGTGTGTGAGAGAGAGAGAGAGAGAGAGAGAGAGAGAGAGAGAGAGAGAGAGAGAGAGAGAGAGAGAGAGAGAGAGAGAGAGAAAGTGATTTATTATTTATTAATAATAATAATAATATTCAGTCACACACATCCATAAGTGTTATTATCATTATTAATGATGATAGGGTTTAATGACGGGTTCATTAAAACCTGCACTAGGAAAACTTATACCTCTCACTCTCAGGGCTCCATGTTAATGTTAATATAATGTTGATGCTTAAAAAAGTGCATATTACTGCTAATTGTATTTTTTGTTTGTTGACTTTCAAATGTTTTCAGGGTGAGCATCAGTTCTTTTTGAACATTTCCATCTCATTTTAACAAAACCGTGATAATATTGATAATCGTGATAACTTTGGTCACTATAATCGTGATATGAAATTTTCATACAGTCCCATCCCTAAGTGCATCCTTAAAAATAAATACATGAATAAAAATTGCACCTCCTGTTTCTGCCTCTGCATATGCAAGCTTCTCAGTTCTCAGTATTATGTTTAGCCTGAATTAAATTGGCAGCTAAATTGAAAGGGAGATCAGAAGTAACCATCATGTTCCAGGCCAGAGTTGGATATGAGTGTGTGTGTGTGTGTGTGTCCGTCTTCCAATAGGATATTTTAAACCCAGAGGAGCTGCTTTACCCCTCAAACAACAAGGCAAAGAGCTGACCAAATGACATTTCTAAAAATGTTTGTACAACCATGTGATTTTAACTTCAGCAGATTTAGAACAATGAGCGCTCTCTTGTTCCAGCGACGGCCAGCTTGTGTTCGGGACATGCCTGCAACCAGAATAAACACTAGAGCATGATGGGATTCGGATGAGCAGTATCTAAATCTAATAAACTCTCATCTAAAATCTAATCCATATCTGACTTTACTCCGGCTCAGTGTTTTAAATAGGGTTCAGATCGTCCCGCAGGCTCAAAAACCCTTAAGCTGAGTGCGCTAAGCTTGATTTGCTGTCAGCGCAGGTACGGTTGTGCTAATAACACATGTCCTCAGCATGAGCCCTTTCACATGCTGGCAGACGATTCCCTGCGCTCCGGATCAGACAGCGTGAAGAACTCGATTAGACACAGGCCGGGGAAAGACAGCACCCTCGGGCGAGAGCGGCATGTGAGAGGTTATGTGAGGATGCTTTCAGGGACACAAAAAGCAGAAATCTCAATCAAAATCTCAAGTATGAGCAATAGTAATAGTGATGCTTAGAAAATCAGGCTGTAGTCAATCATTGTATCCCTTAAACTCATCTTTGATCACCAAAATTACATATTTGAATGTATTTTTTTCCTGGAAAAAAATGTCTTCATGCCTTAAAATATCTTGAATGTAACTCGACACCCTTGCCTCATTTAGTATGCGCAGTGGTTCTATAAATATGCAAATGAGCCCCGCCTCCACTCACTCAGCTCAGAGATCCACTGGTTGACGATCACACGTTGATCTGATTGGTTACAAGGTCGTTTGTGACGTCAGAAACACCAGCGATTTCAAACCGTGTTTTTGAGACTGTCTTTGGTTCACTGCAGTTTTAAGCAGAAAATACTCAGCAATGCTGTCGACTTATGAACTTACACATGGTTTGTCTTAAAATATATTAAAAACACCACAGAGATATAAACAACATTAAAAGCTGGATTTTCACCAGTTTAACTGGCCCTTTACTCACCCTGAAGCCATCCTAGGTGTATAACATTCTTCTTTCAGACGTATACAATCAGAGTTATATTAAAACATATCCTGGATCTTCCAAGCTTTATAATGGCAGTGAATTGCCGGTGAATTGCCGGTTAGTGTTTTTAAGGTCATAAAAGTGCATCTGTCCATCATAAAAGTGCATCTATCCATCAAAAAGTGCATCTATCCATCATAAAAGTGCATCTATCCATCATAAAAGTGCATCTATGCATCATACAAGTGCATCTATCCATCATAAAAGTGGATCTATCCATCATAAAAGTGCATCTGTCCTTCATAAAAGTGCATCTGTCCATCATAAAAGTGCATCTGTCCATGATAAAAGTGCATATATTCATCATAAGTGCATCTGATCTATCCATGATAAAAGTGCATCTATCCATGATTAAAGTGCATCTATCCATCATAAAAGTGCATCTATCCATGATAAAAGTGCATCTATCCATGATAAAAGTGCATCTATCCATGATAAAAGTGCATCTATCCATCATAAAAGTGCATCTGTCCATCATAAAAGTGCATCTGTCCATCATAAAAGTGCATATATGCATCATAAAAGTGCATCTGTCCATCATAAAAGTGCATCTGTCCATCATAAAAGTGCATCTATCCATCATAAAAGTGCATCTATCCATCATAAAAGTGCATCTATCCATGATAAAAGTGCATCTATCCATGATAAAAGTGCATCTATCCATCATAAAAGTGCATCTGTCCATCATAAAAGTGCATCTGTCCATCATAAAAGTGCATCTATCCAACATAAAAGTGCATCTATCCATCATAAAAGTGCATCTGTCCATCATAAAAGTGCATCTATCCATGATAAAAGTGCTTCTGTCCATCATAAAAGTGCATCTGTCCATCATAAAAGTGCATCTGTCCATCATAAAAGTGCATCTGTCCATCATAAAAGTGCATCTGTCCATCATAAAAGTGCATATATGCATCATAAAAGTGCATATATGCATCATAAAAGTGCATCTATCCATCATAAAAGTGCATCTATCCATCATAAAAGTGCATCTATCCATGATAAAAGTGCATCTATCCATGATAAAAGTGCATCTATCCATGATAAAAGTGCTTCTGTCCATCATAAAAGTGCATCTGTCCATCATAAAAGTGCATCTGTCCATCATAAAAGTGCATCTATCCAACATAAAAGTGCATCTATCCATCATAAAAGTGCATCTGTCCATCATAAAAGTGCATCTATCCATGATAAAAGTGCTTCTGTCCATCATAAAAGTGCATCTGTCCATCATAAAAGTGCATCTGTCCATCATAAAAGTGCACATATGCATCATAAAAGTGCATCTATCCATGATAAAAGTGCATCTATCCATGATAAAAGTGCATCTATCCATGATAAAAGTGCATCTATCCATGATAAAAGTGCATCTATCCATCATAAGTGCATCTATCCATGATAAAAGTGCATCTATCCATGATAAAAGTGCTTCTGTCCATCATAAAAGTGCATCTGTCCATCATAAAAGTGCATCTGTCCATCATAAAAGTGCATATATGCATCATAAAAGTGCATCTATCCATGATAAAAGTGCATCTATCCATGATAAAAGTGCATCTATCCATCATAAAAGTGCATCTATCCATCATAAAAGTGCATCTATCCATGATAAAAGTGCTTCTGTCCATCATAAAAGTGCATCTGTCCATCATAAAAGTGCATCTGTCCATCATAAAAGTGCATATATGCATCATAAAAGTGCATCTGTCCATCATAAAAGTGCATCTGTCCATCATAAAAGTGCATCTGTCCAGCATCTATCCATCATAAAAGTGCATCTATCCATGATAAAAGTGCATCTATCCATGATAAAAGTGCATCTATCCATGATAAAAGTGCTTCTGTCCATCATAAAAGTGCATCTGTCCATCATAAAAGTGCATCTGTCCATCATAAAAGTGCATATATGCATCATAAAAGTGCATCTATCCATGATAAAAGTGCATCTATCCATGATAAAAGTGCATCTATCCATCATAAAAGTGCATCTATCCATCATAAAAGTGCATCTATCCATCATAAAAGTGCATCTATCCATGATAAAAGTGCTTCTGTCCATCATAAAAGTGCATCTGTCCATCATAAAAGTGCATCTGTCCATCATAAAAGTGCATATATGCATCATAAAAGTGCATCTATCCATGATAAAAGTGCTTCTGTCCATCATAAAAGTGCATCTGCCCATCATAAAAGTGCATCTGTCCATCATAAAAGTGCATATATGCATCATAAAAGTGCATCTATCCATGATAAAAGTGCATCTATCCATGATAAAAGTGCATCTGTCCATCATAAAAGTGCTTCTGTCCATCATAAAAGTGCATCTGTCCATCATAAAAGTGCATCTGTCCATCATAAAAGTGCATCTGTCCATGATAAAAGTGCATCTATCCATGATAAAAGTGCATCTATCCATCATAAAAGTGCATCTGTCCATCATAAAAGTGCATCTATCCATGATAAAAGTGCATCTATCCATGATAAAAGTGCATCTATCCATCATAAAAGTGCATCTATCCATGATAAAAGTGCATCTATCCATGATAAAAGTGCTTCTGTCCATCATAAAAGTGCATCTATCCATGATAAAAGTGCATCTATCCATGATAAAAGTGCATCTATCCATCATAAAAGTGCATCTATCCATCATAAAAGTGCATCTATCCATGATAAAAGTGCATCTATCCATGATAAAAGTGCATCTGTCCATCATAAAAGTGCATCTATCCATGATAAAAGTGCATCTATCCATGATAAAAGTGCTTCTGTCCATCATAAAAGTGCATCTATCCATGATAAAAGTGCATCTATCCATCATAAAAGTGCATCTGTCCATCATAAAAGTGCATCTATCCATCATAAAAGTGCATCTATCCATCATAAAAGTGCATCTATCCATGATAAAAGTGCTTCTGTCCATCATAAAAGTGCATCTGTCCATCATAAAAGTGCATCTGTCCATCATAAAAGTGCATCTATCCATGATAAAAGTGCATCTATCCATGATAAAAGTGCATCTATCCATCATAAAAGTGCATCTGTCCATCATAAAAGTGCATCTATCCATGATAAAAGTGCATCTATCCATGATAAAAGTGCATCTATCCATCATAAAAGTGCATCTATCCATGATAAAAGTGCATCTATCCATGATAAAAGTGCTTCTGTCCATCATAAAAGTGCATCTATTCATGATAAAAGTGCATCTATCCATGATAACAGTGCATCTATCCATCATAAAAGTGCATCTATCCATCATAAAAGTGCATCTATCCATGATAAAAGTGCATCTATCCATGATAAAAGTGCATCTATCCATGATAAAAGTGCTTCTGTCCATCATAAAAGTGCATCTATCCATCATAAAAGTGCATCTGTCCATCATAAAAGTGCATCTGTCCATCATAAAAGTGCATCTGTCCATCATAAAAGTGCATCTATCCATCATAAAAGTGCATCTGTCCATCATAAAAGTGCATCTGTCCATCATAAAAGTGCATCTATCCATCATAAAAGTGCATCTATCCATGATAAAAGTGCTCCTCACGGCTCTGCGGGGGTTAATAAAGGCCTTCTGATGTGAAGCCATGTGTTCGTGTAAGAAAAATATCCATATTTAAAACTTAATCGGCTAAGATAACTAGCTTCCGGCAGACGGCCGTACGCATCGATTTACAGCAAAAGTAACACTTGTCCTGATGCATGATGTACTGATGAATGGATAGAGCTAAACAACACCAGTCACGAATTAAAAGTCTGTTAGTTTGAACCGCGAGAGCTTATGCTACTCATACATCGTCAAGTGTTACTCTTTTAGCGCAAGTAGACTTGCGTAGGCCGTCTGCACCGATGATGACTTCAGGGAGAGTAAATCATGGGGTAATATTCATTGTTGGGTGAACTATCCCTTTAAGAGTGTTTTCTCAGATTACCTCTGTATGGACACTATCTGTGACGGCTGAGACATTTGGTCAGTTAGTGTGGGATTAGACTGATTACAGTTCGTCCTCAAGAGTCTGAGAGATAAGCCTGTGTTTGTGTGTGTGTGTGTGTGTGTGTGTGTGTGTGATCTCAGTCTGCAGGCTCTGAGAGTGAGAGCACTGAACGGATTAGGGCTGCACGATATTGAAAAAAAAGAAGAAAATGCTATATGCGATAAATTAAAGAAATATCTTAATCGCATTACGTGTGTTTTAATTATATTTAAAAGATGAAAACGATATTACAATATTAGGTTTCACATTCTGTCTGGAAAAATAAAGCATCGCTACAACTTCTGAAAGTGACCAGCAGTGCTTTAGCAACACAAAGTAATACCACAAATCTTAACATCAATGTAACATAAAAACCTATTTAAAACCAACAACTCTTAACATTAACTGTAAACCCATACACACATGCTGTCAAATCGATTAATCGCATCTCACATAAAAAGTTTGTTTATATAAAAATGTGTGTATATGCGTGTATATATATATATATTTATATATATATAATGCCATTTCACCATTTCAAGGAGGTGTCGCAGTAAAATTGTGGCCAAATGACCAACTAACTGCTATAAAGTATTTATTTACTATTATGGTATTTAATATATATTTTAAATCAGTTTTTTTTTTTTTTTTTAGTTTTTCATTTGAATTTTAGTAGTTTTGTAATGTTTTTTCCCACTTTTTATTAATTTTATTTATATTAAGCTTTAATTTATTTTTATGTCAGTTTTAGTTATTTTAGTTCTTCAGCTTATTTTGAGTTAGCTGCCAAGTTAACTATGACGACACTGCTATAACAGACCATACGTAGTACAGTACATCCGTTAATATTCACACACACAAACTCAGTTCTCTTCTGATAAATGTAAAGCACTGTTGAGTGTTTATGAGCCGGTAAACGAGGATCCTCTCATGACGGGTCAGAACCCGAGCGAGACGTTCTGGCCGGGAAAGTCATTCACAGTCTGTGTGTGTGTGTGTGTGTGTGTGCGCAACTGTAAAACATTCCTCTCGTCTGTGAGGCTCTTGTGTCTCTCGCAAAGCCAAAGCCTCCATGATTATCATCCAGCCAAACGCTGAAGAAGACATGAGTAAACCCGGACGTCGAGCCGGATTAACTGGGTCATGTGTTTCCTGGGCCGGATGAGGGTCCGTCTGGACGATCCCATCACTAATGTAGTGTAGAGGTTACAGACCACACTAATACACACACGGGAAACCACACCCACACACACACTCTCTCTCACACACACACGTACACTCTCTCTCTAACACACACACACACGCACAAGCATTAGTGTTTTCCTGCTCTGTTGGCATGGAGTTTCCATTAGAGATCAAACTGAGTGTGAACCTTCAACCACAAATCTATTTCCAGAAGCTTCCCCGGCCAGTGGCAGAAGCTCACTGAGGTCGAGCGACTCCGAGGCCCGAGACCCGTGAGGCCCGAGACCCGTGAGGCCCGAGAGACCCTGGACCCGAGCAGCCGGAGACCCGTGAGGCCCGAGACCCGTGAGGCTCGAGACCCGTGAGGCCCGAGACCCCTGAGGCCCGAGACCCGTGAGGCCCGAGACCCGTGCGGCCCGAGACCCGTGAGGCTCGAGACCCGTGAGGCCCGAGACCCGTGAGGCCCGAGACCCGTGCGGCCCGAGACCCGTGAGGCTCGAGACCCGTGAGGCCCGAGACCCGTGAGGCCCGAGACCCGTGAGGCCCGAGAGACCCTGGACCCGAGCAGCCCGAGACCCGTGAGGCCCGAGACCCGTGAGGCCCGAGACCCGTGAGGCCCGAGACCCGTGAGGCCCGAGACCCGTGCGGCCCGAGACCCGTGAGGCTCGAGACCCGTGAGGCCCGAGACCCGTGAGGCTCGAGCCCCGTGAGGCCCGAGACCCGTGAGGCCCGAGACCCGTGAGGCTCGAGCCCCGTGAGGCCCGAGACCCGTGCGGCCCGAGACCCGTGAGGCTCGAGCCCCGTGAGGCCCGAGACCCGTGAGGCCCGAGACCCGTGAGGCCCGAGACCCGTGAGGCCCGAGACCCGTGAGGCCCGAGACCCGTGTGGCCCGAGACCCGTGAGGCTCGAGACCCGTGAGGCTCAAGACCCGTGAGGCTCGAGAGACCCTGGACCCGAGCGGCCCGAGACCCGTGAGGCCCGAGACCCGTGAGGCCCGAGACCCGTGAGGCCCGAGACCCGTGAGGCCCGAGACCCGTGGGGCCCGAGACCCGTGGGGCCCGAGACCCGTGAGGCTCAAGACCCATGAGGCCCGAGACCCGTGAGGCTCAAGACCCATGAGGCCCGAGACCCGTGAGGCCCGAGACCCGTGGGGCCCGAGACCCGTGAGGCCCGAGACCCGTGAGGCTCGAGACCCGTGAGGCTCGTGAGGCCCGAGAACCGTGCAGCTTGTGAGGCCCGAGACCCGAGAGGCCCGAGGCTCGTGAGGCCCGAGACCCGTGAGGCTCGAGACCTGTGAGGCTCGTGAGGCCCGAGACCCGTGCAGCTTGTGAGGCCCGAGACCCGTGAGGCCCGAGACCCGTGAGGGCCGAGACCCGTGAGGGCCGAGACCCGTGAGGCCCGAGAGCCGTGCGGCCCGAGACCCGTGAGGCTCGAGACCCGTGAGGCTCGAGACCCGTGGGGCCCGAGACCCGTGAGGCTCGAGGCCCGTGGGGCCCGAGACCCGTGAGGCCCGAGACCCGTGCGGCCCGAGACCCGTGAGGCTTGAGACCCGTGAGGCCCGAGACCCGTGAGGCCCGAGACCCGTGAGGCCCGAGACCCGTGTGGCCCGAGACCCGTGAGGCTCGAGACCCGTGGGGCCCGAGACCCGTGAGGCTCAAGACCCGTGAGGCCCGAGAGACCCTGGACCCGAGCGGCCCGAGACCCGTGAGGCCCGAGACCCGTGGGGCCCGAGACCCGTGGGGCCCGAGACCCGTGGGGCCCGAGACCCGTGAGGCTCAAGACCCATTAGGCCCGAGACCCGTGAGGCCCGAGACCCGTGGGGCCCGAGACCCGTGAGGCCCGAGACCCGTGAGGCCCGAGACCCGTGAGGCTCGAGACCTGTGAGGCTCGTGAGGCCCGAGACCCGTGCGGCTTGTGAGGGCCGAGACCCGTGAGGGCCGAGACCCGTGAGGGCCGAGACCCGTGAGGCTCGAGACCCGTGGGGCCCGAGACCTGTGAGGCTCAAGACCCGTGAGGCCCGAGAGACCCTGGACCTGAGCGGCCCGAGACCCGTGAGGCCCGAGACCCGTGAGGCCCGAGACCCGTGGGGCCCGAGACCCGTGGGGCCCGAGACCCGTGAGGCCCGAGACCCGTGGGGCCCGAGACCCGTGAGGCTCAAGACCCATGAGGCCCGAGACCCGTGAGGCCCGAGACCCGTGGGGCCCGAGACCCGTGGGGCCCGAGACCCGAGAGGCCCGAGACCCGTGAGGGCCGAGACCCGTGAGGGCCGAGACCCGTGAGGCTCGTGAGGCCCGAGACCCGTGCAGCTTGTGAGGCCCGAGACCCGTGAGGCCCGAGACCCGTGAGGGCCGAGACCCGTGAGGGCCGAGACCCGTGAGGGCCGAGACCCGTGAGGGCCGAGACCCGTGAGGCCCGAGACCCGTGCGGCCCGAGACCCGTGAGGCTCGAGACCCGTGGGGCCCGAGACCTGTGAGGCTCGAGACCCGTGGGGCCCGAGACCCGTGAGGCCCGAGACCCGTGCGGCTCGAGACCCGTGAGGCTCGAGACCCGTGGGGCCCGAGACCCGTGAGGCCCGAGACCCGTGAGGCTCGAGACCCGTGCGGCTCGTGAGGCCCGAGACCCGTGCAGCTTGTGAGGCCCGAGACCCGTGAGGCCCGAGACCCGTACGGCTCGTGAGGCCCGAGACCCGTGCAGCTTGTGAGGCCCGAGACCCGTGAGGCCCGAGACCCGTGCGGCCCGAGACCCGTGAGGCTCGAGACCCGTGGGGCCCGAGACCCGTGAGGCCCGAGACCCGTGCGGCTTGTGAGGCCCGAGACCCGTGAGGCCCGAGACCCGTGCGGCCCGAGACCCGTGGGGCCCGAGACCCGTGAGGCCCGAGACCCGTGAGGCCCGTGCGGCTCGTGAGGCCCGAGACCCGTGCGGCCCGAGACCCGTGGGGCCCGAGACCCGTGAGGCCCGAGACCCGTGAGGCTCGAGACCCGTGCGGCTCGTGAGGCCCGAGACCCGTGCAGCTTGTGAGGCCCGAGACCCGTGAGGCCCGAGGCCCGAGGCCCGAGAGGCCCGAGACCCGTGAGGCCCGAGACCCGTGCGGCTTGTGAGGCCCGAGAGGCCCTGGTAAATGGAGGAAGAGCTTCACGACAGTGATCAGGCTGTGACCAACTCACACGATATCAGTCAGCGGCTTATTTAGGTTTGACAATCGATTCATCTGGCCATGATTACTTCAATTAATTGCATATATTTAAGCTACACTGCACAAACGGTATATATTTATAAAATATAAATTGATATTAGACAATAACAAAAATATAACAAAATAAAATATTGTAATATATTACAATATAAACTATTTACACTATTATTACTACTACTAATTATAAGTTATTTAAATTAGTAATACCAGCAACAAATTATTGTATTGTATATCCATATATTTGCACATTATTACTATTAATTATTATAATTTATAATAAATCAATATAACTATTTGATTAATATTGTTATTAAAATAGTAGTAAAATATTAATAATAATAAAATATTATTATACCATATATATATAGCATTTGCACATTATTTATATTACTAGCTATTACTACTACCACTTCTTTAAATAAAAATAATAATAATAAATTATTTAAAATTGTATTAAAAATAATAATTATAATAATAATAATGGGTGTTACTACAATTTAAAATAATTCATTATTATGTTATTATTAATATTTAAAGTGGTGGTAGTAGTAATAATAACTAGTAATATAAATAATGTGCAAATGGTGTATATATGGTAATATAAATCATTATTTAAATAAATAAATAATATTAGTTATAATAATAATGGTTGTTATCCAAATAATGATTTATATACAACATTTGCACATTATTACTTACCACTACTACCACTTTAAATAATAAAAATAATAAAAAATAAATAAAAAATATGGATGCATATGATAGCAAGGGCAACATCAGTAACATCAGCGCAGACACACACCACATGTGATTCTATGACACCAAGGGGAGAAGGGCCAGAACAGAAGAGCTCAGCAGCTCCAGGGTGTGTGTGATCGCTGGTTTCACACACACACACCTCAAGGACTCGACGCACCCACTACATTCTTTTTGGCAAGGCGTCAGTCTCCATTTGGGCTCAGATGATCGCATAATGGGAGCAGCAGTCGCTGCAGTTTCCCACTGTGGAGGAGGAAACAGCTGAACTGTGTGAGAACAGCAGATATAAACAGCATATCGTACACTTGACTACCATAGCTTCAGCGTGTGCTGTTGGAGGATACCACAGTCTGCGCATTATAGGGGTATTAGAGTCAACTAATACATATATAAATATATATATATATATATATGTGTGTGTTAAAAAAAATAAAATAAAAAAGAGCTACATCTCATTTTCATTTAGTTTACAATAATGCTAAAATAATACCCTAAAACTGAAATAAAAATGTATGTGAATACACTAAAACTGAAATAAAATTTATGTGAAATATGAAAATTATGATTTTTTTTTAAATTAAAACTAAAACAAAATGTGCATATACAAAACTGACGTCACCACATCAAAATGTATTCAACTATTTCTACAGAAACACTGTAGAAATTCAATCTATATAATTCATATTGGAATTTATGCAATACTCCAACTGATCATTTGAGTGTCCCTTACATCTTCCAAAAGACTCACCCTAACCAGATGTAAAAGTCTTAAAGTCGCTCTGTAGTCAATAATCGAATTCCTTAAAACTCATCTTTGATCACCAAAATGACACATTTAAGCGGTTTTTCATTGGGAAAAAAATTCTTCATGCCTTAAAATATCTTGAATGTAACTCGACACCCTCGCCTCATTTAGTATGCGCGGTGGTTCTATGAATATGCAAATGAGCCCCGCCTCCACTCACTCACTCAGCTCAGAGATCCACTGGTTGACGATCACACGTTGATCTGATTGGTTACAAGGTCGTTTGTGACGTCAGAAACACCAGCGATTTCAACCCGTGTTTTTGAGACTGTCTTTGGTTCACTGCAGTTTTAAGGAGGAAATACTCAGCAATGCTGTCGACTTATGAATTTACACATGTGTGTCTTAAAGCATATTAAAAACACCACATAGACACATAAACAACATTAAAAGCTGGATTTGGACACTGTATTAATGACTCAGAATCACAGTATGCTTTATTAAAGTGAATGCACAGTGAGTCCGAGCGGCAGCTGTTTATCACTGGCTCGGACTCAAGAGGAAACACACCAGCTTTAGTTTAATAGTCATGTTCAGCAAGTACAGAATTGCACTTATTTGTGTCCACACTACCATTCACACCAACCAAACTAACTGAGCTGTAGCGCCTCTACTGTAAAACCTCCTGACCTTTCACGTTAGACGCGATGATATAGCATCTATAATGCTACATGTTCACGAATCAATGCCAGTGGAATCACAGAATCAATTCGTCATTGATTTTCTGCTCATTTCCACACACAAACGAGTCGAGTTTGCTATTGTCATTGTTCAGTTGTTTTCCACTGGCCAATAGAGCCAGCGCCGACTTCTTGACTTCGTTCTTCAGACACATTTGCGACCCACCCAGGACTCAACAGCGCAAGCATTTCACTCGCATTTACGAATAAAATTCGGTGTGTGTGTGTGTGAACTGTAAAATGTTTAGGAAAGTGTGCAAAAAAAGATCTCTAAAAAGCCTTGAAGTCAGTTAGAAGTATCGGTAACACTTTACAATAAGGTTCATTAGTTAACATGAACTAATAATGAACTGCACTTATTAACATTAACAAAGATTTACAAATACAGTAACAAAATGTATTGCTCATGGTTAGTTCATGTTAGTTAATTCATTAACTAATGTTAACTAATGAACCTTATTGTAAAGTGTTACCGAAGTATCTTAATGATCTTAAATTATATAACACAAGTCTTCATTGTCATTTTACGAGGTCTTAAACTTTGGGTCTGGAAAACAGGAATCGGATTACGGCCTAATGTGATTAAACTTCATCAACCTAAAGGCTCATAGTTTCAGAATCAATGAATACTGCACATTAATGCCAATATATTGCTTATGATTGTTGATGAATTAAAAACCTAGTGACTTTTTTTGTAACCAAAATAAGTACATTTCCTTGTTTCTCCTTGTATCCCAAATGATGAGATACATTTTCATTGCACACCCTAAAGTTCTTTATGCGCTCCTAAATTTTTCACATTTGCAGCACTTGAGCTCCTTAGGGAAAAAAGTAAGAATCCAAAATGAATGCCAAAAGTAAGATATGTTGTAGCAGGTGCAGGGCTGATATGCATTCACTGGCGAATGAGTGATTGCTTAAACCAGCACTGAAGGCAGGTCTTCCCAAACCTCGCTCTGGAGATTAAATCCATAGAGTAGTTATCCGTCCCCCTCTCTCTCTCTCTCTCTGGGCTCACGGCCACGGTCCGGCTGTTCACGTGCCGGAGCCGAAAGCATTGACATAATGAACCCCCAGCTGGAGCTCTCGCTCCACGAGGCCACGTTCCTGAGCCGAGCCGCATCGAGCTCCCGGGATCCCCGGACTCGCCCCGACAGATGAATGAATAAACCCTCTATCTCTCCAGCCAGACCCCCTCACCAAACCACATCGCCTCCTTTAAACTGTCCCAGTGCCCCGAAATATCCCTCGCCCGAGGGAAGACGGGAAGAAAGGAAAAATCTGTTGATTACAATTGGCTCTTTCTGGATTTCACTTGCTCATGAAAGAGGGAAATACATTACGCTCTACTTCCCCACGATTGAAAGAGTACGATTATCATGGCGGATAGTCGGGGATAAAAGGGATAATTTCAGGCACTTTACTCAGATAAGCTTTGCGAACTTAAGGCCCTGATATACTTCCAGCGAAATTGGTGTGACGAACAGAATCAGGCCAAAACGAAGTTTGAAAGCGCCGGCTGGTAAACACCTTTGGACTATAATTGGTCCATGCTGATGATGCTTTGACGTGTCAATCTTCCCCGGTTCACTTCTTCTGTTCAGTTGGTCGAGGTCAGACGCGAGTAAAAACAGGATCACACTGGAGAGCCGCTTTATAGCAGAACCTGACGGTGTAACTCTAGCTGAAACAGCATAATCACTGGTCAAGTATTTACAACTTCTTTCTAAGTGAAGAACGAGACAGAACTTGGCCGTGAGCATCCCAGGGTCTTTACCCCTAAACGGCTCAGGGATGAGACTGGAGGTTTAGGACGAGGGAAGTGCGGTAGCAATTAAGGAACAATTTAAGAGAGATTAAATACTAATGCCGGAACCAAAAAGAATATAATCCTTCCAAGGCAACACAACTATCTCTACAATGCAGGGTCACTGGCAGAGTCTGAGTAATTAGTTTTCACCGTTTACTAAAAGTCTGTATCCATTTGGTCTCACTCGAGATGACCTAACACGGCCTATTCGGACAGGTTTATAGACCTCATGTGAATTCATCTGGAAAAAAATGCTTATCCTGGTTATTGGGGTTAAAGTTGAGCATTTGCCTGACCAGCAGGTTGTCTTAGGATGCTAATCTGCCGTTGTAATCTATTATCTGCTTAATGGCCCTCCGACCCCCCGGGGTCTCGGTAAGATGTGGTCAAAGCAGATTTACTGCAACATATGAAGGCAATCAGGATGACAACTGTCGTCTAAAACAGGCCGTGGTTATTATGGTTCATCAATGCTTGATGATTAAAACTCAGCAGGTTTATAATATGATCTTTCCCTACCTTGTAATTTGCAATGGCTGGACACTCGGGTTGCTTCTCTATACAACCAATCAAAGGCAGACACATGTGTGCGGTTGGAGTCGACCTGCCAATTCGACACCGTTATGTTCGCTCTACATGCACCAAATGCTCCAGTTGCTTATATCAATTTGGAAGCAATTTGACTAATCTGGGCTTTGCAGTGTGTGTGACCTCGCGTGCATCACAAACTGTATTGAGCCTTGCTGTTAATAGGATGGGTTTGTATCGACTACTGAAATTAGCTAGGGTTGTAACCATACCAAAGAAAAGGACATGTGACACGATGAACACACGTTTCATCATCAGCATACTGTGCACGTGTAGCAAGGTTTTTCTATCCGTGCCTCATTTATATGCTCAGGTCACGTATGTGCCTTGAATTGTTTTGCACTGATTAGTTTGTCTGCAAGGTGGCAACACTGACTGAGCCTTTTTATATATATATATATATATATATATATTAAAAAAAAAATGGATGAGACAATAACAAACTACTGGAGACGGCAACAATAGACGATAGCTTGTGTGAGGTGCACCAATTCAATTGATACTGTACACACAACTCTAGTTTAAACAAGGGAAAATATTTTATCGGTCATAACTTTTGGAGAGAGAAATAGCAGATACTGGACAAGGATGAGAATTTAATTGCATGTGTTGACCACCTGTGTTTGTGCATAAGCGTTTGCATGTGTACTTTAGGCTTTGGATTTTGGATATGTGTGCAATGGCAAACAGCACTTTTGCAAGTTACACTAATAACATCAGTCTTGCTTTCTAAATGCATGAACAAACTGTAAAAAGTAGTCATACGTGCAATTTATGTAGTAATGCAAGTCAAAGTAGTCATCCATGCAATGAATTCTGAACAATGTTGGCAAAAGTGGTATAAAAAACCAACTGATTTTTAACAATGCTTTTTGTCCGATGCATTTGGAAATCCCCCATGCTTGGATCCAGCTGCGCGTGAAGGAGGGCCGTGTGGGCCGATGAGGAGATCTGAACTCCGTCCAGCTGAGCACATGCCCTTCACTGTCGAGCGAGATCTCCTCGAGGCGAGCCCATCGACACAGCAGAGCCGGGGATATCGGTCTGCAGGGAGTCGTGGGATCGGGGTTACCAGCGAACCCGTCAGTATGTTCAGGCGTGCTGCAAAATCACCAACTCTTCCTCATCATAGGATTTCTGCTTCTCTTGATTAATTAAGGATATTCGTCTGTGATAAAATGTTTAAATTTCACTACCTTGCATTGCTACCAATCTTTCATGTTTAAACAAATCAGAGCTTTTCTCTTAAAGTCCCCCTGTGGTCAATAATTTTATCCCTTAAAACTCATCTTTGATCACCAAAATGACAGTTTTTTCCGTGAAAAAAAATTCTTCATGCCTTAAAACATCTTGAATGTAACTCGACACCCTTGCCTCATTTAGTATGTGTGGTTCTATGAATATGCAAATGAGCCCCGCCTCCACTCACTCCCTCAGCTCAGAGATCCACTGGTTGACGATCACACGTTGATCTGATTGGTTACAAGGTCGTTTGTGACGTCAGAAACACCAGCGATTTCCCTAACTCGTTAAAAACGTCATTTGGGGAATTGGAGTTGATATTAGGAATTTCACTGGTTTAGCTTTTAGGGGAAGCTTCTTGCAACATTTTCATTAAAGGATTAGTTCACTTTAAAAAAAACTTTTGCTGATAATTTACTCACCCCCATGTCATCCAAGATGTCCATGTCTTTCTTTCTTCAGTCGAAAAGAAATTAAGGTTTTTGATGAAAACATTCCAGGATTTTTCTCCATATAATGGACTTAAATGGGAACCATACGGTCCAAGGTCCAAAATACAGTTAATAACAGTTTCAGATGCAGCTTAAAATGTCTTTAAACGACACCAGACGATGAATAAGGGTCTTATCATGCGAAACGATCGCTCATTTAAAAAAAAAAAAACAACGTTTAAGTTTTATAAGCTCACATGCCCGCCTTGCTCTGTTCTGTGTGACTCTCCTGTTCGAACTCGTTCATCAAAATGAACAAATCTTTTTCCTAGTCATTTGATTCATTTCGGTCGTTAAATGAATCAAATGACTCGAAAAAAGATTTGTTTTTCGTCCGTTGGTGACGCCCCTCTGGAAATGATTTGTCTTTGCCAGACCATAACTCAGTTACAACTGAGAATGGTCTGGTTTTAACCAGGCTAGCAATAATTCTGATTAAGTGTAAAGAGAAATGTCTAATCGTGATTCTAATTTTTGAGCAAACTAATCGTGGTTGTCAGTTTAACTATTAATATCGTCCAGCCCAAACACGCTCTGGGTGTCTCTTGGTTTCCATGTTTGTGAGACTCTATGGGCTCTGTGTGTTTGGAGGGGCAGATTAACATTCCTGCGCTGACCCCTCTCCCCACTGCAAGGGTCAGCCCATTCACGGACACTGGGAACCGGGTCAACCAGGACAGAAGCAGATGCACAGCAACACACCAACACTGACGACCAGCCACGCACTTCATGTCCGAGGATTAGCATTATATTCCCATGCCAAAGTGCAAATGCTTACATACTGTCGTGATTCAACTCACATTCACAATAAACCCCTAGACTGAGTCGCTGCTTGATCTTTAAGGCTCACAGGCTCATCCGGTCACTGAAGTCAGCAGCGATATACACTTGCTCGCTAGGAACGTTTTTCTCCATGGAAGTTTTGCGTTTGGTGAGCTAATAAAATAATAAAACTCAGTCGAATCAATATTTTGTGTACAGTTATTTAATTACGCCATCCAGTATCGTGGACTCGCTCTCTCTCGTTTCATTCAAACGCAGCGGCGGCCATTTTGTGTCTATTGTTTTGTTCACTGTTGGATTATGAGATACAAACAGGTGTGATTTTAAAACAGTTTAATCTGAAATCAATATCTCTTATCCCCATAATTATGACTGTGTTGAAATGCTGTGTAATAAATGTTATGACTGTATACCGTAACTCTTAAATGTCCGTCTAGTTGAAACTGCTCTCTCCGCGGAAGCTTTGCGTTTAAAGAGCTAATAAAATATTTCAACTCAGATCAATATTTCATGTCTAATGATTTACTCATGTGGCAAGTCTCCGTGTAAAAAGCGGGATAATGTACATCCAGCCTCCGCTTCGCGTCCGGGTCCCGTATTTAGAGACAACCACCGGCTGGATGTACATTATCCCTTACATGTGACGCGTTCGGTGATGTGAGCTGCGTTACACGCGGGGTTGAAATGGTGGCTACAAAGAAAACGTTACTTTTGGTCACGGCTTGTCAAGTCAAGTCAAGTCAAATATATTTATATAGCGCTTTTCACAATACAGATTGTATCAAAGCTGCTTCACAGTATCAATCAAAACAACTTAACAGTGCTTGTTTATTACTGGAAAAGACATCCAAGTTTGGTAGAGCTGATCAGTGGTATGATGGGTCATTTTATTTGACTATCCCTCTGAATTTTCTCTGAATTTTCAAAACACCTCTCAAAATACTTGCTACGGATGCGAAAACGCAGAAAATCGAACCCGATCCGAATTTTTTTATGAGGGACGAAAGATTCGGTGTAAACGCGATTGACAACGTGAGGTCGTCTTTATTTTTTATGGTGAGAAAATTTCGGACGAGATTTAGTTTTGCAAGGACCTTTAGTTTAAAACATCACATTTATTAATTTTCCTGCCAATCACTAAAGGCTGTGTTGAAGATATAGAGGACACGCTTTTAATCAAGCTTCATTTTAACAAACCAATTTTGATGTTTAAATCACAAGATTGATCTTTTAGTCTATGCGGTTTTCATTTGATGCATGAATACAATTCCTAAACATTAGTTTTAGAGCATCTCTTAGCCAATACTATTTTTTTTATTACTTCTGATAAAAAGCAAAGTCTTGTGCAATTTTAAAAGTTTGTGTACAACTCGTTTTTATTTGAGTGTTTATTATTGCATCTAAATATAAATAGTAATGGTTTTTAATTGTTTAGGCTGTGTTGCTAATTTTGCCCTTTAATATTATAGTAATGTACCCAGTGAGAGGGTTTTCCTCTATAGTTTACATCATTTAGAGATTTTTTTTTTTTTTTTCAAGAAAAACTGGCATGATATATTTAGAAATGATATATCATGTCTTGAAAAACAAAGACGATTTGACGGTGGTCGTAGGAGAATCACTGCAGGACTGAGCGTCAGATCTTCTGAGTTCGTCGGAGATAAAATTCGGTCATTAATCGGCTGTCGGTGAACATGTCACACTAACGATCAAAGACTTCAGATTTTAGCCTAGAATCAGAAGAATCTTTTAGGATTTGCGAATTTTGTCTCAGACGGCCAAAATCACACAGTGTGAACCGGCTATAGAAAGATACGAGTGCAGAGCCATAATAAAATAGAGTCCAAATTGAATTAATCAATGAATCCATCAAACTCCAGATCAAAATGTCCACAGACACTAAGTTAACCCCCATCTGTGCTCATTGTCTGGGTCTGAAGGGAGAGGATATGGTTGAGTGGAAGCCAGAAATGTGTGACCCACTTCATGCCAAATGAAATAAACCACCAACGTGACCTTTATAGATCAAATTTGCTTCATATGACCACCAACAGGATGAAAATATCGGCTGAATTGGAGCACACAAACAGATATTGAGTGATTTGCCCCTAGAGTACAGTAAAGTGGGTGAAGGACTACAGCAGCTGTACAGTAGAGACGAGGAGCACCAGCAGGGCCCGGAAATGCTTTGTTCAAAGTTCAATGTCAGCATTTGGCTTCAAGGGAAACCCAATATGCCAGTGCACATGCATACATTACCAGTGTGTGTGTGTGTGTGGATGCTGAACGTTGCTGGAATAGCGACTGCTCACTGAGGCATGCTCAGTAACGCTTCGGAGGGTTTATAGGTGGATTAGTGCTCTTTGCTTTTCACTCGCTCTTGTTTTCTCTCCATGTACTTCGCTCCGTCTCTTATTTCAATCGACTGCTCATTTGCCACCACTGATCCTCAGTCGCTCTGCACTTCCTTAATTGGATAGGATGGGATTTCACCTCAATATTTAACAGCCTGTCGTGATGCTGGCTGTGACACTGATTAAGTTACAGCACAAATCACTATAATGTAGTGACTAAATTAGAGATTCTTATGTTTTAAACATGCATCCCATGTTTGAATATACTAGTGAGCGAGATATTTGATAGCTACAAATCTGTTGTATGTAAAAGAGCAGCTCGGATATTCTGCATTATATTTTGCATTCAATAGAAGAAAGAAAATCATACGGGTTTGGAATAACAAGAGAGAGAGTCTATATTAATATTGACAAACTAAATGTTTGTGAAATGTAGAGTGTACTGACACGTGATTTCAGGATTTAATTTACATTGACTGTAGATTCAATCTCTGAATCAAATCAAAATTTCTAGTTTTTCTTAAGAAAAAAACAATGTCTAAATGATGTAAACTATACAGGAAAACCCTCTCACTGGGTACATTACTATAATATTAAAGGGCAAAATTAGCAACACAGCCTAAACAATTAAAAACCATTACTATTTATATTTAGATACAATAATAAACACTCAAATAAAAACGAGTTGTACACAAACTTTTAAAATTGCACAAGACTTTGCTTTTTATCAGAAGTAATTAAAAAAATAGTATTGGCTAAGACATGCTCTAAAACTAATGTTTAGGAATTGTATTCATGCATCAAATGAAAACCGCATAGACTAAAAGATCAATCTTGTGATTTAAACATCAATATTGGTTTGTTAAAATGAAGCTTGATTAAAAGTGTGTCCTCTATATCTTCAACACAGCCTTTAGTGATAGGCAGGAAAATTAATAAATGTGATGTTTTAAACTAAAGGTCCTTGCAAAACTAAATCTTCGCACCATAAAAAATAAAGACGACCTCACGTTGTCAATCGCGTTTACACCGAATCTTTCGTCCGTCATAAAAAATTCGGATCGGGTTCGATTTTCTGCGTTTTCGCATCCGTAGCAAGTATTTTGAGAGGTGTTTTGAAAATTCAGAGCCACCGAATGACGAATACTAGGGATGAGCATCATTAAGAAATTATCGATATCGATGCCATTGTCGAGTCTGCTTATCGATGCGATTCCTTATCGATTCCTGTACCATTTGCTGAACACTTACAGGGTGGCTTTGAGAGTTGTTGGGTTTGAATGTCTAATTTAAAGTGATTTTAGAGAATGAAAACCAAGTGTGCAATATCTAGGGCCCTATGAAATCAGTTTTATTTTTCCCAAATTCCGTTTTCCGTTTTAATTTTTGGGACTTCATTTTTTTTACCCTTTACTGTTATTTTAGTCATAAAAAGAGTGTGCTTTTAAAGTTAATGATTAAAATGTATACAAATAAAATAGAAATGACCTTAAATTACAGACATTTAGTGAGTAGCCTTTTCAGGACAAATAGGCCTACTGCATGATCCCACATGACACTGCACTCTTCAAGTAACAACAACATATGGTTATGAGCTTTAAACTGTCCAGTAAAATAAATTATATTAGTTTATATAAAAGTTTAAATAAAAGTCACACTCTGTCTCTCTCTCGTCGCTCGCGGAGTTCGCTTCGCTTTAGTCCAGTCCGGCGCCTCATAGACAGACGCGGTGTGTGTGTGTGTGTGTGTGTGTGTGCGCGTGTATGTGAGAGAGACGCGTGAGTGATAGAGAGACGGAGGGAGAGCGGGGAAAGGAAATACAACGGAAAGAATACGCTGCGTGTTTTAAATAGCATAAAAAAATGAACGAAACGCAATATGTGGCGGCCGGAGTTGATTTTGTGGCCGCGATTGAGTATTTGTGTGGGAAACACCGCATAGACTACAAGTCACATGCAAACTGCTTGGCTCGGTACTGAGGGCTTATAGCGTCGAGTTTCTTAACTTTTTCGCCGACGAAAGCAGAGCCGTGGAGAGCCGCTTCGCCATGCTTTCATTGTTTTGATGCCGTCATTGGAGCTGATACCCAGATTTGCTTCCCCCGGTCTGCATTTAAAATGAAGCCACACTCTCGATCGTCTCGTAGCCATCGCGCTTTTGGGGGATTTAAAAATCCAGTCGCATACTGTAACGTCATGCCGCGACGCGTGAATGGATGGAACGGAACATTCGGAATCGTTAGTGGAATCGTTAACGTGTGGACGTGTACGATTCCGATGGATCGGAACGCTTGGAACCGGTTCCAAACCGGACCCTGGAACCGATTCCCAAGCCTAACGAATACGAAGGTTTCAGACTCAGTGTGCAAGGGCCTCAAGGCTGAATGCGTGACTCACTATTCCAGAACGAGCACCATCTCGCTGGCCATCTCGTAGACTTCGTGCAGACTGACGACGCGAGGACAGGCTCCCGCCAGCTCCAGGACGGCGATCTCGTGGATGATCTCGGTCCTGCAGTCTTGGCCCTTCCTCCTCTTCCTCATGTACTTCGCTGCAAACTCTTTACCGGTGCTTTTCTCCACACATTTCCTCACCACAGCAAACTTGCCTCTGAGAGCGAGAGAAAACAAGCGGAAGAATGTTTGTTAGCAGTTTGAATATCTCATACTGTAGCCAGACTTTGGACCAGGGTTATTATCGGTACTAAAACTATTAAAGGGGACCAAAGTCAAGTTTCAAAGTCTCTACTAGAACAGGTTTTAATGCTTGAATGTTTAAAAAACACATTATTTTCTCCATATTTGTCATTGTTGCAGCTCCTCTCTTCCCAGTTTGTCAGTAACGCTTTTCCCGAAAGCATCGTTAGCCAACTGTGGTCGCAAGTTCAGTCGTTATCAGCAGTTCAACGAGTCGGTGTTTCCCGAAACCATCGTTACGACGAACATTCGCAAACAGCGTCGCAGAGGTGTGTGTGTGAGCGACAGATCTCGAGCTGCGGTTAGAAGAGTTTCTAGTTTGCATGTGGACTCAATAAATCCTGATCTTGAGCAAAATAAGCAAGCTGACATTCAGTGCAATCTGTGTCTTTTATTTAGAATACATACAAATATAATTTACGCCTTTTAGTTTGTAAAGAGATTTAAAGTGTAGTTTTTGAAGAGTGCGCATGTGTGAACGAGCTCGAGTGCGTGAGAGTCTATGATTAAATCTGGAAATAAAGCAAAATAAAGCAAAAATTACTCTTCAGATGCCATGTCTAATCTATATCAAAACATCTAGCGTTAATTCGATCTCAAACAGATTCATTTAAAGTAGTTATTACTCCACCACCTGACATCATTAACCAATGTGGTTTAAACGACCAACATGCGACAATATGATTTCGGGAAACAGTCGTGGCTAGACAGTTGATTTCTTTAACGATGAATCGTACTACGGTAGTGAAGCAGCGAGTGACGTCCCTGTACGGGAAACACACCCGTTTGCTTCCTGTCTCTATGAAGCCCCTCCTCCTGAAAAGCACACTGTGCTCTAATTGGTCGGCTGGAGCAGTGTGTTGTGATTGGTCGAGCGCTTCGAGTGTGTTTGGGAAATGTCCCGCCCCTTTCCATAACCGCCAGTTTAACACACTACTAACTAACTCAACCAGGCCCCGCCCCTTTATTCTGCGTATGAATTATTATAACGAGGAATATTGTGACGTGAATATTGTGACGATTCACTGTGCGAATATGATTTTTTGCCAATTAGCTGAACGCAAGATGCTTTTACACCACCAATCTGACATACTAGTAGAGATCACATTTCCATGCGTCGCATTAAACGGTCACATACACACACAAAACAACTTTGTTCAGGGCCTCTTTTCATTTGATGCAGTGAAAGGCCCGGAGCTGGAGGGTTTGC
The DNA here is from genome assembly GCA_029959095.1 of Rhinichthys osculus. NCBI lineage: Eukaryota > Metazoa > Chordata > Actinopteri > Cypriniformes > Leuciscidae > Rhinichthys > Rhinichthys osculus. The sequence continues at coordinate 30,012,963 of JARWKJ010000023.1, forward strand.
GGGCAGTGAGGGGGGGGGGGGGGGGGGGGGGTACAGCTAAAGATGGCACACTTGTTATCACCGCGCCTTTGTCCCCCGGCATATTTGCAGGATGAAATCATCCCAAAGCCCGAACCGTCCCTCTGTGTCCCAGTTTAGCACTGAACTTGAAGATGCAGGGGCAGACGATGAGGAAGAGAAGGAAAAACAACACACACACACACACACACACGCTGACAGACGAGGGAACATGTCGCCGAGAGGATTCTTGAGGAAAGTGTTGTATTGTGAGTTTGAGACGACAGCCTCCCGCTGAGCTAACTACCATGTTCCCTACAGCCCGGGGAGTGGAGACTCTTGTGTGTGTGTGTGTGTGTGTGTGTGTGTGTTGAGATTCGTGCCACACTGACAGTCTGTTCTCACTGAAAATGTATTGCACTGTGTGTTATTTCTGTACAGGTTTCCAAAAAATATTCATAGCGGCCCTTACAGCCCGACATCCATCCCTCATATGTGGACAAACAGGCCCTAAAACCCACGTTATTGGTCCAGTCAGAAGTGGACATGACAAACTATCCAAATATAACAGTGATTTAAGAGTGATTTAATTGATGTTTGATCTAATTTCATTAGTCAGAGTTAGACATGAGTGATCATTTGCACTCAATCCCAAAAAACATTTTTTTCTTTGAACAATCCAGCATTGTGCAGTGAGACCAGAATGTCAAATTTAATACTACTTACGGTATAATAATGATTATGATGATGATGATAATGTAGCCATTTATATTATTACTACTACTACAATAATAATAGCAAATATAATTTGACAAATATCGTTAATAATAATATGTTTTTTTGTTTTAGGATTGAAATGTGTTTTCGGTTCCCACTGTTCCTGTGTTTTACTTGCAATGTTTGCCTTGTTTCCTTCGTTCCTGGTTCGTTTCCATAGTGTTTCGAGCTCTAGGAGTCGGCCGTACCAGGGACAGGAACAATATCACTACCAGAGAAATGCCAAATAATAACACTTTTATTATCTTCAACATGGGTTTCGAGTCAGAGGTAGACAAGTCCAAAATAACACACAGAACAATATTTTTTCAATCTCTACATTTTTCTAAAACAAAAATAAAAACAAAATAAACGACGTGCCTACCACCCTAACCCAAAAACAGCGTGAAAAGATGGATATACAAAATAAAAGTAGGTCTAACAGTATTCAGGCACAGGGAATACTAGTCTACAGAAATTGAAAACAGTTCATGTTTCATTGTATAAATGCATTACAGATCAACTCTTCTCACTATCTTTTGTTGTTAAACATTAACGACAGACATAAGCAGATATATTAGGCTGCTGTCACTTTAAGAGCTAATGCGCGGATTCAGTATACTGATACACGTGTGGTTTTTCCTCAACGGTTTACATTCACATCAAGACATCACCGACTGTGTTAATGTGAGTGCTTGCCAAGGCGGGTATTTTGACAATTTTGTACATTTATGACCGTTTACGTGCAATAATACGTGAAAAAGCACTTAAGTTTGGTACTCACAAGCGGTTTGAGAGCCGGCTTTATGTGTGTGCATAGACAACGGTTTCTCAGAGTGCACGCAAATACTACTGAATGCTTTAAAATGTTTAAATTTACAAGTTGTGCATATGATGAACTTTTTTAACGATGCAACACTGGCCCGATTAGGCAAGTGAAAATCCTGTCCAGAAACACGAGCAAAAGTCTTGTATCGCAGACGATGTGGTGATGTGAAGCCAAGTGTGCATTTTAAAAGATTGTCTCACAAAGTTTTCAAATTACTGATTTGATCTGATAATCTGTGTGGATTAATTTGCACGTTCATCCAATGAATGAGTAAAGTCATGTGCAACACCCGGACTCCTGCGCCTTTATGTCATGTTTAACAAATACATAAACTGGAAGGTGACTGATGGAAAAAAGCCACTAGACAAATCCTTAAAACAGATTTAAGATCGATTTAAAACGCAGCAAGGGAAGTCTCAGACGCATCGTTAACCAAGCCTGTGTGATGCGCTGCTCAGACACGAGGCCTGGCGAGGCGTTCAGACACAGCGAAGAGAAGCACCGGGGAAGATTTAGCACGGCTGAACTGTGGAGGAAATGCATGTTAAACGTCCCGAATCACACCGCGATGTCCTGAACTGGCCTTCTCCGTCCATCTGCTCCCGGACCACATGCACCCACGCTGATGATCCAAGCAAGCAATGCACAGGGTTATTATTCATAATCGCTCGTTTCTCGGGGCTAGAATGACTGATGTGCCTCGTAAGAGATGCATGTGGGCGTCTGTGAAAAGGGCTTGTTTTCAAGTCTCTTGAGGTTAAAACTATATGGGGCTCTATTTCAAGGATCCAAGCACATGGTCTAAAGTGCACGGCGCAAGGGTCACTTATGGCGTGTCCCAATCTACGTTTGCTAGTTTAACGACAGGTAAAAATGGTCGGCGCTCCCGGCGCATGGTCTAAAAGGGTCGCCCCTATTCCCTTAATGAATAATGGGTGTGTTTTGTCTCTATTCCCTTAATGAGTAATGGGTGTGTTTTGGGCGTAACGTGCAATAAACCATCAGAGTCTCGTCTCCTATTCCCTTTAAAAGACAGTTGCGCTCGCGCCAACAAAAATAGCAATGCGCCAACAAAAATAGCAACGCGCCAACAAAAATAGCAATGCGCCGACAAAAATAGCAATGTGCCAACAAAAATAGCAACGCGCCAACAAAAATAGCAATGCGCCAACAAAAATAGCAATGCGCCAACAAAAATAGCAACGCGCCGACAAAAATAGCAATGCGCCGACAAAAATAGCAACGCGCCAACAAAAATAGCAATGCGCCGACAAAAATAGCAATGCGCCGACAAAAATAGCAACGCGCCAACAAAAATAGCAACGCGCCGACAAAAATAGCAACACGCCAACAAAAATAGCAATGCGCCAACAAAAATAGCAATGCGCCAACAAAAATAGCAACGCGCCAACAAAAATAGCAATGCCCCAACAAAAATAGCAACGCGCCAACAAAAATAGCAATGCGCCAACAAAAATAGCAACGCGCCAACAAAAATAGCAATGCCCCAACAAAAATAGCAACGCGCCAACAAAAATAGCAACGCGCCAACAAAAATAGCAATGCGCCAACAAAAATAGCAATGCGCCAACAAAAATAGCAATGCGCCAACAAAAATAGCAATGCGCCAACAACGCGCCTGAACACACATCGTTCTCAGCCCACGGGCGCAAATGCATTTGCTAATTCAACAACGTGGCACAGAACGTGAAAATGAAAACTGCGTTGGGCTGAAACTAGCAAAAAACGTCTTGCTTTTTAGGATAGGGCCCATGATGTTTGCCTAGGACACACATTCCACATGCATTCCTGCACGTTCTTCACTGTGACCGACACTGGAGAGATGCAAGATCAGCAGAGTATCTGCTGAAAGTGAAATCAGCCGGGACTAGCTCACCTGCCATCTGCTAAAGGCATCCTGGATGCAGGATCTGATAGCAAACATGAATCCATGCAGGAATGTGGAAATGGACAGAAGACGACTTCATGCATTCTTTGTGAAAACATGTGCAACATTCAGTCACATTCAATTGTCTGAAACAAAGCAACTCATGAAAAAACCTCAATGGGCAGATGAAAAAAACAAAAAAACTACACAGGCAAACGTATTGTTCTTATGTTTTAATTGGGTTGCTGAACCAAAATGGTTGGACTGACCAGGCTCATGTGAGAGTCATGGGTTCAGAAAGGGTTTCAGCCATCAAAGGAAGTTTTCCTTTATTTTCCATCCCCGTTCTGTCCAGATCTCCTGAGATTTACTACACACAGCTGGGATTGCCTTCCTCCTTTCTTCAAAAAATGTGGTGATTAATGGGGGAAGTAGAAGAAAAATGTCCTTGTTCTGGGCTGTCCCAATAAAATCTGGGTGTAGAGTTAGGAAGGGTTTCTTCAAGACAGTTCTTTGCCTCAGAACTGAATGTCATTTGGGTCATGTGATATGCAACCAAAACCATCTAAAATGAATGAAATCAATTCCGATAGATGTGGTTGCAAGCTACTTTTTTATTCCGAATGTGTTACTAATATGCATGTAAACACAGCCTGTGTTTCTCTCACACCACCTCAGTAACAATTCCAGTGCAAATGACCTACTGTCTTTACACATGGTCCAAATAGACAATGGGTTTGCTGTAAGAACTCGATGACATCGTCCTCATGTGATTTAAAGGTAAAATACTGTAATGCTTGACAAACGGGCTCTGTGAATGTGATTGACATCGAGTGCACTCAGAACGGGAATGCATATTCTAATACAACTAGAAAAATTAGAATATCGTGCAAAACTTAATTTGTATGATTATGGCTTACAGATATAAAAACCTTTTCACAATATTCTAATTTTGAATTAGGGGTTTTCATAAGCTGTAGGCCATAATCATCAAAATTATAACAAATAAAGGCTTGAAATATCTCACTTTGCATGTAATGAGTCTATATAATATATTAGTTTCACCTTTTAAGTTGAATTACTGAAATTAACTTTTGCACGATATTCTAATTTTTCGAGTTTCACCTGTATGGTCTTTATCTTGAATTCAATGTCTGGTTTTGTATGGTCGAAAGCATAAATGCATTTAAACCCTCTTTTTTGGACCAAATATGAGTAATGTTCAGCAAACTCAACGGTCCTCTGGGAAATCTGATCCCATGCAATATCCTATATGGTATGTCATGCATCCCTACATCATAAGTCACTTGCCTAACTAATAGGTTGATGGTATGCATGACTACTAATAATAAAAATAAAAACGTGACCTTGCATCTGGAGTACTTTAAGTCTTCAAACAAAGACTGCAACTATACATGACAGTAAGACATTGTTGAAGATTGACTCAGAATCCAGCATTCATTAAAATCCCAACAGTGTCGTGATCACTCTGATTGAGGCCGATTCAGAAACACTAAAGTACCTTCCGCTCCTTTGAAAACCTAATAGGCTTTTACTGCCCTTGCCTGCATGGCTTGGCATCCCTCCATTACCATGGTGTTGCGTTAATCTGCCCGGCTTCTTAAAACACGAATGCCACGGGGGAATGTGATAAAGAAACTCTAAGCTCCTCACATAATACCTGGCACCCCAGAGGCCTCCGGTCGCCCGGCCGCAGCTTTGGAGAGCCCATCGGTCCCCGCTGCTGCTTTGAGGCGGAAGGCTTTGAATACTTTGGTTTCTGAGAACTTCAACGGATGTCGCACGAGACTGTAACTAATCGTGACAACAGCTCACGACGTGAGCGGATCATTTACAAATGAAATTTTACCAGTGACCAATTTTTTCAGGTCGCACTCTCGCCATGATGTGGTGCAGATGTTGTGTTAAATATGACTTCTATTATTGAATGGCATTCAGAAAGTGCTCCGCGGTTGACCGAAGTTGAGTGCTGGAGATGCAGACTGTGATTTGGAGACTTTGGTGTCTTTTAAAATGAGCACATTTCCAGAGTCTGAGGACTCGCACAAACAGCCCGAATGCAATGGCTTTCATGTGTGCGGGACGAGGGTTGACGGCAGGGTCACGGTTTATGTGAAATAGCGTCCATATCAAGAGCAGATGGTCTGTCTGTGTGAGAATAGGGTTTATATGGTCAGCAGTCGGCCAACTTGTAAGATAGAAAGTTATGGAGAAACTGTGAACATTACTCATACTTGGTCCAAAAAAAGAGGGTTTAAATGCCAGTGTTTCCCCTACGAAATCCAGTCATAAAAAAGGAATTTAGTGTATAACGCGGAATTTCACGGAATTTGTAAATTTGAGGAAAAAATAGAAAGCAGTTCAGTATACACTTGAAATCAAATCGCGATGTAGACTAGTGTGTGTGGATATTAAAACACAAAGACTATTTAAATACGAATCCTGCATGTTCTGTGTGAATGAATGGTGCCGCCGACGCGCAGTTTCATTTACCACACACACACACACTGAAGCACGTGTGACGCTTGCGCTGTTTTTTGGCCTATATGAAGACACAAATGCATGAACTTCCTCTCCAGGCTCTAGATCCACTCTGAAAGTCACTTTGTGATCATTTAACCGCTTCATTTGAGAAAAACTATCATCATCACAAACACACAGAAACTCAAAGGGTCTTCACAGCAACCCGTCAAAATAAAAGTTTGGTTTAACTTGACAGAAATATATTACTGTTGTACATTACAATTTAGATATTTCCCAATGTAATAATACACTAACAGTAATAAATTATCATCAAAACTGAAAATTTAAAAAATTAAGGAATAATCCATGTTTTAATTTTAACAGTAAAGCTCATTGTGCAGCACGTTATTTGACAAAAAGTTTATTTAATTTCATGATTAAAATTGATGATAAATGATAAAATTTGTGTTTTATGTCTTCATTTTATTACCAGAAAAAACACAACACAGAATGTGTGAATTTTTTTTCATATATTAAAAAAAAAATGTTGTATAAGTTTAATGATTCATAATACATGATTCCAATTAATTAGACATGCTTTTTGATTGCAAAAACAAATTTACACCACGTATCCGTAACACGCCCGCTCCGCAACACTAGCAGTCCCCAACCTCATAACATCAATGAAGAACATTACTGCAGGCTTCGACATGGCTGTGTTTACGATTAGAAATGTCAAACAAATTTTGCCTACGTAGGCGATTGTAGGCCGAATCTGTATCTGTATGCATGAGACTGTCTGAATACCGGCAGAATTCACATTTTTGTTGTAAAAAGAGACACATTATGCAGAAGTATAGTATAGTTTGTATGTGTGTTTGTCAGAGTCTAAAGTGTCTGTGTGACGCGCGTGTCGTGATGAGCTGGACGCACTCCGAGAGAAGGCGTTAAAATCGATTCCCTATTTTGGTTTTCGATACTTGTGTTGGTTGGTCCGATCGATTGTGCAATTGATTTCGAACGTAAAGTGACAGCCCTAGTAGGGTTAGGTTTAGGGGTAGGGATTGGGTAAGGACTACATTTTGGGACAGGAATGTTGATCCAGGACCATGTCTTACTCGGCAAAATCACAGTGACCGCTTTCGACCACAAAACCAGACATTGAATTCAAGATATGCATTCCAGTTCTGAGTGCACTCAATGTCAATGAGCCCGTTTGTCAAGCATTACAGTATTTTACCTTTAAATCACATTGGGACGATGTCATGAGTCATACAAATTCTTACAGCAAACCCATTGTCTATTTGGACAATGTGTAAAAATGACAAGGATGGCAATAGTGCAAGAGAATACTGACTATGGAGAAACTATTCAACAAAATGCCATCAGTCTGTCTATAGCCCCAATTCAGAAAATACACAAAAAGTTCAACTATATGCGTACAGTCACCAAGAAAAGACTAACTTCAAGTCTTCTTAAGATACAAATCACCATTTTCCAGTTATAAGAGGACAGACGACACAAAGACACACCCAAAGACCATCTGGACACGAATAAGATTTCAGATTAACATTTGCAAAGAAAGAGACCCAATAACTAGCTATTTAGCTAGTCTTTTTACACTATTGTGATGCATATCTGAGTGAAACGCTTCTGGAACAAGAACAAATGTGGGCGGGGCTTGATTGTGTCCGTGTGGAATTGATTGGCTGGTTGTGGTTTGCTATTGGCTGATCTCATGTGAGTGACAGGTTATAGCCCCGCCCACATCATCAGAGAAGAGAAGAGATGCTGCAAGAGGAACTGATTCTCATTCAACATTACCAGGAACATGAATGTAAAATAAAATAATGATCTGCACAGATAAATTGTTTATAATAAATATTAAAATATTTCAAAAAATAAGAATGGTTAACTTTGATTACATGGCGACTTTAAGGGTAGTATGACTTTGAACTTGGATATTTGGTATAAGGCAAGAGCACAACATGGGCAATCTGAGGTAAATACCTTAATCCTCTCGAGTCTCTGAGCTTTTGTTTACTAGACGTGACATCACAGATTCAGAATGAAAGTAAATCAACAACACTTCCTCTACAGAACCTTATCTTAGTCCCTTTCTGCGAATACTGAAAGAGTTTTGAGTTGGTTCTTGTAAAGAGTGTGACGTTAACAACCCTAAAATAGTAGTTCACACTCAAAAAACTCTTCAGAGTAAAAAAAAAAGCAGAAATTTTCTCTGTTTTTTGTTTTCAATCAGCCTATATTTATTTTTAACAAAATAAACAATCATTCAAAAAGATATATCTTTATTTTATAAGTTATCTGTTGAAAATTCCTGCATTATTGTAGCCTTGATGTAGTTTCAGGCTCTACTAGAACAGGTTTTGCTGCTTGAATGTTGATTACCGTAAAACTTCAAATAGTAGCCCGGGCTTTTATTTTCCCAAATCGTCGAACTGCACCGGCTTGTATTTGAGACAGGCGTCTATATGAGACAGGCCTTTATAATTTAGTGTTGAGATGTTGTTCATTGAGTGTATAGGCCTGTCTCTAATCTCTAAAAATCTCCAAATGCTCCACGTGAAACTGCGGTCTTCCGACCTTTTAGTATCGTGTCAAATTGATTTTGATTAATATGCGCGAGGGAGAGAGAGCAAGACAGCGCTCGTGTTGTTTGTAGACGTGAGAGTGCGCGCGCGCGGCGGGGCGCTCGCTCTCTCTCTCTCTCTGCTCGTAACGCGCCCTGTCAAGCGCCGCAGTCATTCTATTCTACATCACTCATAGATCAAAAAAGGTTTTGGAGGGACAACAATTTGCTTTGGCGGCTGCCAAAAAGCGGACGATCTGACGGTTTTAGAGGATTAAATACAACCCGAAACTAAAAAACAGACCCGGCCTCTATTTGAGACCGGCCTTTATTTACCCAAACCTGCAGCCACACCAGGCGTGTAAAAGAGACAGGCGTCTATTTGGGACTCGGCTATTATTTGAAGTTTTACGGTATTCTCCTCATATTCTCCATTGTTGCGGCTCCTCTCTTCCCAGTCTGTCAGTAATGCTCTGTTTACTTCCTGTCTCTATGAAGCCCCTCCTTCTGAAAAGCACACTGTGCTCTGATTGGTCGGCTGGAGCAGTGTGTTGTGATTGGGTATTAGGTGCTCTTTAATAACACAATACATTTATTTTTTAAAGTATAACAGTGCTGTTTTGTCTGCTAATACAGTGCAGCCCTCGACTCTGCACAGTGTTTGCTTTTCCATAAAGTTGATCTCTTGAATCTGTCGCATCTCCATTGGTCTCTGACGCAAGTTACGACTCTTATTAAAAATGCATGACTTCTGGTTGCTTTATTTCTATAAATCACAGTCATCATCGGTAACATCACTTCTCATTATAAGGGATTGTTTTGTTTAAAGCAAAGTAAATCTGGGATGGACTGTGCTGTGAAAGACATTAGCTCCATCGGCTTCATACTTTACAGTCGTCAAAGGAGGCCGCGAACTGCTTTCCCCCGTGTGCTTTCTGTCATGCTACACTTCACTTAATGCATGTGTTATATGAGGGCAGCGGCACTTTATTTTCTGCCGAGTGAGCTAAACACCAGTTTCAGTGTTACTCGCGGGGGAACGTGCTGGTTTTCTGAGGGCAGCATTAAAAGGGCGGTTGATTATGATTTAGATTGTTTAACTGTAGTTAGTGTGTAATGTTGCTGTTTGAGCATAAACAACATCTGCAAAGTTACGACGCTCAAAGTTCAAAGCAAAGGGAGATATTTTCATTTTCTTCTACAGAAATGGCTTTAAGGACTACAAGAAACGGGTGGTAGGGACTACACGATCTTCTTCACGGGTTAGTGACATCACAAACCCTAAAATTTACATAAACCCCGCCCCCGGGGACACGATTTATAGATTATCTTGACAGAATATGCTAATCAATGACACATAAGCTACATAAATTCATCAACTAACCATTCAGAAATGTCCTGTTGCTTCTACATGTTGTCACTTGTTCTTGAGTCTCTCCATCCAGACTGATCTCATGAAATGGCGTATGTATGACACGCCAATTCGTATTTCCATTTTTGGCGTGCTATCAACACGCATAATCGCTTTTCAGCGTGTTTATCAATGCCTTTGACTTAACGTTATATTACTGTATTATGTATATATAAATATATGACCTACCCCAACCCCGTCCCTAAACCTACCCGTCACTGGGGTTAATACCATTTATGAGTCTTCTCCTACCATCCTAGGAAAATAAATATCGCTCCACAGATGTAGATCTAGATTTTGCTTCGTTTCGCTCGGACATTTAACGGCGTACACATAAACGCGGAATCACTCGGACATTTAATGGCGTAGACATACACGCACAAGATTTTGGCGTGGACATACACACGGATAGCTCAAAATGCGTATAGATAACACGCCACTTGACTTGAAAGTGGCGTGTATGTTTACGCAAAGTCATGATGTCACGTTGCTCCATCTTTGAAATTTTCAGTGCATGTGTGTGTGTGTGTGTTAGCAGCTCCGATTACCTCACACATGCACTGAAAATTTCAAAAACGTTTAGCCTAGAGAGAGCGCAGGTAATTAGCATCAGCAGGCACTCGTACAGGAGCAAAAGCTCTTAAAGACAGGGAACAGAAACAACACACACACACACACACACACACACACACACACACACACACACAGCTCCTGGATTGAAAGCTGAGGCCTGTTTGTTCTGTGTCTGAGACATGGAGGAATAATGAACTCTGACATGTGACCCGGAGCAGAGACAGATATTTTCTTAACGTCTAAGGAAAGAGCATTACCTCATCCGAAAGCCTTTACGGTGTTTTCTTGGACCTGACTAGGCCCTTTCAGCACCTCGCTTTTGTCAAACAGTGGCAATTATGCAGAAAACAGATCTGGTCTGCTTGCCATGCCTTAGTGCAGACAAACAAATGACATGCTCTGACAAACAGCATTACCCCAGTTTGGGCTGTAGTTCAAGAAACATTAAACATTACATGGAATAAAGACCCATTCACACCAAGGATGATAACTATAACGATAAAGGTATAAACTATAATGATAACGACAGAGAAATGAAATCGTAGGAATCACTTTCAGACCGATTTTTTTTTCCCAGAGGATGAACGATAAAAACAGCCAATCAGAATCCACCCTTGTTGCTAAGCGGTCGCCACGATTCTATGAGATTCTATGTAACCCTATTGGAGTTTTTGTTATGTTGTGTTTTGATTTAAAATGATGATTTCCAGGCATTCGTCATCCAAACTCACCCTGCGATACCCCTTCAAGTCATTACACGTCCGTCGGCAGATTATTTGCATGGGCGTTTGTACGCAAACCCACTTAATTGACTTCCTTAGGAAAGCAATAGCACAATTTGGCATATCATTCATGTCAAAGTTGAATACTTTAGGGCTTTGTTCTAGAAAGTTGGCAAAATATAGTTGGTATATAGACATTCGTGAGACAGGAAATTTACACTGGCACTCAGATCATCATCATCGCCTCTTTCGGACACTCAAGCACTATAAGGGCTTCAATAACACACTTGGCTTTCACATGACACTGTTTCCATGGAGCAGATGTTGCCTTTTAGACCCATACAACATGAATGGCACGGCAATGATGTCATGGTATCCCACTCGGCTGTTAGAGCCGGGATTCTCTGGGAAAGAGAGCAGAAAAGACTGGGAAACACAAAGGGAAAAAAAATATATAAATCGCACAGCACAGATCCGCCAATCAAGCGGCAGAACTCACCCAGAAACCCCTGAGGTTTCTGAAAGAAGGGTGAGAGATTCTCAGCTGATGACATGCTGCTTAAGACAACAGTGAGACTGTGGTGTCATCCATTTATACACAGCAAACACATCCCTCACAAATGTACGACCTTAATTAAAAGATAACAAGGATTCACAGAGCTCAACACTAAAGCTGAACTGTGGAAGATCGAACAAACAATTTTATGCCTTCAAATGCCAAATTTTATGCCTTTTAAAGGGGTCCTATAATTCCCCTTTCACAAGATGTAAAATAAGTCTCTGATGTCCCCAGAGTGTGTGTGAAGTTTAAGCTCAAAATATCACACAGATCATTTTTTATAGCATGTTAAAATTGTCACTTTTGAGGGTTAGCAAAAACACGCCATTTTTGTGTGTGTCCCTTTAAATGCAAATGAGCTGCTGTTCCCGGCACAGGGGGCGGAGCTTCAAGAGCTCTCACACACACGCAATTAAAACTTCAAAACCTTTTATGTCTTTCTAGCCTTTCTAGTCATTGATTAGCATATTCTGTCATGATAATCTATAAAGGGCATTCCTGGGGGCGGGGTTTATGTACATTTTAGGGTTAGTGATGTCACTAACCCGTGAAGAAGCTCATTGTAGTCCCTACCAACCGTTTGTTGTAGTCCTTAAAATGTGATTTCAGTAAAAGAAAATATCTCCCCAAACTTTGCAGATGTTGTTTATGCTCAAACAGCAACATTACAGACAAACTAAAGTTAAACAAGTGAAATCATAATCAACCGCCCCTTTAACTTAGTGTTCTGGAAAATCACAGTTGCACAGCCTCTATAATAAATCAATGCATACCATAAGTGGCATGCATTTCAGTTAATTTAGGGGTTTCAAATTACATCTTTTTAACACCAGCAAATTGTAAATGGCACACTGCCATTAACGAGTCTGTGACACGTCATTAAGAAACTTGGCACGTTCAATGTCGCCCAAATGTAAAAAAAAAAAAAATACACTTATAATTTCACATGGAACTCTTCCAATCAAATATCTCAGGGCGAATCTGCAGAATGGGTTTCCTTACAGACGTTTGTTGATCTAAAGCGCTTGGCCGACGTCCACGGTCGATGGTGGAGGACTGGTCCTGATCCGACACGACTGGGTGATCCCGAAGCACAGTGGGGGAGGACTGGTCCTGATCCGACACGACTGGGTGTTCCCGAAGCACAGTGGGGGAGGACTGGTTCTGATCCGACACGACTGGGTGTTCCCGAAGCACAGTGGAGGAGGACTGGTCCTGATCCGACACGACTGGGTGTTCCCGAAGCACAGTGGGGGAGGACTGGTTCTGATCCGACATGACTGGGTGATCCCGAAGCACAGTGGGGGAGGACTGGTCCTGATCCGACACGACTGGGTGTTTCCGAAGCACAGTGGGGGAGGACTGGTCCTGATCCGACACGACTGGGTGTTCCCGAAGCACAGTGGGGGAGGACTGGTCCTGATCCGACACGACTTGGTGTTTCCGAAGCACAGTGGCAGAGGACTGGTTCTGATCCGACACGACTGGGTGTTCCCAAAGCACAGTGGCGGAGGACTGGTCCTGATCCGACACGACTGGGTGTTCCCGAAGCACAGTGGCGGAGGACTGGTCCTGATCCGACACGACTGGGTTTTCCCGAAGCACAGTGGCGGAGGACTGGTCCTGATCCGACACGACTGGGTGTTCCCGAAGCACAGTGGAGGAGGACTGGTCCTGATCCGACACGACTGGGTGTTCCCAAAGCACAGTGGGGGAGGACTGGTTCTGATCCGACACGACTGGGTGTTCCCGAAGCACAGCGGAGGAGGACTGGTCCTGATCCCACACGACTGGGTGTTTCCGAAGCACAGTGGAGGAGGACTGGTCCTGATCCCACACGACTGGGTGTTTCCGAAGCACAGCGGAGGAGGACTGGTTCTGATCCGACACGACTGGGTGTTCCCGAAGCACAGTGGAGGAGGACTGGTCCTGATCCGACACGACTGGGTGTTCCCGAAGCACAGTGGAGGAGGCCTGGTTCTGATCCGACACGACTGGGTGTTCCCGAAGCACAGTGGAAGAGGACTGGTTCTGATCCAACACGACTGGGTGTTCCCGAAGCACAGCGGAGGAGGACTGGTTCTGATCCGACACGTGTCTTAGACGTGTTTTAGATGTGTATTAGACGTGTTTTAGATGTGTCTTAGATGCGTTTTAGACGTGTTTTAGATGCGTTTTAGACGTGTTTTAGACGTGTTTTAGACGTGTTTTAGACGTGTTTTAGATGTATTTTAGACGTGTTTTAGATGTGTCTTAGACGTGTTTTAGACGTGTTTTAGATGTGTCTTAGACGTGTTTTAGACGTGTTTTAGATGTGTCTTAGACGTGTTTTAGATGTGTCTTAGATGCGTTTTAGACGTGTTTTAGACGTGTTTTAGATGTGTCTTAGACGTGTTTTAGATGTGTCTTAGATGCGTTTTAGACGTGTTTTAGATGTGTCTTAGACGTGTCTTAGACGTGTTTTAGACGTGTTTTAGACGTGTTTTAGATGTGTCTTAGACGTGTTTTAGATGTGTCTTAAATGCGTTTTGTGTGTTTTTTGCTGTTCAATGTGCAGCGCAAGTCTGACATATCGGCTACATAACATTATAATTGTGTGCTTGTGACATGGCTTTTAATGGGAGACTTGTTTTTGTAATCGGCTAAAAAATATTATATCAAAATTTGGCTAATATTATTAATACAAATTCAAATACAAAGAATTATCGGTTATCGGTATCGGCCAAAATGTTCATATCGGTGCATCACTAGTGAAGAGAACGGGAAAATGTACATCCCTTTTAGGGTTTGCACAAAATGTTGTGCATATAAATGTTGTTACTCCCCAAAAATAACAAAATAATCCTTAGGAGTCTCTGGCTTTACAAATCCTGATTCGCCCCCAAATGACATCAGATCAAATCCACGGAATTAAAATTCAAATATGATCGTATGAGGGTTTTATGAATGATTTACAAGTCGAACATTTTCAGCACTCTTAAAAACTTCCAGTATGCCAATAATCAGACTATACCTCTTAGTCCATTCTGGAACCGATAACCTTAAGCATTCTGATAACAAGAGTAAACTAAATAAAACTAATTCACCTAGCCTAAATATTTGCTGTGCTTCAAAAACAAATGGATGTTTAAAGATAATATAAGCTTATCCAATTTCAGCGGTGATTGGGTCTGAATTATAACTTTAGTGCATGGGCGTTTTATAATAGAAAATAATCTGGTCTAAACAAAACAAAACTACTCTACTAACGGTCAATGATATTTCCTCAAACACTCGTCAGTCTTGCGAGACATCAGGTACAGCCAGCTGTTGTCCTTGTGTAAGACTATTTGGGCTAATTAGACTCTAACTGTACGACGTACGTACACACCGCCGCCAACTTGAGCTTCCAAAGTTACCGGAAGTCATTCATTTTCAATGGAAGCTTCTCTCGGCTGCAAGGAGCGTCAAATCCATCGGCGTCGCATTTTGGGCGACCGGAGCGTCAATCAGAAAGTTGAAAGATGCTCAACTTTATGGTAATGAGCTATGACGCGGTTCAGCGGCAAAACGCCAGCAACCAATCGGAACATAGACGTCCTTCGCGCTCCTGATTCCGGAGAAACATACGATGTAAACTTTCGTTCCTACCAAAACATTAGTTCCGAGAACATTAGTCTTCTCCGCAAATACAATACAGTAGCACCAAACACAACAACTTCGCGATGATCCATAATGACCCGCTGATACACATTTGAGGATGACCGCAACTTTTATTGGAAATATTTCCGAACGCTCGGTTTAAGCGGGAATGCAATTAATTTGCTCACGGTAACACCGATTTGACCAATTGCACTAGATGCAAATAATAATAATTATAATAATAGCTAATTATTCTTTTTTTTTCCTGACCAAATGTGACCAAAACGGGTATAAAAATTATAAAAGGTTTCTAGTGTCAATGTATTGCTTGTTTTTTCTGTTTATATTTCATATTGTGAAACTTCTCGTCTCCCATGATTGAACAACGTCAGAGCGGCCAAAGCGTCAACAAGCTTCCCCGTACTTTTTGACAAGCTTCCTTAACAGGGCGGCCAGAGCTTCTTTGCAGCTCAAGTCGGTAGGGCTGGGTACCGAGTTCGGTACTTTTTTAGGTACCGACCGAATTGCCTCGATACTACAGAGTATCGAAACATGTCTTGTTTTTCGGTACCAAATTTCGGTACCTAAGTGGTTAATCTCATCAACGTCAGTGAAACAATCATGCAGCATGATTGGCTGTGGCGGAAAAACACTAGTTTACGCGGCTGCCCAGAGACGTGGCTCGTCGCACGTGAGGCTGTAGTGTGTGTGTGTGTGTAAGCGTCCCAACCCAGATAGATAGAAAATATGTGGCAATGATGATCCAAAGTGTATGTGCCAGACTCGATGCCAGAAGCACGCGATGCAATATTTTCGACAAGATAATTGCTGCCAAGACCGGTAACACGGTAAATCTGATAAGGCACTTAAGAAGCGCACAGAATACACTTGAGAGTAATGGCGTATTCACACCGAACGCGAATAGAGCGTCAAATACGCGTTTAGTTAGATGCTTGAATCTTCCGCTCGAGTTAAAATTTTTCAACTTGCGTGGAAGACGTTCGTGGCAAACGCGTCGCCCAATTCGCGTCATTCGCGACGCCCGGCGCGAATGATGCATGTATTCGCGTCTTTGCATTGACTTTGTATGTAATCTACTCGCACAAATAATTAAATTCGCGTTCGGTGTGAACACACCATTAGTAGGCTACACACTTGTTCATTAATAAACAATTAAAATATCTCCTTGCTATTGTTTCCCGACACATCCATAATCATTAGGCTACTTTTGCCAGTGCTTTGCCGGCAAGCTTCATGTGTGCTGAGTGCGAGGCATATATCCCGCCCCCAGTAGCCTATATTTAATTTAATTCACATTTATTTGTATAGCATTTTTCACAATACATATCGTTTCAAAGCAGCTTTACAGAAAATGCATGCGTCTAAATTACAATTTAGAGTGATCTGTTATCAGAGGTGACAGTGTAATGCATTTCAATTAATTTCCATTCAGTTTCATTGTTAAACAATGCATTAAGTTAAGGCAGAAACAATGAGCTCATTGAAGTAAAGAAAACATGTTGTTAAATGATTAGAAAACATAGAAAACTTTAGCATTGGTGCTTTTTTACATACTCAAAATATGTGTAAAAAAGTCAACAAACTGAAAAAATAAAATTTAGGTAATGTTGTATTGTTAAAGCTGGTTACATAAAATTGGTATCGAAAAAAGTAGCTATCGTTCAGGAACCAGTATCGAAGTCAAGGTATCGGTATCGAACATTTTGTTACGATACCCAGCCCTACAAGTCGGCGGCGGTGTGTACGTACAGTAAGGCCGTGTGTCCACAAAAGCGTTTTTTCACGCGGCTGGCGTATTTTTTTAATTGTTTTCAACGGGAGCGCCGCGTTTTTAAAACGCCATGAGCGTAACGAGGCGCTGAGCGTTTTTTCACGCTGAAGCGTTGAGCGCTCTGGGTTTTTTACTGGTCGTCGAGAGTTGATTGAAGAATGTTCAACTTTGGGTAAAACACAGCGCTCATCACTGTCACTTTTTACCCAACCGACCAATCACAGTGGAGGAGGGGCGGGGCTAATACCACACTGACCAACCGTCACAACATTCTTTCTGTACAACGACATCCACCAGCAGAGCTAACCGAACAACATGGATGAAAAATACATTTAGTATGAAACAAATTATCTGCGAAATCAGTTACAAATAACCTGTGCTGCGGATATTCTTTATCAGGATGGAAATCAGAATCATTACTCTTTTGCCAGCCACTGAAATCAATCACTGAAGACTGTTCTCTATGAGCATAGCCATCAAAATAACAACCAATGACTTCCCTGAAATCCCAAGCTATTCGAGTTTAAGGAAGCAGATGGAGAGATTGGCAGAACATGCTTCACGTGAACTAGTCACCGATTTGTCCTATCTCTTGCCTTTTCATCTTGAATGGGTCGTGGCAGACATCCAGACTTCCAAACTTCTGTCCATTAATCCTGATGTGTTTTGCCAACAAACGGATCAGATAGCCTGCTGATATTACATGTCCGAGAGTTTGTCTTGTGTGACTAATACAGCATAATTTTGGGAGCATTGAAAAATTAACAAACTATTTAAAAAAAAAGACTTTTTTTTGTATTACTTGTATTTTGGTTACTTGTACTTCACACTTAACATCAGCTTGAGTTCAAACTTCAGTCCCTCATGCAAAAGGTACAGTAAATGTCCCGTTTATGGATTAGCCATGCATCTCAAGCAGAACTTCGTTGGTATGGAGAAATTAAAGCTAGCTGTGCTGCATTAGGCGTAAAATAATACACATGCTGAAATCTTTTTGTGCTTGCATTGCATATCCTGGGTACAAACAAGAGTAACAGTGAAATCAGAGCAGTGTTTTCATAGCGTTGAACTCCTACAGAGACTTGGCAAAGGAACACCGCCAACAAATGTGCCCTGTGTGGCTTAAAAACCACTGCGCCCTGGCATCCATGCTAGTGCCATCAAATGTTTTCCCATTATGTGATCCAGCTTGAGTACATTAATGCACTGCATGCCAAAGTTTATAGGGTGTTTCATTAAATGTCTCTCACAGGAGCAGATCAATGCATCTGAAAGACATCTAAACGGCAAAGCAATGCCAAATCATGTATTTTAAGTCATGCATCACACTTTTTGCAACATTACATTGATTGCACTGCATGCACTGGCAGAACCATATGCACAGGGAATCTTTAGACATTCTCAATCCACATATACTGTATATTACCCAGACACTTATAACATGCAAGGCAAAAACATTTCTCGAGAATTTATTCGTGGCTTTAGCACTTACTAAAAGCACCAGGTACCAATTAGAAGACAACATTAATACTTATGAATCCAAAAAAGGCACAATTAAACCTTTTCAGGGAAATTTTATTATATATATATATATATAGATGCACGTGCATCAGATTAAAAACCACAACTTCTGGTTTGACTGACACAAACACAGTCAGGTAGACAGTTAGACAGTTTAAGACGGAAGACATTTTTTTTACAATGTTTTTTTTTTTTAAATTATTATCTTACGAACTTTAGTAGTATACAAAATGTACATATTAACGGAAGTAGTGTCTCACCTGCCGAGCTCTCTCCCGGGGATGACGTCATAGCGCTCGGTGAACGGCTCGCTCCTGATCGCGGTTCGGATCTCGCACAGTAACCCGGACCGGTTCTGACCCGATTCACACCGAACACGGCTTCTGGACTCGCTCGTTCGTGGACATTCGGGAATCATAACGGCTGCTGATCTGTTTTATCTCTGTAACGTTACTTATACCTGTTTTTTTTTTACCTGCAAGCCCAGTCCACTTTATACAGTGAACCGAATACTATCACTCTACCTCGCTTAATAAAACAGTTTATCTCGCTGAATTTAGACCGAACATGGAAACGTGTCCAAAATATAAACTGTTGATACTTTCATCTTCGGTTAAAAGTCCTCCTGAATGAGTTTAATGTTCAGGCTGTGATGAGGAGAACAGCTTTCCTCAGCTCGCTCCTGCTTCTGAGTAACTGAAGTCAAACTGCTTCTCGGACTCCAGTTGCCGGGGCAACAGACGTGATTGACAGGCCTTTCCACCAATCACGATCAAGCACTTGCCGGTGGGCGGGAGGAGGTTCTCCTTGAATGACATTTAACCAATAAGAGACGAGCAATTGATTGATTGATAAAATTACTCTTACAGTTATAAAAAGACTGATGTTGGGCGTATTATGAGAGGACATATGTTCTCTCATAAATTCGTTGAATGTTTATACATGAAGCGACTGTAATCTGAATTTATACATTATTTATACATACACGTTTACCTAGTTAATGAGGACGTAATACGGGCTTTTATTCTTAAATCTAATCATGCATTTAAAAAAAATGGGGGTGAATTTAATTCAGACATTAAAACTTATTGTGGTGTCATTGCAATAAATGTGCACCTTTTCTGATAATAAACACCCTATATTTTATTATAAGATTTTGCTCTTATTCTGTGCGATTTAATATAGGCTATATGTTTTATATCCCATTTAAACACACACACACACACACACACACACACACACACACACACACACACACACACACACACACACACACACACAAACACACACACACACACACACTGAAGAGTGCTTGTTGATGGGATTCTTCCAAACACTGGAGCGAGTGAGGCCCTCTAGTGCTTGAACTTGAGTATTTATGAATGTATTGTTTTGTAGCAACTCTCCACAAAAGTGGACATAATTAGGCTAATGCATACAACATACAACAAAGTGATTGTTTATTGACATTTATGTACAACAATTTGGGGCAAAAGCAAAGTCTGTTCATCTCGAACAAATTGACATCAGGAAATTAGGCTGATATACAGTAATTAGTATTCATAAATATTTATATTTACATTTTCAATTTTCATAGCAAGTAAAGAGTTTTCATATGCAATTTCATGAATTTATATTGAACTCAAATACAAAAAGAATATAAAATACAAAACTGCCAACAAATAAAAAATGATAAAAATGCATCGTTATAACATCATCGATTGAGCATTGTACTACTGCAAACGGTCAGATAGTCATTTCACAATCTCTGTCAAGAAGTAAAACAAGTTACGCTTGATAGTGTGTGTTTAATACACCGATTCTTCTGTCAGGGGAACGGCTTCAGAGTTCATGACGATAAATGCAACGACACACACTATCATAAAGCCTGCATGCAGTAAATGCTCCTGACATGATGACTGTGATTATCAGAGTGTCCAACACAAATGCAAATAAAAAAGCACCACTTAAGATATTGCATACATATTAATAATAAAAAAATCAGGTTATCTGGTTCTTGTTGCCTGTAGTAATTTTATAAATATGACACAAAGTCTGTTTGCATTTAGTTTTAGTTACACTTATGAGGGACAAACCAACCCATGTGTGTATGACTTGTATGATAAATCATATGCATCATTAAGAAGAAGATTTTTGTTTTATTAATAATAACGATAAACCTGCAATATACAAGGTGGAGCTGGGGTCTTAATAAATTTGTTAAATATATTCCAAGCATTTCAGAGAAATATAGTGCATGATTCCAATGTTATTGTCAGTGTCATTATTATTATTATTATATGAAGTTCATCCCTAATAAAGAGATTTGTCTTTAAGAAGCATTAGTTAAACTATTAGAGAGTTATTTCTCATGTGGCCACACACACCCTACAGACAGACAGTTCGGATTAGATCAGTGTTAGTGTCACTAATTTGGTTTAATCGTGCAAAAGTTCATTTATTTCAGTAATTCTTCAACTTAAAAGGTGACACTAATATATTATATAGACTCATTTCATGCAAAGTGAGATATTTCAAGCCTTTATTTGTTATAATTGTGATGATTATGGATCACAGCTTATGAAAACCCCAAATTCAAAATTAGAATATTGTGAAAAGGTTTTCATAAGCTGTAAGCCATAATCATCACAATTATAACAAACCAAGGCTTGAAATATCTCACTTTGCATGTAATGAGTCTATATAATATATTAGTTTCACCTTTTAAGTTGAATTACTGAAATAAATGAACTTTTGCTCGATATTCTAATTTTTCCAGTTTCACCTGTATACCCTGCAGTGTGTGTGTGTGTGTGTGTGTGTTTAGGGATTATAAGAAAGCAAATAATCTGCTGTGGTTTGGAGTTCAGCCGATGATATGGTCATGAAACTTGTTCGGTCAGTGGTTATGTTCGAAATAACATACTACTCATATTCCCCATATTATTTATGCAGCATCCATAACGACGTGCACGACACACACACATACAACACCCGGATGATGTTTTACATCACATTATATATCTAGAGCACACTGTGTGGAGTATTGTATCCCATAATGCAATGCGCCAAGATCATTCTGACAAATTTTCATTTTCACACATTTAACTATTTCTGATATGATAACATGCTAAATTATTAAACATGCAGAGCGTATTGATGTGTGCCATAAGCATTGCATATTACTGCACTTTTGAAGTGCTATATGTTGCATATTGTGTAATGTTTCACATACTACATTAACTTCATAAAATACTGGCAGTGTGAAGTACAGTATATAATGTGCAGTATTTCATAAGCAATATGGGTTACACTTTATTTTAAGGTGTCATTGTTTTTATGAAATTATATATTTAAGTACTGAGTAATATTAATTAACTACATGTATTTACTATAGGGTTAGGCTAGGATTGGTTGAGGGTTAGTTGCAAGTAATTATGCATAATTTACATTTATTACTATGGTAAGTACATGTCAGAATGACACTGTAAAATAAAGTGTTACAGCAATATGTTAGTATTCCATTTCAAACATAATCAGGCACTGAAAATCCCAGTTCACCACATTTTAAGGGAATAGCCAATCAGAAAGGAGATAGGGGCGAGCGGGGCACAAACTAACGCTTAATCTAACGCTAACGCTAACACACACGGTTTAAAAGTTTCCACACATCCCAGCATGACGAAACTTAGTTGCCATAGCAACACTATATAGAGAAAAAAAATGCGAAAATAATTTTAATTTAATTTAATTTGTTTAATTTAAAAGTACATTTTTTACTTATGTTAATTTTTCATCTCTGTCTTTTGTGTTTATTTAACATTAGATAAATCTGATAGATAACAGGCCAATAATATTCAAAACATCATCTTTAAAGAGGCATATACACCTAAACATATAGTTTATTTTTAAAGATTGACATTATTTTATATGAAAAAGTTAATTGTATTGTATTTCCAAAATATTTTAGTTTGTCTTGTATATTTAGTGATTAGATCAGATAACAGTAATCTGTCATATGGTGATGTTATAATGAACTCCACTATGGGGCATGTTGTCACAGTTTACTTCCATTCTTTCAGGGGAAATCAAGAAAAAAGTAAACACTGTATTAATAGAACAAAACCACATGATTTTACTAGACATGTGTGAAATTAATATAGGAAAAAATAGTCAAAAAAGTGTTATGTTGTGCCCCGCTCTCCCCATATGCATAAAATGTCACTATTGCAATTATGTAACTCCCGCAAATACAGAAAAGTACTACATATCTTGTATTTTAGTGCAGAAACATGCTATTTCAAGTCATTTAAAAACAAAATGCCCAGATTTATTTACTTTAAAAATCTCTAAAAAGTCTCTTGTGGCTTGAGTTATTGAAAAAACAATTTATTTACAGTAATAAAAAGAAAAAACTATTCTCAACCAAGTGTCCCTTCTTCACTCCAGACCAAAGGTGCTGGTCTCCTCCACCGCCGTCAGGAGCTTCTCGTACAGCATCGTGTGCGATGGATAGGGAGGCAGATCCAGACGGTTGAAGCACGTGTGAGCCCTGCAGGAGACGAAGAGACAGGGGTCAAAGGTCAAGGGAGATTTCATCCTGGCCTCTGAGTAAACAGGCGACATACAGTATAAACACTGAATTTCTGACACACTTTCCCCATCTTCGTCCCAGCAAAGCATGTGAAATTCTGTATGTGAGTGAGGCATCTGTGTCCTCTCATCACACTGGCCGTATTTAGCTCTGGCTGCCGACGCTGAACACACACACACACACACACACAGTGACACACTCCCGCCGCTCTAACCCTGGCAGAGACGCATGTAGTGCTGACGCCGCCCGGCTGGGATCCGCAGTGCTTCTGTTTGCCAGACGGACCGGGACTGATGACTTTCAGATCAAGATCAAGCCTGAGTGAGCTTTAGCAGTCGGTTTCAGGACGACACTAACACTTTACAATGTGCAACTTTATTAGTTAACTAACATGAACTAACAGCGAGCAATACATTTGTTACAGTATTTATTAATCTTTGTTAATGTTAGTTAATAAAAATAAGGCTGTGCATTGTGTGTTCATGTTAGTGCATTAACTAATGTTAACAAATACAACCTTTGATTTGAATAACGTGTTAGTAAATGTTGAAATTAATATTATCTAAGATTAACTAATACTGAAGAAGTATTGTTCATTCTTAGTTCATGTTAACTAGTGAACCTAGCTTTATTTACAAGTCTAAGTATGAAAAGGCTTAATGTGATTGAACTGCACATGGTAGGTAAAGAAAAACATTAAGCTTATAGACGACCACACAAAGATCTGTTCGTTAAAGTACTAATTGGGTGATGGTGTCCTAAAAACATCTCTTAAAGGGATAGTTCACCCAAACATGTAAACTCTGTCAGTAATTACTCTCCCTCATGTTGTTCAACCCCGTAAGACTTTCGTTCATCTTCGCAACACAAAGTAAGATATTTTTGATTAAATCTGAGAGCTGGATCACTCCTCCATAGGCTTCTAAGAGATTGAAACTTGCCGGCCCAGAAAGTTATTAAAGGCATCGTTAAAATAGTCCGAGTGACGACAGCGGCTCAACCTGAAGTTTATCAAGCGATGAGAATACTTTCTGTGCGCAAAAACAAACAAAAATAATGACTTTATTCAACTATTCATCTCCTGTGTGGGCCTCGAGTGAGTTCACGAGCGACACACACACTCACACACACACACAGAGACACAACGGATGCGCGAGAACTGAGAAGATGACGCAGACGGTCTCGATGTTGTGTTTACAGTGGTTGTAAAGTGTGCATTTCCTGGATGTCCGAATCGTGAGAAACCAACGAGAAAACGTAAAAGTGCCTCACCAATGCTGTAAAACGAAGGGCTTACCTTTCACACTTTCCCATCAAATGATCATGAGCGTCATCTTCTCAGTTCTCGCGCATGCGTCGTGTGTGTGTGTGAGTGTGTGTGTCGCTCGTGAACTCACTCGAGGCCCACACAGGAGATGAAGAGTTGAATAAAGTCGTTATTTTTGTTTGTTTTTTGCGCACAGAAAGTATTCTCATCGCTTGATAAACTTCAGGTTGAGCCGCTGTCGTCACTCGGACTATTTTAACAATGTCTTTACTAACTTTCTGGGCCGACAGAATACAATCCCTTAGAAGCCTATGGAGGAGTGATCCAGCTCTCAGATTTAATCAAAAATATCTTAATTTGTGTCCCGAAGATGAACGAAAGTCTTACGGGGTTGAACAACATGAGGGAGAGTCATTACTGACAGAGTTTACATGTTTGGGTGAACTATCCCTTTAAGCTCTGTGCTTTTCATTTCACGTCTCTCATTTTGTTTCTTTTCACATGAGAAAGAAGTATGACTGTCAAATATAAATGGAAATGTAAGGATCTAAAAGCACTCTTTCAATCAATTCTTGTTTTAAAATGAGATATAATATTCTTTCCATGAAATGTAATCTATGAGGAATATAATGGCAAAAATCCTTTGGTTTTTAATATTCCGCCCAGGTCTCTGAGATCCTGAGCCTTTCTGTGTAGCATCTCTAATAAAGCACATATACTAGTCATCTAAATGGTAATGTAATGGTAAAGTTGACAAAACAAACTTTTAGCAAAATATGCACATTTTAAATCGTCTCAACAGGCCAATAATATTCAAAACATCATCTTTAAAGAGGCATATACACATTTTTGTATGTATAATGAGAGCATCTCATTCTAAAGGTTAGGATTATGATTTTTCGGTAGGACTACAGAACACTCATTTCTTGTTTGCTGTTGGGTTTTGAGTGGCATTTGGACCCAGAAACGGAGACAAGTTTTATGTCAGACTTAACAATTGGTTATGAAAAGGGTTTGAAATGAACTTTTTCACTCACCGGCCATTCAGAACTTCTACTAGCCCCCCAAAAAGAAAGAAATTACCCAGATTAACGTTTTATATATATATATATATATATATATATATATATATATATATATATATATATATATATATTTCAAACAAAGTACTGTCATCCAGCATCTCCTCAAATCCTCTTTCACCCTTTTCACCACAAATGTGTTTTAGATGGACAGATCAATACAGTACAATGAAAATAAAAAAAATGTAGGATTTTGGACAATAATGTCTTTTCTGTTATCCAAATGCTTTTTTATCTTCGCTATTGCTTCAATGGAAATGAACAAGCGCACCGTTATTTGTTGTGTAGTGACGTGTGTGTGCAAGTAAGCCAGATATGAGCCGATTCTGTGCAATACACTGTATTTAATATATCATGATGCACTAAATTTGTGCAGATTTGTCTGACATGAACTTCCCCAGCAAAGTGAGTAAACATAATAAGTAACACACCAAATTAGCCAGTGATTAAACAGTGTTAGCGCCACAGTAGAGTTTTACCTGTGTTTGGCGAGTGTTAATCTCAAACCCTGGTTATGAGTGTCTCATGCAGTGTATACCTTGGCAGAGAGGTTATCTTTCCCCACTTCTCGATGCAGAAGCGCCTCAGGCCGTTGCTCCCCCTCAGCGCTGCGAATCCCTCATAGGGGACACTGGACGTGCCCGTCACGAACTGGAGCAAACGCAACCTCTGCTCATTGTTGAAGCGCTCCACCGCGGCCCAGAACCAGCGCATCACAATGTGCCCATCATGGTAACCTGAGGTTCATAGAGATACCAGTAAAGTTAAAGGTGAAGTGTGTGGTTTATGCGACACTAGTGGCATCTAGTAGAATTGCATAAATAATGCCACATTTTCAAACCAATTTGCAAATGGCCCTTTAGCCTATCGCGTCTCCCCCACCTCGAACATCACAAACACAGGTCTTACGGGAGATTGTGAAGGCATGTCTGATCAGGTAAAACAGGCTACTTTCAATAAAAGGTCCAACATATTAGGAATACTTGTAGCTGTGTTGCGATGTGGCATGATTAAGTAATTGAGTAACTAATAGTCTGTTTAGAGCGAACACGAGCGTTTTTGACATGGTCTTTCTGAACAGGTGCATGATGATGTTGTATTGAAGTAGAATGTTATTGTAGCATGTTTCATCCCAATGCCCCGTTCAGTTTGACGTGTTAATGACCTTTTTAATCTTTGAATGTCTAAATGCAATTAATTTTGGCTTGCACTTCTGTAACCAAAGCTGAATGTCTTTTCACATGTAACGCGTCGGTCATGGCCCCCACTAGGTAAACACCTTCTGGCTCCGCCTGCTACAGTACCTAATCTCTCAGGTGCTACAGAAGCCACGCCCCAATCTCTCAGCTGCTACTGTAGGCACACCCCAATAACTCAGTTTACTACAGTAGCCACACCCCAATCACTCAGTTTACTACACTAGCCACGCCCCAATCACTCAGCTGCTACTGTAGGCACACCCCAATAACTCAGTTTACTACAGTAGCCACACCCCAATCACTCAGTTTACTACACTAGCCACGCCCCAATCACTCAGCTGCTACAGTAGCCACACCCCAATCACTCAGCTTACTACAGTAGCCACGCCCCAATCTCTCAGCTGTTACAGTAGCCACGCCCCAATCACTAATCTTACTACAGTAGCCACGCCCCAATCACTCAGTTTACTACAGTAGCCACGCCCCAATCTCTAAACTGCTACAGTACCCACGCCCCAATCACTCATCTTACTACAGTAGCCACGCCCCACACTCTCAGCTGCTACAGTAGCCACGCCCCAATCACTCAGTTTACTACAGTAGCCACGCCCCAATCACTCATCTTACTACAGTAGCCACGCCCCAATCTCTCAGCTGTTACAGTAGCCACGCCCCAATCACTCATCTTACTACAGTAGCCACGCCCCAATCACTCATCTTACTACAGTAGCCACGCCCCAATCACTCAGTTTACTACACTAGCCACGCCCCAATCTCTCAGCTGCTACAGTAGCCACACCCCAATCACTAAGCTTACTACAGTAGCCACGCCCCAATCACTCAGTTTACTACACTAGCCACGCCCCAATCACTCAGCTGCTACAGTAGCCACGCCCAAATCACTCATCTTACTACAGTAGCCACACCCCAATCTCTCAGCTGTTACAGTAGCCACGCCCCAATCTCTCAGCTGCTACAGTAGCCACACCCCAATCACTCACGCCCCAATCTCTAAGCCTACTACTGTAGCCACACCCCAAACTCTCCGCCTCTACAGTAGCCACACCCCAATCACTCAGCTTACTACAGTAGCCACGCCCCAATCTCTCAGCTGCTACAGTAGCCACACCCCAATCACTCAGCTTACTACAGTAGCCACACCCCAATAACTCAGTTTACTACACTAGCCACCCCCCAATCACTCAGCTGCTACAGTAGCCACACCCCAATCACTCAGCTGTTACAGTAGCCACGCCCCAATCACTCAGTTTACTACACTAGCCACGCCCCAATCACTCAGCTGCTACAGTAGCCACACCCCAATCACTCAGCTGTTACAGTAGCCACACCCCAATCACTCAGTTTACTATACTAGCTATGCCCCCATCACTCAGCTGCTACAGTAGCCACACCCCAATCACTCAGCTGCTACAGTAGCCACGCCCCAATCACTCAGCTGCTACAGTAGCCACGCCCCAATCTCTCAAATTGCGATTATTGGTTGAGCTGAAAAGAGATTGACAGATCTGAGCGGAGGACTCTCAATGCCTGGAGGGCTCAATGTTTTCACTTTTGGGGGAGATACTAATAGTAGTCAGTAAACAATAAACTGGGTTAAGAGAATTTATTTAACATAAAAAAATCTTACATATCACATTTAAACACCAATATGTGGATGTCCAGTGCACTATAAAGCTTTGTCCAAAATCTATGTAGTAAGCTGTCTACTATGGGAAGCGATTTCGGACACAGCCCTAGTGATCCTGCAGACCGTAATTAGCTGGCACAGGTCTTTTTAGTTAGGGCTGGAGATAAACTCTGATGGAAAGTGGCCCTTCAGGAGCAGGACTGGACACCTCTGCAATGGAGTATAATTTTAGCATGTTGCTAAGCTAACAATGGCACTCTAAAAAGCATTATTATAAATAGCACACACAAATATTGGGTAAAGTAGTCCTTTTGTTATCCTTCCCAATATCAAATGTAGTCAAGACAATTTTGTCTTTACTGACCTTGTCATAATGCATTCTGTGAACGATTTCTCCATTAAGGAAACTGACTCAGAGTTTGGTTGAAACAATCTCATTTAAATTATGTAAAGTATAAGAAGAAAAGAGAATGCGTCTCAGTAAAAGAGGCCCTTCGAGGGTCTCTATCTGAATGTGCATAGGCTCTGCAGGAAAAGTCAACAGAAGACTCCAGAGTTTCAAATGAGGTCATCTCGACACTGTGAAACCACAACACCGCAGGGTTATATGAAATTCTACAGGGCTCACCCGTTATGCTTTCAATGTCAACAGCTCCGTTCTAAGTAATGAACTAGACAGATGGGATACTTGTTTTGGCATTTGCGGTGAGGTAAAATACTTTTGACCCTCCATAATAATTCACAGCAGAGTACCTAAAAGAAAAGTGAAACCACTTCACATGGAACAAATGGTAAACCTCAGCAATCAAGCGTCTAATCACTAATGAAGACCATGTGAACATTTTTCTCCAGTAATTAATGATTTATGGATAGTTTTGAGCATTTCTGGAGCTATATTGACTATATTACCTACTATTGACAGTAGTTCCCATGTCATTTTGTGAATTTTTAAAGACACAGTAGGTATCCGCTCACCTCCTCTATATTCTGTGTTGGATCTCCAGTCGTTCAAATCGATCTCAGCCGTTCCTGCAATGACCAACTCCAGCTCCCGAGCATCGAACACCGAAACCAGACGGGAGTCTACGACCTGCATTGTCAAAAGGTACATCTGACATTCAAATATCTGAATCTGATTAGTAAATACTCATTTTACTAAACCTTTGTGTAGTCTGGCTACTATTCAAGCTGACGCACCTCATAGAAACCTCTTACAAGGGCTTCGGTCTGCTGCATAACCCCTCTCTCCACCCTCCATCTTGCCATTCGCTCAATGTACTCCTTCTTGTTCTTCTCTGTCACTTGGATATTGGAGCCCCCCGACTTCAGTTCCCTCTCCGTCACCTGTCAAACAACGTAAAGGAGTTTTAAGGGTTGGGACAAACCTTTGTTGCAGCAAAATAATGTTTATAATTCAAAGTATTAGAGACATGGCAGGTTAAAAAGCATTAATGCACTCTCAGCCATCTTTTTGTTCTAAAGGTGAAGTGTGTCATTCTTTAAATCTTAAAACATTTATCCCAGATTAATATAAGTAACCATAAGTAAGCCAGGGTTGTCCAAACCTGCTCCAAGAGGGCCAATGTCCTGCAGTTTAGCTCCAACTTGCCCAAACACTGGTAGTTTCTAGTGAATCTTGACTAGCGGGTTCAGATGAGTTTAATTCAGGTTAGAGCTAAACTCTGGAGGACAGTGAAGGAGCAAGAATGGAAAACACTGAAGTATTGAGCAGATCAACTTGAAGTAACAACTACCGAAGAGCATAAACCAGTGTTTCTGGTCCTGGAGCCCCCACTGGGATTGAGAAACACTAGTGTAAACACATGGTTTGGTTTGTTTTGGTGACCCCGACGTGCCATCCTTTACACCTTTAGTGCAACTGGTTACCAGGTTTGGTTTGCCTGAGAGCCTCCATTAGGTAATGGAGATGCCTGAGAGCGAGACTCAACTCTCAAGTTTCTTCAGTACTGATCAATGATCATTATCACTGCAGGCATTTTGGTAGGACACGTGAAAAACCTCCTTCGAGGTGCTTTAAAAACAGACCAGCACCTGTCCAAAGACCTCCTCATTGACTGTAAACGTTAGATCCAAGATGTCAGTGATGTCGTTGTCCTTCATCCATTGTAAGCTCTGGTGGAACTCCTCATCCAGGTATTCCAAATCACTCAAATCTGTCACTCTATGGACCATAAAACACAGACATCCAATCAAACGTCATCATTCTAAACTCTGCTTAAAGTGAATCCCGGGTATTAAGACATGTATGGCTTAATCTAATGTAAATGATGTCTTCTACTGACATATGTAGTAGAAAACCCATGAAAGATTAACATTATTTTAAAAATCAAACATATTTTGGACAATTGGGGGGGCCATTTTTGGTCCGCAATGCATTCTGGGTCGATGACGTCAAATGGTTGCACTCGGTGAGCTACTGGCGCTACCTGTTGCTATTTTTACCGCAACACAACTCGGAATATAAAAAACTGACACAATGTTTTAGTAAGAGACATCATTTACATACAAGTCTTAATACCTGGGGTTCACTTTAAGGCTGGAATGCACAACACGACACTGCACACGTTTTTGCCCCGATTCACAGTCTGGACAAGTTGAGGCTAGAGAGAGTCTATAGATTTAAGTTCACATATTTCATAGTGAAATACGTCATATTTAACAGAAAATTGTATAGTGTATGATTCCATGATTGCATAGACTATGATTCCATTCAGTCAGATGATATAAAATATGTTTGATATTTTGAGCCAATTTTAGAATTTATTTTTTAATTAGTCATGTCTCTCCTAGGAACGAGGTGCATGTTTCTGTGTGAGTGTGTTGTGTTTGTAATGACCTGCAAGTCAGCTAGTGTCGTTTAGTGTATGAAGCCCAGTTTTTCCCCTGGGTCGTTAAGTGTGTGATATGTAGTGTTTTAAAAATCTGTTTAGAAGTCGTATAGTGTATTCCAGCCCAATGGTCTACTCTTGACACTAAAAAACCATTGATACTCACAGTCTGAGTAGGGCTTTGTAGAAAGGACGGGTGAAGAAAGCATCCAATAGATACTGGTGGATCAGAGCCAGACCCAAAATACGGCCACTGAAACGGAACCTGTGAGGGTCCAACAAAACATTTATTCATATCATAATGTTCAATACATGCTTTTGCTACAATTTCAGCCTTTAAAAATTCTTTACCTTGTGGATAGGGCTTGAAAGTCAAGCCAACTTTTAAATTCAATTCAATTTGTGAATTTGAACACCGACATTCACCAGACGAGTCCTTAGCTTGGATAAAGTTCAAGGCAAACTTTGAGAATTTGTCTTTGTATTTAGTTTCCTAACGCTATAATTTACTCAACAAGAGGGCCGTTTTCCCTGTCAGTCAAAATCCCGAAATGAGAGACGAAACAAAGAAGTAGTGTGACCGCTTCTACATGGCTTTCTTTCCAGCTGACCAGAAGGCATGCAATTCCTCAACCACAGACCACATCAACCCGAGAACTACAAAGTTGAACTTCAAACACATTCCAAGTCTAAGCAGCCGTAATTAGGGATTCAGATAGACAGTAAGGTAGAAAGAATTTCTCACCATTCCAAATGGTTCTCTACAAATGCAGACATGGGGCTGATCTGCACCATATACGTGTCATTGGCCGAGTACTCAAACAGACCGTAGTACGGGTTAAACATCTCCTGAGACAACAGGAAAAAGAATTCCCGCGATGGCCCGCTGTAGTCCAAACTATGGAGAACATGAATGCGATATGTTAGATCAGTTAAAGGTGCAAATTCAGGTTTGAGTGAATCTCAATAGCATGCGTGTGAATGATTGTCTCATCTGTCACTGTCTGGATCGGGCGTGACGGCAGTGATGTTCTCTCACCCTTCCTCTCCCACAAAGGCGATGTAGAGCTTGTTTCTCTGGAGCTCTTTACGCGAGTACGCCATAACTTGATTAAAGGTGCCTTCCAGTAAGTGTTCCCTTCGGATGATGAGCCTTGATAGCATCACAAAATTAAACCATTTCAAAATCAATGAAAATCATATGCTGAGGTATCTATCTATCTATCTATCTATCTATCTATCTATCTATCTATCTATCTATCTATCTATCTATCTATCTATCTATCTATCTATCTATCTATCTATCTATCTATCTATCTACCTAGCTGTCTATCTATCTATCTATCTATCTATCTATCTATCTATCTATCTATCTATCTATCTATCTATCTATCTATCTATCTATCTATCTATCTATCTATCTATCTATCTACCTAGCTGTCTGTCTATCTATCTATCTATCTACCTAGCTGTCTGTCTATCTATCTATCTATCTATCTATCTATCTATCTATCTATCTATCTATCTATCTATCTATCTATCTATCTATCTATCTATCTATCTATCTATCTATCTACCTAGCTGTCTGTCTATCTATCTATCTATCTATCTATCTATCTATCTATCTATCTATCTATCTATCTATCTATCTATCTATCTATCTATCTATCTATCTATCTATCTATCTATCTATCTATCTATCTATCTGTCTATCTATCTATCTATCTATCTACCTAGCTTTCTATCTATCTATCTATCTATCTATCTATCTATCTATCTATCTATCTATCTATCTATCTATCTATCTATCTGTCTGTCTGTCTGTCTGTCTGTCTGTCTATCTATCTGTCTGTCTGTCTGTCTGTCTGTCTGTCTGTCTGTCTGTCTGTCTGTCTGTCTGTCTGTCTATCTATCTATCTATCTATCTATCTATCTATCTATCTATCCGTCTATCTATCTATCCGTCTATCTATCTATCTATCTATCTATCTATCTATCTATCTATCTATCTATCCGTCTATTTATCCATCTATCTATCTGTCTGTCTGTCTGTTTATCTATCTATCCATCCATCTAAAATTCAAATGAGCTTTATTGGCATGAATGTGTAAAATAGCACAATATTGCCAAAGCAATAGACATATACAAACATATATGTAGATAAATATCTATCTATCTCTATAGCACATTCATAATGAAAAACCTGCAGGCACACTTACTTAATTTTCCCGGGCCCCTGGCCGTAGCCTTTAGCCTCCAGCTTTCTGTAAAAATTGCGCAGTTTTGCCTCAAAGTCTCTGCGGTACGGAGCCGGCGCTCTGGCCCTCTGCAAGCCTGTCAAATACACAACACCACCGCATATAACTACATATATGAACATGTCCTTATTTGAAAATGTCTTACAATTAATTCAAATGAAATAAAAGCATGTTTTCATAGGCAAGAAGCCAAAGAAAAGATACATTTAATACGACTAAAATTTCTAGGGCCATCAAAGAGAAAACAACAAAGCAAATGGAGCAGGAGCAGAATCATGCTGTGAAATAATCTTAGTTACACTTTGAGCTTTCTCATCAAACACTAGCTATCATCCGAAGCGAACAGGCTCATTAAACCAGCGCTATCGGCACAGCAGGACATCCAGCATGAAATGAAGTCGCTTTAACTCATGTCTCACTGGGGTGTGAGTGTGTGTGATCAAGCACATTTCTGAAAGAACCGTCGTGACGCGAGGAATGACCAAGAGCCGCTGTGATTGGTTTAAACGGATGCGGGGAACGATTACTCTCGCTGCTTTAGGGAGAAGTTTCTGCTGTGTTTTGGCAAGCGGCGCTACACACAACACACTGGCTCATGTTTCCACACACATTTAAAAGGGCTTTTAAAAGAAAAGCTTAGAAGTTAGTATCTAGATGTTTGCTACTGAGCGAAAGAATATGGTTTATTAAGATAATAATCTAAAAATGGTTAGATGGTGCCTGATCTTTAACCTGTAAAATGGTTGTCTGTTTGTGGCTTTTAGTTTAGATTTTAACTTTGAGGCCCTCTGTGTACTTTTTAACAGGGTCCTATTCTGCTTTTTTCACATGTTATTTAAGTTAATCTATATATATCAGTGTTTCTGAAATCCTGAAACGCCTCCATTGTAGTCTTGAGTTTCTCCCGGGAACGAACACGTCACAATATTCCTCATTATAATAATTCATATGCAGAATAAAGGGGCGGGGCCTGGTTCAGTTAGTCAGTAGTGTGTTAAACTGGCGGTTATGGAAAGGGGCGGGGCATTTCCCAAACACACTCGAAGTGCTCGACCAATCACAACACACTGCTCCAGCCGACCAATCAGAGCACAGTGTGCTTTTCAGGAGGAGGGGCTTCATAGAGACAGGAAGTAAACAGAGCGTTACTGACAGACTGGGAAGAGAGGAGCCGCAACAATGGAGAATATGAGGGGAATAATCAACATTCAAGCTTGAAAACCTGTTCTAGTAGAGCCTGAAACTACATCAAGGCTTTAAAAAAGGGCTTAATAGGTCCCCTGTATAGTAGACAAAAATAACTTACTATACTCTTCCTCTTACATGAAAATACTAATGCCTTTTCTTGTAAACATAGGCAGTTTTTAGTTGGCTACAAAGCTAGAACTATCAGTAGTTTCACCTGTATCACTGTTGCCCTACTAAATGATCTGAAACTAGCCCAATGATAAAAGTCATGCAATTAAAGACTAAGTGATTTCCAAACCCTTGGATGTGATCATACCAGGTGAACTCTGAGGCGAGGATCCAGGAGAGCAGCGAGGGGAGAAGCTCAGGCCGGGGTGGAAGGAGTGAGATGGAATAAACGACATGATCTCGTCATCAAATAAACTGCATGACAGAGAAGAAAAACATTCAAATGTACACTGGTGGTTTGACATCATTTAGATGTGCATAAGAATGATTTCTGAAGGATCATGTGACACTGAAGACTGGAGTAATGATGCTGAACATTCAGCTTTGATCACAGGAATAAATTACACTTTACTATATATTCACATAGAAAACAGATGATTTACGTTGGAATTAATATTTCACAATATTACTGTTTTTACAGTTTTTTTCATCAAATAAATGGTGAGCATAAGCATCTTTCAAAAAAAAGTAAAAATATTATTTATTATTCCAAACTTTTGACCACCAGTGTATAGAGAAAATATTTTTGTATACTTAATATATTAAATGTCATATAAATAATATAAATTAAATATCCGAGTGAGTACAAAAAAAATGTAGGTAAAAAGAAACCATTGTTTACTTTGTCAGTTGTATCTTAAACTATATCTATAACTCAACAGTGTGTTAACTGTGGAGAGTTGCTCGAGCCGCTTCTTTCCAGTGTTGGTCCATGTGAGTAAGTCATAAGTCAAAGTGCCTTTGTTTGAGGAGTGATCTGAACCAAACACTGAGGATTGTGTTCAAAGACACGTCTTGTGGTTTTGCATTTCAACTAAAACATGACAATCATGCACGATTTCCCCTGTAACACACTGGAGTCCCTGTACCTCAACAGCATGACCAGGTCGGCGTCACAAGACAGCTTTTCAACACCTTGAGGACCTTCAGTCCTGATGTAATGGATTTTCTCCC
This sequence comes from Rhinichthys osculus, assembly GCA_029959095.1. Taxonomy (NCBI): domain Eukaryota; kingdom Metazoa; phylum Chordata; class Actinopteri; order Cypriniformes; family Leuciscidae; genus Rhinichthys; species Rhinichthys osculus. Next base: position 30,048,973 of record JARWKJ010000023.1, read on the forward strand.
TGAGAGAAAACATGTAGAAGACCCAGAAGAAGCATGTAAACATTCACACCATCTCACATTTCCACTCTCACTCTAATGGAATGTAATTGTTCTTAAAGTAACAGTAATGCACAAGTTGAATGGGATTATAGTGTGCATTCAGGAGTGCTATTAAGATAATGATCAGCTTTCTGCATTAGTGATGCTGTAATGCACACGTTACTGTATTTACGAAGTCAAATGCTTATTCACAGTCACAAAACTTTGTTTTATGCATCTTTATGAGACTGTAACTATTTCTATATAAGCTTAACACTACATTGTTAGTTGTATCTTGTTATTTTTGTATTATTTATATACAGTTATTGTGGTAACAGTTTACAATAAGGTTCATTAGTTCACATTAGTTACTGTATTAACTAACATGAACTAACAATGAGCAATACATTTGTTACAGTATTTATTAATCTTTGTTAATGTTAGTTAATAAAAATACAGCTGTTCATTGTGTGTTCATGTTAGTTCACAGTGCATTAACTAATGTTAACAAATACAACCTTTGATTTTAATAACGTGTTAGTAAATGTTGAAATTAATATGAACTAAAATGAATAAATGTTGAAGTATTGTTCATTCTTAGTTCATGTTAACTAGGTAGTTGACAAATGAACCTTATTGTACAGTATTACCGTTATTGTAATTTGATATTTTGTTTTCATTTTAGTTTAAGTTTTAGTAATTTAGTAATAGAATGTGTCATTATGGATCTCTGCACTCCCAGAATATTTGTTTGCTGCTGTTACAGTGCTTTAATTTTCTTTGGCATAAAACGCCTGGGTTCTGTATAGTAGGACCTATTTAACTAAAACACGTGCTTGAGTTACTGAGTCCCCATCAGCTCTATAACCCGAGGTCGAGTCCCGGCGCTGACAGAGACGGCCTCACCTGAGTGTGTGTCTCACCTGAGTGTGTGTGTCTCACCTGAGTGTGTGTCTCACCTGAGAGTGTGTCTCACCTGAGTGTGTGTCTCACCTGAGTGTGTGTCTCACCTGAGTGTGTGTCTCACCTGAGTGTGTGTCTCACCTGAGTGTGTCTCACCTGAGTGTGTGTCTCACCTGAGTGTGTGTGTCTCACCTGAGTGTGTGTCTCACCTGAGAGTGTGTCTCACCTGAGTGTGTGTCTCACCTGAGTGTGTGTCTCACCTGAGTGTGTGTCTCACCTGAGTGTGTGTCTCACCTGAGTGTGTGTCTCACCTGAGAGTGTGTCTCACCTGAGTGTGTGTCTCACCTGAGCGTGTGTTTCATCTGAGTGTGTGTCTCACCTGAGTGTGTGTCTCACCTGAGTGTGTCTCACCTGAGTGTGTGTCTGACCTGAGTGTGTGTCTCACCTGAGTGTGTGTCTCACCTGAGTGCTGAGTGTGTGTCTCACCTGAGTGTGTGTCTCACCTGAGAGTGTCTCACCTGAGAGTGTGTCTCACCTGAGTGTGTGTCTCACCTGAGTGTGTGTCTCACCTGAGTGTGTGTCTCACCTGAGAGTGTGTCTCACCTGAGTGTGTGTCTCACCTGAGCGTGTGTTTCATCTGAGTGTGTGTCTCACCTGAGTGTGTGTCTCACCTGAGTGTGTCTCACCTGAGTGTGTGTCTCACCTGAGTGTGTGTCTCACCTGAGTGCTGAGTGTGTGTCTCACCTGAGTGTGTGTCTCACCTGAGTGTGTGTCTCACCTGAGAGTGTCTCACCTGAGTGTGTGTCTCACCTGAGTGTGTGTCTCACCTGAGTGTGTGTCTCACCTGAGTGTGTGTCTCACCTGAGAGTGTGTCTCACCTGAGTGTGTGTCTCACCTGAGCGTGTGTTTCATCTGAGTGTGTGTCTCACCTGAGTGTGTGTCTCACCTGAGTGTTTCTCACCTGAGTGTGTGTCTCACCTGAGTGTGTGTCTCACCTGAGTGCTGAGTGTGTGTCTCACCTGAGTGTGTGTCTCACCTGAGTGTGTGTCTCACCTGAGAGTGTCTCACCTGAGTGTGTGTCTCACCTGTGTGTGTCTCACCTGTGTGTGTCTCACCTGAGTGTGTGTCTCACCTGAGTGTGTGTCTCACCTGTGTGTGTCTCACCTGAGTGTGTGTCTCACCTGAGAGTGTGTCTCACCTGAGTGTGTGTCTCACCCAAGTGTGTTTCTCACCTGTGTGTGTCTCACCTGAGTGTGTGTCTCACCTGAGTGTGTGTCTCACCTGAGAGTGTCTCACCTGAGTGCTGAGTGTGTGTCTCACCTGAGTGTGTGTCTCACCTGAGAGTGTCTCACCTGAGTGTGTGTCTCACCTGTGTGTGTCTCACCTGAGTGTGTGTCTCACCTGAGTGTGTGTCTCACCTGAGTGTGTGTCTCACCTGTGTGTGTCTCACCTGAGTGTGTGTCTCACCTGAGAGTGTGTCTCACCTGAGTGTGTGTCTCACCCAAGTGTGTGTCTCACCTGTGTGTGTCTCACCTGAGTGTGTGTCTCACCTGAGTGTGTGTCTCACCTGTGTGTGTCTCACCTGAGTGTGTGTCTCACCTGAGAGTGTGTCTCACCTGAGTGTGTGTCTCACCTGAGTGTGTGTCTCACCCGAGTGTGTGTCTCACCTGAGTGTGTGTCTGAGTGTGTGTCTCACCTGAGTGTGTGTCTCACCTGAGTGTGTGTCTCACCCGAGTGTGTGTCTCACCCGAGTGTGTGTCTCACCTGAGTGTGTGTCTCACCTGAGTGTGTGATTTAAGAGACGGCCTCACCTGAGTGTGTGTCTCACCTGAGTGTGTGTCTCACCTGAGAGTGTGTCTCACCTGAGTGTGTGTCTCACCTGAGAGTGTGTCTCACCTGAGTGTGTGTCTCACCCGAGTGTGTGTCTCACCCGAGTGTGTGTCTCATCTGAGTGTGTGTCTCACCTGAGAGTGTGTCTCACCTGAGAGTGTGTCTCACCTGAGTGTGTGTCTCACCTGAGTGTGTGTCTCACCTGTGTGTGTCTCACCTGAGTGTGTGTCTCACCTGAGAGTGTGTCTCACCTGAGTGTGTGTCTCACCTGAGTGTGTGTCTCACCCGAGTGTGTGTCTCACCTGAGAGTGTGTCTCACCTGAGTGTGTGTCTCACCTGAGTGTGTGATTTCAGAGACATGAAATGATTTCTCACCTGAGAGTGTGTCTCACCTGAGTGTGTGTCTCACCTGAGTGTGTGTCTCACCTGAGAGTGTGTCTCACCTGAGAGCGTGTCTCACCGGATTGTGTGTCTCACCCGAGTGTGTGTCTCACCTGAGTGTGTGTCTCACCTGAGTGTATGTCTCACCTGAGTGTGTGTGTGTCTCACCTGAGTGTGTGTCTAACCTGAGAGTGTGTCTCACCTGAGTGTGTGTCTCACCTGAGTGTGTGTCTCACCTGAGAGTGTGTCTCACCTCTCACCTGAGTGTGTGTGTCTCACCTGAGTGTGTGTCTCACCTGAGTGTGTGTGTCTCACCTGAGTGTGTGTGTCTCACCTGAGTGTGTGTCTCACCTGAGTGTGTGATTCCTGGCGAGACTAGGCTGCCGTTCCTGCAGTGTGTGTGTCTCACCTGAGTGTGTCTCTCACCTGAGTGTGTGTGTCTCACCTGAGTGTGTGTCTCACCTGAGTGTGTGTCTCACCTGAGTGTGTGTCTAACCTGAGTGTGTGTCTCACCTGAGTGTGTGTGTCTCACCTGAGTGTGTGTCTCACCTGAGTGTGTGTCTCACCCGAGTGTGTGTCTAACCTGAGAGTGTGTCTCACCTGAGTGTGTGTCTCACCCGAGTGTGTGTCTAACCTGAGAGTGTGTCTCACCTGAGTGTGTGTCTCACCTGAGAGTGTGTCTCACCTGAGAGTGTGTCTCACCTGAGTGTGTGTCTCACCTGAGAGTGTCTCACCTGAGTGTGTGTCTCACCTGAGTGTGTGTCTAACCTGAGAGTGTGTCTCACCTGAGTGTGTGTCTAACCTGAGTGTGTGTCTCACCTGAGTTTCACCTGAGTGTGTGTCTCACCTGAGTGTGTGTCTCACCTGAGTGTGTGTCTCACCTGAGTATGTGTCTCACCTGAGAGTGTGTTTCACCTGAGTGTGTTTGTCTCACCTGAGTGTGTTTGTCTCACCTGAGTGTGTGTCTCACCTGAGTGTGTGTCTCACCTGAGTGTGTGTCTCACCTGTGTGTGTGTCTCACCTGAGTGTGTGTGTGTGTTCCACCTGAGTGTGTGTCTCACCTGAGTGTGTGTCTCACCTGAGTGTGTGATTTCTGGCGAGACTAGGCTGCCGTTCCTGCAGTGTGTGTGTCTCACCTGAGTGTGTGTGTGTGTTCCACCTGAGTGTGTGTCTCACCTGAGTGTGTGATTTCTGGCGAGACTAGGCTGCCGTTCCTGCAGTGTGTGTGTCTCACCTGAGTGTGTCTCTCACCTGAGTGTGTGTGTGTGTTCCACCTGAGTGTGTGTCTCACCTGAGTGTGTGTGTGTGTTCCACCTGAGTGTGTGTCTCACCTGAGTGTGTGATTTCTGGCGAGACTAGGCTGCCGTTCCTGCAGTGTGTCCAGTATGTTTGGCTGGCGGAGGAAAGCCACAATCTTGTCATTGTAAGCTGAGGATAAAGAAAACAGACAAAAACCTGTGATGAATTACTGAAAGTCATATAGAATGCATAAAAAATTAATTGTGGAGATTCCAAAAAAGTAGACTACAAACAATAATATGGTCAAATGTTATTACGGTTTATACCATGATCTGTCTGAATACTCGATTCTGATTGGCTGGAAGGCTTGCAGTAAAACCACCGTTCTATATTAATGCACTGTTATCGATGAGGCGCACACACACATACGTCACTCAGAGATCACACACAGAAACATTCAGGAGCACAGAAACTCGCTGTCAACCTGACATTATTAAGGTGCAGTCTGTAAGATTGACAGCTAGTGGTCGAAATGGGTTCTGGAGTCCAAATTCAAAATATCAGGTCTCGTTGTTTCCCGCCTCCTCAGACTTGACGCGAGTCTAGCTCACGCGGGTTGCCAGTTTAAGGACACGCGAAAGCCGAGGAGACTTGCACACTGTAAGTTGATGAGTTGATTTATCCGCGTTTTAATATGCTCTCGTTCATAGAGATTTTTAGATGGATACCGAGGCTTTTTAGGTTGTGTGAAATCTGCAATCTCCGACACAGTTTTTTGCTCGTTTCCAAGGATGCTGTGTTTCCTGACAACTGGCGGCTCGGGTGTCGAAACACTATTGGCTGAACTGGCAGTGGGCGGAGTCACACAGACTAAAACAAAAACACACATTCCAACACGGAACGTGTAAAATAATAAGTAAAATAACTGGCTGAAAAAGTGTTTTTCAGAGAAACGAGAATGTGAACTTATTAATTAAGCATGTTTACTAAATATCTGCAAACATATTATGGTATTCTTATGCTTTAGTAGAGTAAAAAAGTTGCATACAGCATCTTTAATCTTTGTTGATTAAAATAATTAATTCTTTAAAAAAATCTTATTGACCCCTTTTGTCCAAAATGTTACAATAATCACTTATTCAACTCAATGATCCACATTACCGATAATAAATACAAAATACGTTTCTTTCGGTTGGCCATCTGTGTTTTGACTGATACTTTGGTCACCATCACCAGCGAGTCTTACGGCTTGAGACCAGGTGTGTGTGTGTGTGTGTGTGTGTGTGTGTGTTGACTGACCCAGAGGCACTGAGTCCGGCTGGTTTGGACTGTTTCCAGGTCTGTTCCCCAGAGATGATCCTCTGCTGCGGGAGACGTCGGATGCCTGAGTAACACAACACATGATCAAAATTAAACAGAGCAGATGCTTTAATGTTCGAAAAACTATATATTTTTTCCACATAATGTACATTTCACAGAACCGCTACTCTCAGGGGCGATTTACATGACACTGTTTTAACCAAAAAACGTAAAACTGTTTATGCGTTTTGGCCGTTCGTTTACACGACAGCGGTGTTTTGGGCGCCTGAAAACGCAAACTTGTTTTTGTAACAACAAAAACGCGAATCTCTGAAGACAATGATGTCATGCACATGCGTATTACAATTCGCAGAGACAATGATGTCGTCTGTACGTGGAAAACTCAAAGGAAAAACTTCTCCGCTTTAAGCAGATCGCTGTCGTGTAAACGTAGCCTCAGTCTGTCTGAAATGCTCTGTTTGTTCTGGTTTTCTACAAAGCCCGCCTTCCGAAAAGCCTAGAGTGCTCTGATTGGCCAGCTGTCCCAGTGTGTTGTGATTGGCCAAACACCTCAATTGAAGTTTCAGCTTCCAAGGCTTCTAAAGCATCCAGAACGGCTTTGCTTTCGAATTGCAACACACAAACAACACTTAAGCCTCGTCTTCTTTCTTTGCGTTGTTGCTAATATAGACAGGTCTGGATCAGCGTTCTCTGTTAGATAAAATAAATCCCATTTGTGGGAGAATATGAGCTTTATAACTTTGCAGGCCTCTTTAAATACATCTGAAAACATAAAAATTTATTTCCACATGATTTTTCTGTGTGTGTGTGTGTGCTCCTCTCCGGCACTATAGGTGTGCAGTCTCTGTAAGTGTTGTCTGTGTGTGTGTGTGTGTGTGTGTGTGTGTGTGTGCTGTACCTCTCCGGCACTATAGCTGCACAGTCTCTGTAAGTGTTGTAGGTGTGTGTGTGTGTGTGTGTGCTGTACCTCTCCGGCACTATAGGTGTGCAGTCTCTGTAAGTGTTGTCTGTGTGTGTGTGTGTGTGTGTGTGTGTGTGTGAGTGTGTGTGTGTGTGTGTGTGTGTGTGTGTGTGTGCTGTACCTCTCCGGCACTATAGCTGCGCAGTCTCTGTAAGTGTTGTCTGTGTGTGTGTGTGTGTGTGTGTGTGTGTGCTGTACCTCTCCGGCACTATAGCTGCGCAGTCTCTGTAAGTGTTGTCTGTGTGTGTGTGTGTGTGTGTGTGTGTGTGTGTGTGTGTGTGTGCTGTACCTCTCCGGCACTATAGCTGCGCAGTCTCTGTAAGTGTTGTCTGTGTGTGTGTGTGTGTGTGCTGTACCTCTCCGGCACTATAGCTGCGCAGTCTCTGTAAGTGTTGTCTGTGTGTGTGTGTGTGTGTGTGTGTGTGTGTGTGTGTGTGTGTGTGCTGTACCTCTCCGGCACTATAGCTGCGCAGTCTCTGTAAGTGTTGTCTGTGTGTGTGTGTGTGTGTGTGTGTGTGTGTGTGCTGTACCTCTCCGGCACTATAGCTGCGCAGTCTCTGTAAGTGTTGTCTGTGTCTGTGTGTGTGTGTGTGTGTGTGTGTGTGTGTGCTGTACCTCTCCGGCACTATAGCTGCGCAGTCTCTGTAAGTGTTGTCTGTGTGTGTGTGTGTGTGTGTGTGTGTGTGTGTGCTGTACCTCTCCGGCACTATAGCTGCGCAGTCTCTGTAAGTGTTGTCTGTGTGTGTGTGTGTGTGTGTGTGTGTGTGTGTGCTGTACCTCTCCGGCACTATAGCTGCGCAGTCTCTGTAAGTGTTGTCTGTGTGTGTGTGTGTGTGTGTGTGTGTGTGTGTGTGCTGTACCTCTCCGGCACTATAGCTGCGCAGTCTCTGTAAGTGTTGTCTGTGTGTGTGTGTGTGTGTGTGTGTGTGTGTGTGTGTGCTGTACCTCTCCGGCACTATAGCTGCGCAGTCTCTGTAAGTGTTGTCTGTGTGTGTGTGTGTGTGTGTGTGTGCTGTACCTCTCCGGCACTATAGCTGCGCAGTCTCTGTAAGTGTTGTCTGTGTGTGTGTGTGTGTGTGTGTGTGTGCTGTACCTCTCCGGCACTATAGCTGCGCAGTCTCTGTAAGTGTTGTCTGTGTGTGTGTGTGTGTGTGTGTGTGTGTGTGTGTGTGTGTGTGCTGTACCTCTCCGGCACTATAGCTGCGCAGTCTCTGTAAGTGTTGTCTGTGTGTGTGTGTGTGTGTGTGTGTGTGCTGTACCTCTCCGGCACTATAGCTGCGCAGTCTCTGTAAGTGTTGTCTGTGTGTGTGTGTGTGTGTGTGTGTGTGTGTGTGTGTGTGCTGTACCTCTCCGGCACTATAGCTGCGCAGTCTCTGTAAGTGTTGTCTGTGTGTGTGTGTGTGTGTGTGTGTGTGCTGTACCTCTCCGGCACTATAGCTGCGCAGTCTCTGTAAGTGTTGTCTGTGTGTGTGTGTGTGTGTGTGTGTGTGTGTGTGTGTGTGTGTGTGTGTGTGTGTGTGTGAGTGTGTGTGTGTGTGTGTGTGTGTGTGTGTGTGTGCTGTACCTCTCCGGCACTATAGCTGCGCAGTCTCTGTAAGTGTTGTCTGTGTGTGTGTGTGTGTGTGTGTGTGTGTGTGTGCTGTACCTCTCCGGCACTATAGCTGCGCAGTCTCTGTAAGTGTTGTCTGTGTGTGTGTGTGTGTGTGTGTGTGTGTGTGTGTGTGCTGTACCTCTCCGGCACTATAGCTGCGCAGTCTCTGTAAGTGTTGTCTGTGTGTGTGTGTGTGTGTGTGTGTGTGTGTGCTGTACCTCTCCGGCACTATAGCTGCGCAGTCTCTGTAAGTGTTGTCTGTGTGTGTGTGTGTGTGTGTGAGTGTGTGTGCTGTACCTCTCCGGCACTATAGCTGCGCAGTCTCTGTAAGTGTTGTCTGTGTGTGAGGTGGTTGGGCAGTCGTCCATTCTGAAGGGGAATCCTGGGGTCAATGAAGGTTGTTGCCCGACTGTTGTGGTCCACGAAGAATGACTACCACAGCAAAACACACACACACACACACACAGGTTTGTTTTGCTATACTTGATAGGACATTCCATAGGCGTAATGGTTTTTATACTGTACAAACTGTATATTCAGTCCCCTTACACTAACCCGACCCCTAAACCTACCCCTCACACACACACACACACACACACACACACACACACACACACACACACACACACACACACACACACACACACACACTGACCCGGCCCCTAAACCTACCCCTCACACACACACACACACACACACACTGACCCGGCCCCTAAACCTACCCATCACACACACACACACACACACACACACACACTGACCCGGCCCCTAAACCTACCCCTCACACACACACACACACACACACACTGACCCGGCCCCTAAACCTACCCCTCACACACACACACACACACACACACACACACTGACCCGGCCCCTAAACCTACCCCTCACACACACACACACACACACACACTGACCCGGCCCCTAAACCTACCCCTCACACACACACGCTCACCTTGCCCTGCGGGTCAGTCTTGATCTCCCAGCCTCTCGGGAGCTCCAGCTGAGTATCAGAGAATTTGTTGAGGAAAGTGACGAGGTCCCGGTTGTGTTGATATCGCTCAAAGTTGCGCGCGTCTCGCCGTATTTTCAGGATCATGTGCTTCAGGCAGGTGCTGTTAGTAAACATCCTATAAGCACCCTGAGCGGGGAAACACAAACACATTAATCAACACAACAGTTTGTAAAATATTTAAGCACGAATGTGAGTTTGCAGGGGTTTAATCTCACTACATGATTGGAGAAGTCCTGCATATGTCACCAGAGAGAAGTCTGCTGTTTTTACTGGAAGATCCAGTTATGACATTTTGATTCAACATTTCCATGTCAAAAAAGAGAGAAACATATGCATGGATGAACTGTTCACAATAATATCTACAGCATGCAATTAGAAAATAAACGGGGTGAATATTCATTTCATGTTGACTTTAATAATGTCACAGTGTCTGGTTGGAGTTCCCTGGGTGTCCACTGGAGGTCTCTAGCCCATACCGTCACCACGATCAGGAACTGCATTTCCCACAATCCTTTGTCGGAACTCATCTCTGATCATTGCACACAGCTGTTCCCACGCACATCGTTTGTACATGTCTATTTATACCCTGTCTGTGTCTGTGATTGTTGTGGATTCCTTATTTAATGTCATTTTGCACTTCTCTGTTCCACTCCTGGTTGTTTCTTGTTTTTGGACTGTCTTGTATGGATTTTGACCTTTTGCCTGGCTGGATTGTGAGTACGGATTACCCCATTAAACTGCACTTTATGTGTGCATCCCGTGACAAATAAATGCTATTTTTGGAATGAGTATCAGGGCTTGACCATAAGGACTGCCAGATCGCCATGAAAGTTTATCACTTGCACATGTTTTTTAAATCTTGCCAATTTCAATATTCAAGTGCAAGAAGACGTGAAAGAGAACTTACTTCAGTACGGTACTTAAATCACAAAATTACATGTAAACAACTGTTATATGTAGTCTGTTATGTCTTGTTATATCAAGTCTGTTAAGTCTGAGTTATATTAAACAATGTCCTGGCTCTTCCAAGCTTTATAATGGGAGTGAATGGGCACCATTTTTTAAGTCCATAAGTGCATCTATCCGTGATTAAAGTGCTCCTCACGGCTCTGCGGGGGTTAATAAAGGCCTTCTTACAGCAAAAGAGAAACACTTGAACTTGGCACATTAGCGTTGAGCCCTGAATATTCAGTTACGGTGGATATTCCAAATATTTCATGTCAAAGGTCATATTTGGGTTTCAAGAACTAGAATATCGACTCAGTCTGCATGTGACAATCATATTAATGCATATTCTTGTGAGTGTAAATCAATCACCTGGTCTGATATGGAGAATAATGTGTTGTTATCAAACCAAACACGCACTGAGACTTCAGTATAATCATGAATATTCAATCAATGCCTCGTATTTATGAGGTCTTTGTACGTGACCTGCGTGACATAACTGCAAACAGAATAAAGGCATCTCTGAGAGCACGACACACACACACACACACACAGATTTGCATCATAAACGTACACATCCACTCGCACAGATCCACTTCTATCTCAGCACGCTTTATCTTCGCCTTGTTAATGTCTGTTATCTGTCTCCTTTGCAGCAGGAGAGCTTATGTGATCAATAAAGAGGGAATCTGCAAATAGTTCAGTCAATATCAGCCTTCAACTAAAGTGCAATCTAGTCGTGGACAGAGTGAGTTCATGAGCGAGAAACATCCTCACAGTGTCTGGATACACTGAAGCAAATCAAGCCACGAGTCAAACACGTCAGGAGGACTCAACGCACTGGATACAAACGGTTACAGTGAACAGGCGAAGTTATGAACAAACGTTCTTCCAGAAACGTTAGTAACACGTTCATTCAAAGTTTAATAACATCCTCAAAACATAAGCACAAAAAATTTATTTATACATCATACATGGAACGCTTTTCTGAAACATTTTAGGTGGGAGTCCGAAATTTTCGCACGTTAAAAAATAAATACGACCTCATGTTGTCAATCAAATTTTCCTGCGTTTTTCGCATCCAGGCAAGCGTTTCGAGAGGTGTTTTTGGGCAATTCAGAGCCACCGAATGACGAATACGAAAACATCCATATGAAATTACGGACTCAGTGTGCGAGGGCCGTGAGACTAATGTTTTTTAAATGTTACTTTTTTCAGAAAGTAATTTTCCATAATTCTTGCAAATGGAGAAAACACAAACGAATCCACGTTTGCTAGTTTAACAACGGGACAAATGGTCGGCGCTCCCGGCGCTGGTCTAAAAGGGTTTCTCTATTCTCTTAATGAGTGATGGGTGTGTTTGGTCTCTATTCTCTTAATGAGTGATGGGTGTGTTTGGTCTCTATTCTCTTAATGAGTGATGGGTGTGTTTGGTCTCTATTCTCTTAATGAGTGATGGGTGTGTTTGGTCTCTATTCTCTTAATGAGTAATGGGTGTGTTTGGTCTCTATTCTCTTAATGAGTGATGGGTGTGTTTGGTCTCTATTCTCTTAATGAGTGATGGGTGTGTTTGGTCTCTATTCTCTTAATGAGTGATGGGTGTGTTTGGTCTCTATTCTCTTAATGAGTGATGGGTGTGTTTTGGGATTTACGTGCGTTAAACCATCAGAGTCTCGTCTCCCACCTCCTTTAAATGCCAGTTGCGCTCGCGCCGTGGCGGATTCGCTGTTTACACGGCGGAATCTGATAGTGGAAAGACCGAACGTAGATCTTTTTACAGATCTGCTCGTGCGTGAGGTAAAAGTGCGCAAGCAGACCATCTACGTACACAATAATAATCTTCTACATTGTAATACTTTTATTTTAAATATCTGGCATGCTGGTGTGCTGCTGTGTGTGTAATAAGCAGAGTGTGTGTGTAATAAGCAGAGTGTGTGTGTAATAAGCAGAGTGTGTGTGTAATAAGTGAGTAACAAGTAGAGTGTGTCTGTAATAAGCAGAGTGTGTGTGTAATAAGCAGAGTGTGTGTGTAATAAGAAGAGTGTGTGTGTGTGTAATAAGTGTGTAACAAGTAGAGTGTGTCTGTAATAAGCAGAGTGTGTGTGTAATAAGAAGAGTGTGTGTGCAATAAGTGTGTAACAAGTAGAGTGTGTGTGCAATAAGTGTGTAACAAGTAGAGTGTGTGTGTAATAAGCAGAGTGTGTGTGTAATAAGCAGAGTGTGTGTGTAATAAGCAGAGTGTGTGTGTAATAAGCAGAGTGTGTGTGTAATAAGCAGAGTGTGTGTGTAATAAGCAGAGTGTGTGTGTAATAAGTGTGTAACAAGTAGAGTGTGTCTGTAATAAGCAGAGTGTGTGTGTAATAAGAAGAGTGTGTGTGTAATAAGAAGAGTGTGTGTGTAATAAGAAGAGTGTGTGTGTAATAAGAAGAGTGTGTGTGTAATAAGTGTGTAACAAGTAGAGTGTGTGTGTAATAAGCAGAGTGTGTGTGTATTAAGCAGAGTGTGTGTGTAATAAGTGTGTAACAAGTAGAGTGTGTCTGTAATAAGCAGAGTGTGTGTGTAATAAGAAGAGTGTGTGTGTAATAAGAAGAGTGTGTGTGTAATAAGTGTGTAACAAGTAGAGTGTGTGTGTAATAAGCAGAGTGTGTGTGTATTAAGCAGAGTGTGTGTGTAATAAGCAGAGTGTGTGTGTAATAAGCAGAGTGTGTGTGTAATAAGTGTGTAACAAGTAGAGTGTGTCTGTAATAAGCAGAGTCTGTGTGTAATAAGAAGAGTGTGTGTGTAATAAGCAGAGTGTGTGTGTAATAAGTAGAGTGTGTGTGTAATAAGCAGAGTGTGTGTGTAATAAGCAGAGTGTGTGTGTAATAAGCAGAGTGTGTGTGTAATAAGTGTGTAACAAGTAGAGTGTGTCTGTAATAAGCAGAGTCTGTGTGTAATAAGCAGAGTGTGTGTGTAATAAGAAGAGTGTGTGTGTAATAAGTGTGTAACAAGTAGAGTGTGTGTGTAATAAGCAGAGTCTGTGTGTAATAAGAAGAGTGTGTGTGTAATAAGCAGAGTGTGTGTGTAATAAGTAGAGTGTGTGTGTAATAAGCAGAGTGTGTGTGTAATAAGCAGAGTGTGTGTGTAATAAGCAGAGTGTGTGTGTAATAAGTAGAGTGTGTGTGTAATAAGAAGAGTGTGTGTGTAATAAGCAGAGTGTGTGTGTAATAAGTAGAGTGTGTGTGTAATAAGCAGAGTGTGTGTGTAATAAGCAGAGTCTGTGTGTAATAAGAAGAGTGTGTGTGTAATAAGCAGAGTGTGTGTGTAATAAGAAGAGTGTGTGTGTAATAAGCAGAGTGTGTGTGTAATAAGTAGAGTGTGTGTGTAATAAGCAGAGTGTGTGTGTAATAAGCAGAGTGTGTGTGTAATAAGCAGAGTGTGTGTGTAATAAGTGTGTAACAAGTAGAGTGTGTCTGTAATAAGCAGAGTCTGTGTGTAATAAGCAGAGTGTGTGTGTAATAAGCAGAGTGTGTGTGTAATAAGTGTGTAACAAGTAGAGTGTGTCTGTAATAAGCAGAGTCTGTGTGTAATAAGAAGAGTGTGTGTGTAATAAGCAGAGTGTGTGTGTAATAAGTAGAGTGTGTGTGTAATAAGCAGAGTGTGTGTGTAATAAGCAGAGTGTGTGTGTAATAAGCAGAGTGTGTGTGTAATAAGAAGAGTGTGTGTGTAATAAGCAGAGTGTGTCTGTAATAAGCAGAGTGTGTGTGTAATAAGCAGAGTGTGTGTGTAATAAGCAGAGTGTGTGTGTAATAAGCAGAGTGTGTGTGTAATAAGCAGAGTGTGTGTGTAATAAGAAGAGTGTGTGTGTAATAAGCAGTGTGTGTGTGTAATAAGCAGAGTGTGTGTGTAATAAGCAGAGTGTGTGTGTAATAAGCAGAGTGTGTGTGTAATAAGCAGAGTGTGTGTGTAATAAGCAGAGTGTTACGCGTGTTGTGAACCCGCCTATAGGCGCACATTACTAACGTGCTCTTTAAATAACAAAAAAAATATTGCGCCATTGACTTTAGACCAGGGTTCAGTTGGTCAACGGCTCAGTGTATTTCAGTTCCTCAAAATAGCAACAACGCACCTGAACACACACTCGTTCTGGGCACAGATGGGCGCAACTGCATTTGCTATTTAAAGGGGTCATATAATGGTACATGCACTTTTACAAGTTGATTGTACTGAAATGTGTGTTGGCAGTGCCTGTACACAACCATCATAAAATGATAAAAATCCATCCAGTGTTTTTGTTTTAATCTCCTTATATGTTTTCCCCTGTCTCAAATTGAGCCGTTCGAGCCTGTGACGTCACACGCTCGGAAGCCCCTCCCACGATTGTTGATTGACAGGAGCGTTTCAACACAGACCCGCCCTCGCTCGTGAGAGCTGTCAATCATAGTCTGCGCGGACCGGCGCGGTCATTGTTGATATGCTGGAGCACTGTCTATGAGCAGAATGGCGTCTAAGCGATTGTGGTGTTCTGTTCTTGGGTGTAATAACGAACACAGTCATTTTAATGTTCCTAAATCCGAACCGCTGAAGACGCAGTGGCTGAGTTTGTTTTCGAAGGGAATATTCCCCACGAGCAACGTCAATGCTCTCATGTTTGCGCGAATCATTTCTCACCAGACTGCTTTATAAACGAGGGTCAGTATAAAGCTGGTTTTGCTAAGAAGCTGCTCATGAATAAAGGATCGGTACCAGATATTCGTGTTCCTGCTGAACCTCCAGAAGAACTGAAGTGAGTGTAACGTTTTATTAAACTTTATATTAATATTTATATCTTTGCAAATCGCCAGCTGCACGCTTCACAATGAATGCGTCTAAGGTTTACACTCAGGGTACATTACGGCATGTTTTCTATGTACGACGTTCTCAATATAATTCATAATCCCACGTCTATAATGAACAACGCGTTATGGTTATTGTGTTACAAACGGTGTACGCGCAGAACAGAGGGGCGGAGTCAGCAAAGCTCATTATCATTTAAAGGCATATGCACTGAAACGGCGTGCTGAAAACAGAGCTGTTTTTGACCAGGTAAAATAACTGTTTTCTTACATTACTAATGAGAATTTTTACTTAAAGTATATTACAAACTTTTAATTTAGACCCTAAAGAATCATATTAGCTTGTACAAAAATGGCCTTATATGACCCCTTTAAACAACGTGACGCAGACGTGAAAATGATAACTGCGTCAGGCTGAAACTAGCAAATAGGGATGCAGCGATTACCGGATTTCACAATTAACCGCGCTTTAAAACGTCACGGTTAATTAATCGTAGAGACTATGCTACACCGAGTGTTCTGCACGTGACGGAACGAAACTTTTGTACCTAACACAAAACAAAAACAAAGTTACACCAGCGGTGCACCAGCTTAAAGTGCCGTGCTCGTCAACCACTATGGCAGAGGGACTAAGCAGCGACCCTCTATTTCCACCGAACAGGCCTTCACAGATCGCGTCTTTTGCGCGCTCAAGTTCGTTATTTTAAAATGTAGGCGCGGTATGCGCGCTCATAATGGAAGCGACGCGCTCGTTTTTTCCAAGCGCGTCCGGCGTCCGCGCCGCATCGAGATAAAAAACTTTTCAGAATGCCGCAAGAGCACCGTAGGTCAAGTGACAAGAACCAACAGAGCAACGACAGACGCCTCCGGAGCGCAACCGCCCTATAGCGCTTTGGAAAAAGGAGAATGCGGCTTGCAAAAAAAAAAAATGAGATTATAATAGTAGATGATTTTCTAAAGGCAAAATGTAAAATGTAAATGTAAAATTGTAAATATGTAAAATTTGGATTAATAATTAAAAAAGAGTATTAAAATAAGTAGAATAATATTGGAGTGGATAACATTTGGACTATATTTGTTTTCTTTTAAAATAAATACATAGTTAATATTTAGCTTACATTTAATTCAATGGAGCCAAATACTTTGTTTATTCTTATTTTCATTGGGATTTATTATCCCTTTATAGTATTATTTATGTTTTTATGTCAAATACCAACAAGATATTGTTTTCAAGTTTTGTACCTCAGGTTGAAAATAAATTTAGAACAAACTAAACACTTAACTAAATAATTTTGTGATCTATTTCAATCAAAGAGCCCTGCAGCCTTTGACTTAATTTGTTATTTTTAAAAGAAAAATGCTGGATGTTTACAAAGCACTTCTCTTTAATTCCAAAGGAAGAGATTGATTATTGTTTGTCATTTTATAATTTTGTACTGTTGTGGCAGCAATAAATAACACATTAAAATCTAGTGTTGAGTGTTCATGTGAATATATACATTAGCTAGTGTTGTGAAATTAATCGATGCATAATAATCGTGATAATCGTTAAATCGTGATTATTTCTCAGACAATAATCGTACTTACAAAATCTGTAATCGTTGCATCCCTACTAGCGAAACACACTAGCGTCGCGCTTGGCGCTGCATTGCGCCGGGTGTAAGATAGGGCCCGAAGACACAAGAATACACATGAAAACATAGATCTGAACCTTCTCTTTGTGACTTACGTAGTTTGCATGGAGGACCGTGAAGAATTCTGGGTGTGTGACGAACTTGACGGTGGGACACTGGAGCAGAAGCGTGACGTTCTGAGTGTTCACAGGAGACGAACAACCTTCTCTTCTCGGATCTAAACACATCACAGGAACACATACAGTATTTCACGGTGTCTCAATAATACCTGTGTCTGAACTGAGAATCATTTATCACTGCTTTGGCACAGAATACATTCAGTGATGACATCTTTCATATCACATCAATTCTTTTCTCACTCAAACACAAACAATATAAAAATGCTGTATACCTACAGGCCAATTTGCATGTTTACATGCTTTTTTGAAATCTTAAGTTCTTCAAAACCTAACATTATACAAAACTGAATAAGACAGTAATTTGCACACAAAGTAAACACCCACACAAACACACACCCACACACTCTCCGCACCAGGCCCAGTGTGTAAGCGGACCTGCGGTGTGTGTGGTGGCGTCCCTCTCGGCGTCTCCAGCGGTGTTCCTCTGCGGCTCGTCTTCGCTGGCCATCGTCCGCTGGATGTTCTGGTACCTGGAGACAGAACAACACCGGCTGAAACCAGCATCGCTCCTGAGGAGAACGCTACACACACGCATCAGTGTGTTTGCTGTGACAGTGGGAGTCTCTGTTGCTCTGGATATTCACATACTCTGCAGTTTATGATGCTTTTTTACTTTTTATAATTGCAATTTATTTTGTTTATTATTATCTTGACAATATATCAATCAAAAACAAAATGGAAGGAGAACAATTTTACATATCGATGACAATAACAATCATAGCTTATTTTATATGAATCTTCAAGTTTATATAAAATATGCATAAAAGTTACTGACAAAATCAACAACAATGTTTAAAAGTTTGGGGTCGATAAATGTTTTAAAATAAGTATTTCTGAAAGAAGTCACTTCTGCTCAACAAAGCTGCAGACATACAGTAAAAATTGTGAAATATTATTCTAATGTAAATCATCTGTTGTCTATGTGAATATATAGTAAAGTGTAATTTATTCCTGTGATCAAAGCTGTATTTTCAGCATCATTACTCCAGTCTTCAGTGTCACACGATCCTTCAGAAATCACTCTAATGTGAGGATCTGGGGCTCGTTCTTCGTCCGTTGCTTAAAACATCCGAGATCAAATGAGACATCCAACATGATATCATCGTGCTAATCATGATCCGGCTAATTGGGTTCTTCGAACACACTGTTGTTTATGATTAGTATCGCTGGATTGAGTTATCTGAGATAATTGCGCGTTCATGCGCTGGGTTAAAAGGGGATATGTATCGATAGTAGAAACATTGATCAGCAACACTGCTATTGGCTGCTCACCGTGGC
>JARWKJ010000023.1:30077080-30122080 GCA_029959095.1 Rhinichthys osculus
AAAGTCCTGAAGCAAATCAAGTTGAGAACCACTGCCATGAATAATATATAGGTTGAATTCAGGACCAAAATTGTCACAATTTACCTGAATTCACCATATATACTCTATGTAATAAACTGAAAACAAACATGAACATGGAGTCTGTCCATTAAATGGTGTCAGTGGAGGTGAAATATTAATAGGGAGCAATTATCGGTCCTCATATTCATGCACGTATGAATGAGTTTCAGCAGTAATTGGCTGCCAAACTCATCAATGGTCAAGCCGTTTCACAGAGCAAGCAGCACAAGCAATTATACGTGGGTTTTTTCACTGATGATGCTATTTTGCTATGAAAACTTCTGAAGGAAACCGTTCCAAAACATAACCATAGAGCTAGATCTGTTCAGTGTTATGTAATCTCATAATGAGTGTTCAGTATGATTCTCCTCATTGTATTTCTGTACTCACTGCACAGATAATGTATCCCACAATGCACTGCTGACGACTGATCTAGAAACAACATCAGGTGCATTTTTCAACATCACTTGTATCGTTGATCAAACTGTCAATAAGACATTTTAGCACAATATTAGACCAACCTTACAAAAAAGCAATTCTATTTTCGCCATCTAGAATTATAATGTTGTTCAACTAAACATGCAACTGTCATTCATGAGTTCTCTCCCGTGGCCTCATGGGATAGTAAAGTGTCCATCGGATGCACACTTCAGAATCTCGTTTTTCGATTACTATGCATTCGGAAATACTACTCTGAGTCTGTTGTAAATAAAGTCGGTAAGTTTTCGATTTTGAACGCAGCAAAAATGCTCATTAAGATTAGCCGGATGGTAACATGAGATACAATGAACCAAATACTGATGATTTGATCTTCTTTAGCCGTGTTTCCACTGTCGGGCCAGTGCGAGCCAGGGCTTTCAACGGGCCGGGTGGGGCTAATAGCCTCGCACCTGGAGCACCGAGCCCAAAGCCACTCTGCGCTTCCACCGTCGGGCCAGAAGCTCCACAGCGCTTCACTAAAACACGCCTCAACGTCACACAAACCCATCATTTCACCAACAAATGGAAGTTTTATCAGAAAACTAATCAGAAAAAAAGCACTGAAAACTAGCGATATCACAAAATGAACATGACAAATGCGACCAGTTGTTGGCATTTTTGTTCTTTACTTAAATATTTAAAACCCAAGCATCTATATTTTACCACATGTTTACAATAAAAAGGTGTACATTGATCATAATGAATTAATTTGTGTCAATATTGCACATTAGTCACTCAGCAATAAAGTGCTATTTACCGTTATTTCACAAAAGAAAGAGGACACACGTAGCCTGTAATATTTTCAGTCAGAGAAACAGAGGAAGCTCCCGTAAAAGCGGAATTGCTTTATTTTATGACATATGCTAAACAGACAGTCCGGTATAAAGAGACGAGACGCACTGACGGATCAAATATAAACACGATTGAGATAGCCTATGTGATTTGTCCGATTTGTTCAAGCGGACATATTTACCATGTTTACTATGGTAATGATCACAAACAGAAGGTATTCAAACACTCGCTGCGGTCTGAAAGTGAGTTTTGATGTAAAATGATTTTAAAAGTCGTTAAGGCTGATTAGCTGGTATATGAAATCATACGCGGCGCTGGCGTCTCCAGTCTCAGATAAACTCCAGCTTTGTTCGTAACCACTCCTCAAGCCCGAGATGGCCTGCCAAAAAACCCTGGGCCATTGGCCCCAAGCAAGCCCCGACGAAGCCCGATCAAGCCCTGAAAGTGATTGTGGAAACGCTACTGGCCCTGGCATGCACTAGCACGCAAGTTTTTTTTTGCCCGACAGTGGAAACGCGGCTTTTGATTAAGAAATATCAAGAATTCCTGCAAACCCCTGCAGAAAAATCCAGCCTAAATCAACACTAATTCCATGATGGTCCAGTCTGGTTTATGATGATTAGAGCTGGTAAAATGTTGGTCTTGCTGGTGGACCAGCTTAGTCAAGCTGCTTTCAAGCATAACTGAGCTGGTCCACCAGTACTCCCACTTCCCATGCCGGGGAGGAGCAAACCAGCAACTAACATACCATGCTGGACCCAGCATGCAAAACATACCTTGTGCTGGTGACTTTTCAGCAGGGACATTCAGTTTAGCAAGCCCTTTCATCAATGCATAATTTGGACAAGGCTCCTCACCTGATGAGGTAACACTGGGCCCAGCTCCTGGCGACACCTCCACCGCCCCTTCTCTCTGGGGACTGTCCTCTGAGGATGACTCCCTCCACTGAACCGACCCGTCTCCTGGCTCCCTGTTCTCTGGACTCTGCATCGAGTCCGAGACGGATTCAAAAGCACTGTTCTCGTCCTCCTCTTCCTCCTGCGAGGAGAAGACAGTGCTCTCCGACAGGCGTGTGCTGTCGACCGAAGAGAGACGTGTGTGGCTGCATAGGTGGTTACGGCCCTCGTAACCCGAGTTACTGTAACAGGAAGTGCTGTAACAGGAAGTGCTGTAGCAGGAAGTGCTGTAGCAGGAGTTGTCACACAGTTCACACTCACTCACTCGAGGATCCCTTCTGCTTACACACACTTCCCCGTCTTCGCTGTCCGGGCGAAGGGTGCGAGATGAGGGTCTTTCCCCCTCCAGGAGTTGGTTGAGTTCGGACAAGCGCTCGATGGAGAGGCTACGTGGTAAGGTACGCCTGCAACACGGTCTAGGACACTCGGGCACGATTGACGGAGACTGAGCTTCAGACACCTCATCTTCATCCTCCTCTTTGTCCTCTTGGGGTTTGACAGTGATTTCCTCTGATTCTGGATCAAGAACTTCGTCTTCATCTTGGCTGTCATGGTGGCATTGAGCTGACGGCAAGCTGTGCAGCAAATGATGAATGCGGATGTAGTGAGACCGTGGCGTCTCGGGTTCTTCACAGGCTGAGGCGATGACTGTCTCTAATTCGGACACTGGAAGCGAACAGGGTCGGCTTTTTCGCTTCAAGGCACCTCGCATCCTTGGGGAACAGGGTTCTTCCTCATTCCCATCTCCTTCCACCCTTGTGTCAACATGCTCTGAGCTTCTCTCAATCTCTACATGCTCTCCAGTTGCTCCCATTTCATCTCCACATGTGTCTTCGGCATCATGGTTCTCCAGTTCCTCCAAAGGAGTCTCAGTCACAGTTTCATTGGACTCTATTTTTCCAGGGTCTTGCTCCTCGGTTTCTCCTTGAGTGGCATCACTCAATAGTGTCTCTCCTTGAGCTGTTACAAGCTCATCGGCTGATCCTTCAGCTTCCGGTTGGGGATCAGCTATTGAAGTAACCAGCACAGCATCTTGGGGCTCTACTTCGAGAGGACTTTCGGCAGGCGGCTCCTGGATGTCAGGTCCCAAACTCAATGCATCTTCCATAGGCAGATCAGAAGCTCCTGGTTGGTCCTCGTTGGGCTCCAGCTCAGCCTCCTGGTCAGGTACCACATCAAACACTGGCATTGCATTGAGGGATACTTCTTCATCATCTACAAAGGAGAACAAACAAATCTCTCAGTACGGTTAAACAGACCAGCTATGAAATACCACAAGACACCATTAGCAATAATCCGAACATGTGTAGAAATTTCCTGTCTTAAAGGCCCGGTTTAAACCTGGTATTAAGATGCATTTTGGTTGATCAGATCACAAGTAGACGAGGCACACACATTCCTGTTTACAAATGGTGTTTTAATCCGCATCTTTTGTCCACTTTTGGCCTGATTTCTTCGAGGGGAGGGTCTATGAGCGGGAAAATATGGATTTTTTCAGATCTTTCGATCCAATGGATGAAATAAGCTCACACAATTTACATATGAACACAACTGGAGAAAACAGAAAAGCATACAGAGCGGAAAGCATCGTGAGAGAACATTGTGCTTGGTACATTTCTGCAAACCAATCTTAGGTCTTCAGCTGACAAAGTTTAAATCCTGTTTGGCTAGAGCGCTTCCCATAATGTTCACGCATTAGGTCAGTAGACGTGTAGACGTCTTTTGTTTCTGTTTGAACATATTCGGACACATGAGCGTTTTCACTACGAAAGCAATCCGGTTAAATGCATTTTCGACTACCTCTGGAAGTGGTCGAAATGGGACAAGCTAAAAATGTTTTAGATAAGGTACAAAGTTGTCCTTTTAAGGTTTCTGCCACAGTCTCTTTCCCATACAATAAAAGTACCAGTGATTGGTGACTGAGTGACCAGGGTCTCCAAGAAGGACAACAGTACAGTAAAGCACTGTAAACATGGTCCATATAAGTCTCTCCAGCACAACTCTCAGGTCTCATTGCCGACTTGGTATTCATCGCCCAAGTCATATAGACTACTTTCGTGAAACTTTAGAATGAGGTAAGTAAATTATGACAGTTTTTATTGTTGAGTGAACAACTCCTGTAGGTTATGGTAGCTATACATTTGGAAATATTAAAGTCCCCCTGTAGTCAATGATTTTATCCCTTAAAACTTATCTTTGATCACCAAAATTACAGATTTTTCCTTGAAAATGTTTTCTTCATGCCTTAAAATAGCTTGGATGTAACTCGACACCCTTGCCTAATTTAGTATGAGCGGTGGTTCTATGAATATGCAAATGAGCCCCACCTCCACTCACTCCCTCAGCTCAGAGATCCACTGGTTGACGATCACACGTTGATCTGATTGGTTACAAGGTCGTTTGTGACGTCAGAAACACCAGCGATTTCAAACCGTGTTTTTGAGACTGTCTTTGGTTCACTGCAGTTTTAAGGAGGAAATACTCAGCAATGCTGTCGACTTATGAACTTACACATGGTGTGTCTTAAAGCACATTAAAACACCACATACACACATAAACAACATTAAAAGCTGTATTTTCACCAAAGGGGGACTTTGAAAGCATTGTGGATGACCGCTGTAGTACTGCTAGCCTTTAGTTCAAACGGTAGAGCATGTCAGGATTTGTACGGTTAGTTTTGCTGATGTTGGGAGAAAAGCAGATACAGTAGTAAACATCATACAGACCTGGATGAATTGATGAGGTTATCTCAAAACGAAACTGCAACTGGCCGCTGACATGATCTGTCGGGAGCCGTCGGCCTAAAGTGTAACTCACCACACGGTCCCTGTTCACACAGAGACAAGAAAGACAAGGATGCTTGACATTTGGGAAATTAACCATAAAATAAATCTTTAGGCACACCAAAAACCTCTCTGTGCATTGTCTTTTAAATTAAAGTACCTACTTGTAAACGTGAACATATTTTTATTCTATGAAAACTGGAATCCTGGAGGACAAACATGCACAAATGGACCAGTAGTTTGAGAAACAAGTCAATAATTAGAGTGTAATCACAGTCCTCAGCAGGCTCACAGTCAGATAATTAATGTATGTTAAACGATTATTTAGTGGAGACCTACCCGATAGCATTCTTCTCCAGCAGCCTCTGTACAGGCACGACCAACTTTCCCAGAAAGCGTTTGATGATGGGTCTGCTCTTGGCAAATTTATCTTTCACCTCAATCTCCAAAACGTCCGTCGGCAGGGACACAAAGCTAAATCTCTGTGAATACAAAATCAAAGAAGACTGCTCAGATCTAAATCCAGAGATTTGTGTTAACCGCTGATATTCCCTCTAGTTCCTTCTCTTTGTTCTGCATGATTTACATTGTATTTCATTAAGTTTGATACCTCGAGGAAATCTGATGGTTCTGAACACATGGACTGGAAATATGTTACATATGTTGCTGCATTCCTGACCTCCTTAAATGGCTAATCATTTATTAGATTTATAACAATTATGTATTTTGTGAAGATTATTATTATTATTTTTTACAATTTTCATGTTCTTAAAAAATGTATTAAATTTATGGTTAAAAAATAAATGAAAATAAATAACTAAATATCAAAATAAAAATAAACAAATAAAAATAGATAAATTAATTAATTAATAAAAATAAACAAATAATGAAAATAAATAAATATAAATACATAAATAAAAATAAATAAATAAAACATATTTAAAAAAGAATGAATTAATATTTTATTTTAAAATTCTTACAAAATTAATCAAATTCATAGTTAATAAATAAATAAATGAAAATAAATAAAATAAATAATAACTAAATATCAAAATAAAAATAAACAAATAAAATAGATAAATAAATGAATAAAAATCAACAAATAAATAAATATAAATACATAAATAAAAATAAATAAATACATAAAACATATTTAAAAAAGAATGAATGAATGAATATTTTATTTAAAAATTCTTACAAAATTAATCAAATTCATAGTTGTTAAATAGATAAATTAAAAAATAAATAAAATATAAAATAAAATAAAAGTAAACAAATAAAAATACATAAATAAATAAATATAAATAAATAAATACATAGAAATAAATAAATAAAAATAAATAAATATAAATACATAAATAAAATAAAAAAAGAATGAAAAAAGAATGAATGAATGAACGAACAAACAAATGAATGTCCCCTTGACTTATCAGGATATAAGTCTGTATGCGATACGCAGTGTTCTCTCCACTCAGGGATGCTGCATCCTGGCCGGAGTCCATGGGAAACTGCAGTGCTGACGGTGTGTGTGAAAGCACAGGCCTGGAGTGTATTGTTCCCTGAGGCAGTAAACCGAGGCGGCACGACTCGTGTTCAAGGAGGAACAGGGTCTTTTAGGACAGCGCCACACAAGCCCAAACTCAGCAGATTCTGCAATCACAATGACATTAAACCCCTGCCCATCACATCTGAATCCACAGGACTGCAAACACATCGCGCTAGTTAGAGACGGTCTGCAACTGCGTGAAGGAGTGGGAGATAACAAACACAAGCAGAGAACAACTGCTGGTTCTGTCCGAAGCCGTTTTGTTGAGATGTTCAGGGGTTGTGTGTTTATTTTACAGCTCTCTGAAAGAGAGAACGCTTACAGTCTACAGAAACGCATTTAATGCAGTCGAGTCAACAAGCAGATTTAATTAAAAAACACCAATAATAATAGCATGGAGTCACTATGTTTTTAGATATAGTACAGTAATATAGGATTACCAGATTTTTAACAGTCAAACTTGAACTTAATCAAATGCAAATAATACAGATCTTTCTCAAAAAAAATTGTTTCTAAAAGAGGTCTCGTCACCAAAGCTGCATTTATTTGATCAAAAATACAGTAAGCAATATTGTGTCATATTATCCTTAATGTTTTTGTGTGATACACTTTTTTCAGGATGTTTTGATAAATATAATTTTCAAAGCATTTATTTGACGATTGCAGGGTTTATTGTAAATGATTTATGGGTGCACATCATCATTACAGTGTTAATAATGTTGAATGAGAATCAGTTCCTCTTGCAGCATCTCTTCTCTTCTCTGATGACGAGGGCGGGGCTATAACCTGTCACTCACATGAGATCAGCCAATAGCAAACCACAACCATCCAATCAGTTCCACACAGACACAATCAAGCCCCGCCCACATGTGTTCTTGTTCCAGAAGCGTTTCACTCGATATACGACACAATAGAGGAGAAAAGACGAGCGCAACTTCCCTTTCATGAAGACTTTAAAGCATCCTTGCAAAAAAAAAAAAAAACCTTAACACTAACCACAAACTTTTGAATGGTAGTGTGTGTGCTATTGTTTTAAGCACCATGGAATGCTATATAAATATCATAAGGATAATCATATTGTAATTACTCAGTGTAATGATATCAAAATACCAACATACTCCACGGTGATTTATTTGTTTTTAGTTTTTTTGTAATTGTTGGCTAATACAACAGCAAGTCTGTATTTTTGGTACTATGTAAAATGTGATGCAATGCAAGATAATTTTCCAAAATGCACAGATTGTATTTGGCAACACAGTCCAGGTTTCTGAACCGAACTGCAGGATCTGTGACTGTAGGGCAGGAGTTAAAACATCCGACGCCAGCAGAAGCAGTAAAACACTTCCAACATGTCCATTAATAAATCAGAGAGAATAAGAGCTTGTTCTGCGGTCAAACAAGGTCCAGCAGCTGAGGAATAAAGATCAACTCCCACACTCGATGTGCGATATAAATAATAATGTAAACAGACACATTGTAAGTGTGTGTGATTAGTGAATGAGACCCAGTGTGTCTGTAGGTTTCAAAGCTTTAGTGCTGCAGAAAGACACTGTGAGCAGGAATAAAAAGAGCCCAGAACGTGGTTTTGGATTTATAGAATAAAACACCCAAAATAAACACAAAAGCCATTAGGTCTGTCCCTCGATCAGCACAAGAGTTCACATCCAATCTCAAGTGGAAAGAGTTTTCTATATTCGCACATCAGGAGAAGATTTAAGCTGGTACATGTTATTATTGACCAAATAATACGATCTAGGCAAACATATTGATTCATACTAACATGTTTCTACTCATCATATGCCAAAATGATTGCAGTGCAAACCTATTTATGCAGTTATTAATCACATCTGGGTGACATTTTGCATTTTCATGATGTTTGCAATGATTTTGTGGGCAATATGAAGTTAGGCAACATCATGAAAATTTCCAAATTGGTCAGTCGGTTGCAGTAGTACGACGGTCTTAACGTTTTAAATTGAAATCTTGAATAGCAAAAAGGAAATGCATTTAAGAAGTGGAATTCATTTCCAATCGGTTTTAATTTTTTTAAATATGTCCAATGAAGTATTTTACAATGTTTCCAAAAGGTAAATATTGTAGTTTCTTACAGAGTTGTTAAATTGGTACATAAATAACAAATGACAAAACATTCTATTTATTAATGTATCAAAACATACAGGAGATTCCAAAAGTCTGAGACCACATAAAAATATGCGGTTCAATATTTAATTTAAACATGGAAATAAATGTTGAAAAAAATATACAATTAGTAATTTAAGATTTATTATATTTTTATATTACATTTTACTATACAATATATTTAAAGATCACATACATATTTAATAATAATATTTAAATATTTAAATTACTATATTCATATTTTTAATTAATAATATTTAAGATAACATTATTACTGTGTCATTAATTAAATAAGAAGATATGTGACAGTGATCATGTGACTTTGGTCAGTCTTTGAACATGATTATCAGGTTTTATACTGTAAACTTGAATCCATCATTGTCATTAAAGAAAAGGGGGAAAACAAAAAAATTAGAAGAAATAATTAAATTCATGAAAACATTTGGTAAGAATCAAGCGACTAACCCTCAGCCAAACCCTAATCTTACGATATGCACATGTTGTTAATTAATATTATTCACTACTTATTGATATAATTGCACTGTAACAAGGACACCTTAAAATAAAGTGTAACCAAACTTTTCAATATGAATTTTCAAATGATTATGCCATTGCTGACAATTTTTTGTGTGTGTGAAAGACACAGGTGAGTGACAGACACAGATGTGTGACAGACACAGGTGTGAGAAAGACACAGGTGTGAGAAAGACACAGGTGTGAGAAAGACACAGGTGTGTGAAAGACACAGGTGTGAGAAAGACACAGGTGTGAGAAAGACACAGGTGTGTGAAAGACACAGGTGTGAGAAAGACACAGGTGTGAGAAAGACACAGGTGTGTGAAAGACACAGGTGTGTGAAAGACACAGGTGTGTGAAAGACACAGGTGTGAGAAAGACACAGGTGTGTGAAAGACACAGGTGTGTGAAAGACACAGGTGTGAGAAAGACACAGGTGTGTGACAGACACAGGTGCGAGAAAGACACAGGTGTGAGAAAGACACAGGTGTGAGAAAGACACAGGTGTGTGTAAGACACAGGTGCGAGAAAGACACAGGTGTGAGAAAGACACAGGTGTGAGAAAGACACAGGTGTGAGAAAGACACAAGTGTGTGTAAGACACGGGTGTGTGAAAGACACAGGTGTGAGAAAGACACAGGTGTGTGACAGACACAGGTGCGAGAAAGACACAGGTGTGAGAAAGACACAGGTGTGAGAAAGACACAGGTGTGAGAAAGACACAAGTGTGTGTAAGACA
The DNA here is from genome assembly GCA_029959095.1 of Rhinichthys osculus. Classification (NCBI taxonomy): domain Eukaryota; kingdom Metazoa; phylum Chordata; class Actinopteri; order Cypriniformes; family Leuciscidae; genus Rhinichthys; species Rhinichthys osculus. The sequence continues at coordinate 30,087,092 of JARWKJ010000023.1, forward strand.
CGGGTGTGTGTAAGACACGGGTGTGAGAAAGACACAGGTGTGAGAAAGACACAGGTGTGAGAAAGACACAGGTGTGTGAAAGACACAGGTGTGTGACAGACACAGGTGTGAGAAAGACACAGGTGTGAGAAAGACACAGGTGTGTGTAAGACACAGGTGTGTGACAGACACAGGTGTGAGAAAGACACAGGTGTGTGTAAGACACGGGTGTGTGTAAGACACGGGTGTGAGAAAGACACAGGTGTGAGAAAGACACAGGTGTGAGAAAGACACAGGTGTGTGAAAGACACAGGTGTGTGACAGACACAGGTGTGAGAAAGACACAGGTGTGAGAAAGACACAGGTGTGTGTAAGACACAGGTGTGTGACAGACACAGGTGTGAGAAAGACACAGGTGTGTGTAAGACACGGGTGTGTGTAAGACACGGGTGTGAGAAAGACACAGGTGTGAGAAAGACACAGGTGTGTGAAAGACACAGGTGTGTGAAAGACACAGGTGTGTGACAGACACAGGTGTGAGAAAGACACAGGTGTGAGAAAGACACAGGTGTGTGACAGACACAGGTGTGAGAAAGACACAGGTGTGAGAAAGACACAGGTGTGAGAAAGACACAGGTGTGAGAAAGACACAGGTGTGAGAAAGACACAGGTGTGTGACAGACACAGGTGTGAGAAAGACACAGGTGTGTGACAGACACAGGTGTGAGAAAGACACAGGTGTGTGACAGACACAGGTGTGTGAAAGACACAGGTGTGTGACAGACACAGGTGTGAGAAAGACACAGGTGTGTGACAGACACAGGTGTGAGAAAGACACAGGTGTGTGACAGACACAGGTGTGAGAAAGACACAGGTGTGAGAAAGACACAGGTGTGAGAAAGACACAGGTGTGTGAAAGACACAGGAGTAGTATTAACATAAACCATGTGTCAAAAAAGGTGTTTTATGACTTTGATTTATGGTTCTGAGGTTCCCCTGTCTCTGATTTATGATGGGTCGCCGACAGGCTCCGGTATGTCTAGGCTGCGCGACGCCATGTGACATCCTCCTGCGGTGACATCCTGGCCGTAGGTGTAAAAGAAAGGTGTCTGTCCCTTGGCCTTCCGGGTTTATTGGCCGTCTACCTGCGCGAGATGTTGTGTCGTTGTGTATTCTGTCTGCTGGGGCGGCCCGTTTTCACACTTCGCCAAAACCTGCGTGTATAAATGTGTGTTGAACGCGAGCACAGTCACTGAAGCGTACTAGTGTGTCGTGTCTCGTGACAAGCATCACCGCTGTTTATTCTCAAACTATTTTCCAAGCCATATTGTGTTGTTGGAATCGTGAGTGCAAGAAGATGGAATCCTGTTCTAACAGTGAGTGTTTTTTATTATTTAGCAACATTGTTAAGAAACATTATTTTTGTTTACGAGCGTCGCTGTTCTAATGCTTACTTAAGGCTTTATCTGCCCGCTTCAGATCGTGACAGCTTGACTCTCTTCGATCTAGTAGATGAGCTTAACTTCCTGAATCAAGCGAGTGGTACGTATAATTATGCTTAAATGTTGCATACGTTGCGTGTGTGTGTGTGTGTTTGTGCGCGTGTGTGTGACGGACGATGTTTTGTTTTGTTTTCGCCAGGAGGCGTGGCTAGACCTAGCACAGCTGCTGGTGCGCACAAAGCTGTGGCCTCTTCACGAGCGATCACGGAAGCACTTGTGCCAGGTATTGTTAAATGTTGTTACACCAGTGTTTAAACAGTGTCGTAGCTTTGTGAAAAATATCTTATCTTCTCGGTGTTTTTTTTTGTTTTTACCAGGGCCGAAACGCGTGACTATCAAGGCGTTAGTACACGGACCACCGCGAAGCAGCGAGTCAGCCAACGTTGGAGTTATTCCCCTGGGTAAGTGCATTGTCATTTGGCTTTATCAGACAATGTTATGCTGCTATGATTTGTTGATTTTGTTTTAAAACTTTAACACATGTATTTACAGATGGCTTATCAAACGTTGTGAGCAATGTCGGTGTGTCTGAATGTGTGAATAAACCGGATAAGAAAGCGAAAAATAAGTTGAAACGTAAAGCAGCAGTGGTGTCCCATGCGGACGCAAAAGCTTCTGCTGACGAGTCTTCGAGAGACGTATCACAGACATCTGCCGCAAAAAAGCCAAGACGATCAGCTGGTAAAAGTAAGTAATGAACAAAAGCTGATGGATTGTTTTCTGTACACACTAAATCAGAAAGATAAATATTGTTTATTTGAATGTGATAGTGAGAGGGTCGAATGTATTTGTGGATGTATAATGTGCCAATACGCTAGTTTAGAACTGTTGTTATCATACATTACACCATTGGAGAACTGTGTGTAAAAAAGTGTAGACATGATGATTTTAGGCTGGTGTGCCATTCCATATTAGCATGGTCTTGTTTGATTGTTTGTTTATATATATATATATATATATATAAAGAGAGAGAGAGAGAGAGAGAGAGAGAGAGAGAGAGAGAGAATTTGACAATAAGTATTGTTTTTTAATGTTACATTAGTACCAGACTGATTTTTATTTTATTTTTAGTCTTAGAAAATATAGTTAATATTAATATTACTGTTATCATTATAATATTAACACATTTGTACTAACTTTTTTTTTTTTTTTTGCACCCTTTTCTACTTCTTAACAGAGGTGGTCGTAGTTCCCGATATAAATGATGTTCAGAGCTGGAGTGAGGGTCTGATACAATCGTGGGACGGCTGTGTATTTACAAACGACCCTAAAGAAACACCGCAGTCTGTTCCAACCAGCGAACGGGTCGTGGTCGTGGAGGAATCCGACCCTGAACAGCTGCCTTCAAATCAGGAGGCTTACAAACAGGAACCACAACCCTTTATAGACAATCAGCACATAGCCAGACTGATACAGGACTCTGTCAAGACCGCATTGAATGCCTTCGAGGTACGTTTTGACAAACGCCTTAATGCCATTGAGAGACGTTTAGATGCTTATGAGTCAACACAACAACAACAGGGAATTTGGCTTAAACAATGCATAGCAGCGCAACGGTTGCATAGTGGTACTGTTCAAAAAGTAGCCAGAGAACAATGCCTGACTACAGAATTGCTAAAGCAACTGGTTCTCATGCTTAAAAAGAAACTTGGGTGAGTTGACAACATTTTATATATATATTTTGCATACTATGTTTTTTTGTTTTGTTTTTTTTTCTTCAACATTTGTCAGTTTTTCATTCTTTTTTTACTGTATGGACACAGGGTTTATTATCCATAGTTTTTAAGGTGTTGCTTCATGTGATTTAAATAAATAAAATAAAAAAAAGATCTGATTTAAAAATGTCTAAACGTTGTCGGGAGCCAGATGGTTTTGATCAGGGTCCGGTAGCTAGGTTTAGACGAAACGATGGTAGCGTGGTGCCCCTCGAACAGTGCAGTAACACAGAAACATTGCTCTATTTAATACAGACTGTGGAGGATATGAATAGGTCTGAGTCTTCAACTGATACGTTGGTAGAATTATTAAACATCGTGAGATCAATGTCCGATGAGGATCCTGACCCAAATAATGATTTTGAACATGTTGTAAATACCCAACAAGCAGGAGAGGTGTTAGAACCTCGTCCAGAACCAAATTCTGCATTCGATCATCTTGTGTCTTTTCACCAGTCAGGCGAGGGCCCAGGTACACAGACACATCGCACACTCAACCCTGAAGCGCCCAATATGGGTCTCACAGATAGAGATATAGAATCACTTGTAACAGTAGGTGGTGATGTTAGTGGGTACACGGTACTCCCCCGAGCACGGTTCAATGGTCTGGAAGTCCACAGGCTTATAAATTTGCGAGAGATATCTTCGACAGATTTAGCAGCCTACACAGTGTTTTTACATGACACACTTTCTGAAATTGTGGAGTTTTCCAAACTGTTAGGTGGAGACGGATGTTTAATCAGCATCACGTTGAGGGGCTCGAGTTTGACATCAGATGTTAGTACACTTTTGACGGGTAGCAATGGTTATAGTGTAGATCTATTTATAAACGACCTTGAAAAAATAATGCAGAGCAACTCTGACGTACAGTTTGATGAGAGATTGAATTTAAGACTGTCGATAGCGAGAAGTAAACACGGCGGTGTTTATCGAAAGATCCGTGATCTTGCCCACAATGAAGTGATTACCAAAAACAGACTTAATCTGTTCTGTCCCACGAACATTTCAAACAATCTTTGTTTTGCAATCTGTCTGGCACATTTCCTAAATCCACAGAAACCACACGTAGAGCTTGAGTCTGCAGCATCTTCAATACAGAAGTCAGCTGGCTATGGTGATCAATACAAGATAGCGTTTAATGACATCGGACGGTTTGAACAGATGCTGAGCGTTAAAATAGTTGTCTTCTATCGGACTGATACGGGTGTTTTGGAGAAGTATACAAACACAGACGATCCGCATCCTAAAACAGTATTTTTGTACCTGCATGACAATCATTATTTTATGATTAAAAATCTACGTGCATTTATTGGCACCCCATACGTGTGTGAGTTCTGCCACCGAGGATTCACCTGTAGGAGAGATCACAGATGTCGGTACATCTGCGATGTCTGTAATGACCCGGAATGTCATAAACACCCCAAAAAGCCAAAACATTGCGGCGACTGCCTGCGCTACTGTAAGTCTGACTATTGTTTCGAGATGCATAAAAAACCACCTCGGGGTATGCAATACGCGCAGTGCGACGTGACTAAATATTGCGGTAAATGTAATAGACGTTACCATGTCAGCGGTACTAAACCCAAACCCCATAAATGCCCTGCAGATCGTTGTATGCACTGTGGTGAGAGTTTGGTCACCGATGGTGTACATCAGTGTTTTATCCAACCAGTTAAGCCGGAGATGCCGAACGATCGTTACATTTTCTACGATTTTGAGACCCGTTATGAAAATGGTAAACACGTTGCCAATTTTGTATGTGCTATCACGTTTGATGGCGAGGAATTCGTGGCTGAAGGGACCGATTGTGTGGATCGTCTCGTTAAAAAATTCAGACAACCACGTTACCTTAATTACACATGGCTAGCCCACAATGCAGCGGGGTTTGACAATTTCATAATTTTGGAATTCTTTACTAAGATGGGGATTGCTCCTAAAATCACAATGCAAGGTTGCAGGCTAATCTTAATGTATGACGCAGCTTTCAAGCAACGTTTTATTGATACATATTCATTCATACCCATGCGTCTGGCGAAGACACCCGTTGCATTTAATCTGACTAATGCAGAGAAGGGGTATTTTCCGCACCACTTTAACCGCGTTGAAAATGACAACTACATAGGCCCGTACCCTGACAAGAAATTTTACGGGTATGCAACAATGTCGAACCAAGACAGGGCTGCGTTTGATGATTGGTACAATACCACATCTGACAAAGTGTTCGATTTTAAAAAAGAACTCGCGCTTTATGGTAAAAACGATGTCGTTTTGCTGAGGGAGGCATGCATGAAGTACCGCGACGAATTCATTTTGTGTACAGGCCTTGATCCATTTAATTACACCACTTTGGCAGCAACATGTATGGCCACATATAAAACACACTACATCCCAAAAGACACAATAGCTCTGACACGTAACAATGCGTACACCAATCAGAACAAAACTTATTCGACCATTTCAATTGAATGGCTCGAATTCATCCGAAAATCACGGGGCATAGAAATTCAACATGCTTTAAACACCGGTGAGGCGTCATTTGGGAAATACTATGTGGATGGTTTCTACGACGATGGCAACGTGAAAAAAGCATTCGAATTTCTCGGGTGTTTCTTTCATGGTTGTGAACGATGTTATAACCCCAACGATCTAAACCCCTTATCAAAAGTGCCTTATGGCGTTTTGAGAAGACAATGCGACGACAAGATTGAAATTTTGGAGCGTGCGTACGGTCTTCAGGTCGAGGTGATTTGGGAATGTGCATGGATGCGCGCTAAACAGAGTGATGTTGCAGTTATGGATTTCATGTCCACTTACAAACACACTGAAAGATTGAAACCCCGTGAAGCTCTATTCGGCGGCCGAACGAACGCATTAAAACTGTATCACAAAGTTGCGGAGGGCGAGCGGATTAGGTATGTTGACTTTACATCACTATATCCCTACTGTCAGGCTCGAAAATGTTACCCAATTGGGCATCCGGAAATAATACACAAGGATTTTCAAAACCTTGAAGATTATTACGGACTCGTCAAGGCAACAGTCCTTCCGCCACGGGGGTTGCTTCACCCCGTACTACCTTATAGGACCGGGGGTAAGTTAATGTTCCCTCTTTGCAGGGCATGTGCTGAACAGCAGAACCAGACACACCCGTGTGTGCATACTGATGAGGAAAGATCAATTCACGGGTGTTGGGTTAGCATTGAACTGTTAAAAGCCGTTGAGAAGGGTTATGTAGTGACAAAAATCGATGAGGTCTGGCATTTTCCCCAACGCTCTGAAACATTGTTTTGTGATTATGTTAAAACATTTTTACAGTTCAAACAGGAAAGTTCAGGTTTTCCAAAAGACGTTGTGACCGACGCTGACAAAGAATCGTATGTTAGAGATTACTTTGAGAAAGAAGGGATTAAGCTGAATCTGGACAAGATTGAGTTTAATGCTGCACGTAGATCCATCATGAAGCTACTGCTTAACTCTTTGTGGGGGAGGTTCAGTATGCGCGAGGAGTTACCGACAACCGAAATACTAACAGACCCTGAACAGTTTGCCCGATACATTTTTGGCACTGAGTATGACCTCAAGCATTTCTCATTTGTGTCAGACACTGTTGCGATCGTTCAGTGGGCTTACGCAAATGGGAAAGGGACCCAGACTCGTGACATTAACGTCTTTCTCGGGGCTTTTACAACGGCCCACGCGCAGTTAGAACTTTATGATCTTATGGACAGGTTGGGTGATAGACTGCTTTATTGCGACACAGATAGTGTTGTGTTCACGTCTAAAGAGGGTGAATATGAGCCCCCACTGGGGCCATATCTTGGTGACCTTACTGATGAAGTTGGGGATGGAGACCATATTGTGGAATTTTCGGCAAGTGGTCCGAAAAGTTACGGGTACAGAACTGCTAAGGGTAAGGTCTGTATGAAGGCCAAAGGCATCACACTGAATGCTGTAAACTCCGAGACCATTAGGTTAGACACATTAATTGGGCTTGTCGATCAATATGTGAGGGGGCGGGGTGACAGTAATCACATTCTCGCGTACACCGACAGTATAGTGAGGAACAAAAAGCAGTTCACATTGCACAACAAGTCAGTTGTGAAAAAATTTAAAGTCGTATACAACAAGCGTGTACTGCTACCCGACCTAACTACGCTACCATATGGCTACTGACAACGTTTTTGGGCACCGGGGTGTGGTAGACCCGGATGGTTTTGATTTTAGATTACAACATCCTTTTTCATGTGTGTTAAGCGGTCCTTCTAGCTCAGGAAAAACATTTTTTGTAAAAAAGTTGTTGGAAAATGCTAAAAGTGTAATTTCTAAAAAAATTGAAAACATTGTGTACATTTATGACTGCTGGCAACCTATGTATGATGAATTGTTGAAACTGTATGATATTAAATTTATTGAAGGTATACCGCAGACTCTGAATGATGATCGCTTGTTTCCCACCAACAAGACCAATTTTGTGATATTGGATGATGTTATGAAAGATGCTAGCAGCAATTCAGAAGTTGAACGTTTGTTTACCAACTATGTGCACCATAGAAGCTTGAGTGCAATATATATCGTACAAAACTTATTTTTTCAAGGTAAATCCAGTAGGACTATCAGTTTGAACACTAATTATTTGGTATTGTTTAAAAACCCTAGAGACAATACCCAAATTAATGTCTTAGCGCGGCAGATGTACCCCAGGAACACAAAATACTTTATGGAGTGTTATGAAAATGCTACCAGCACCCCTTTCGGGTATCTATTGATTGACTTTAAAGCGAAAACACCAGAACAGTACCGTCTCAGAACAGATATTCTGTCACAACATCCAGTCGTGTACATTCAGAAAAGAAAACATTGACAGAGAGATTTGAAAATGTCTGCAAGACTTTTAAGAAACCTACCTCTTTTAAAATTGTTATTAAAAGCCACGCCTAAACAAAGACGCGTTATTTTAGAGGCGGCTGCAGACGAACTCATTGTGACATTGTGTGAAGTAGCTCTTAACGTAGTCCACGGTAATATTCCGCTAACACCACAGCAATATCAGAAACTGAAGAGAAGAAGAAGTGAGATCAAAACTGTTGCAGATAAAAAGGTTGGAGTTAGACGTAAAAGACGGTTAATCAACCAACAAGGAGGATTTCTACTACCTTTGCTAAGTGCGGCAATCCCGTTTATAACCAGTTTGGTTACATCTAAATAAGTTTGGTGATGGAGTATGCCGAGAAGATGTTTTTAGTACCGCAACACCAGTTGGATAAGCTGAAATCCTCTAACACCCGTGAGTCTATACAACAGGTTGTGGAGAATGATCTGGACATGACTATAAGAAATATTTTGCACAGGTCTGATCTGGATCACCATGAAAAAGCTAAGATGTACACAGGTGTTTTGCAGCGGTTTTTAACACTCACTAGACAAGGCGATAGAGATTCCGGTACATTAACATTAAGGCTACCACAGCCTAGTAATGTTGAAAAAGAAGACCCACCCGCACCAGGCCATGTGCGTGCCCATGACGATTTAGGTGATTTTGCAGATGAGATTTTAAAAAATATTCCACAGAGGAGTGTGAAAAATGTTCGTTACATTTTAGATAAAATGTCTAAAACTAAAGATGTTACTTCATGGACTGAGTCGGGAGAGTTTGTGTTTAAAGGCAGAACAATCCCTGGTTCACACATGCTTGACTTAGTTAAAAGCGTCACGGCTCCACAAAAGATTGTTGACGAGCGGAGACCTGGCGGGTGGCGTGAATTTCTGGAGGCTTTTGCTAGTTTAAATTTGCCATACTCTGTGGTACCAAACCACAATGTCAGACATGCAATTAACTCTTTCAAAACCAAATCGACCACGTCTATAACAGGGTCATCTAAGAGGAGTAAGAAACAGAAAGACCCGAGTCGGTGGTTAAGTTTTTAAACTAACAGTTTGTATGTATTGTGTTCTCAATTTCTCTCTTTTTTTTTTTTGAGAACTTATGATGTGATGTATGTGTAATAAAAGTGGGGATAAAGAAACAAAATTCCGTTCTTTAGTTGTTTTATTAAAATATTAAGCATGAGACATGAACATTTCACCCATTTGTACACACTGAACACATTTGAAAACATTTTCACTACATGGTGCTTGTTTTAGTTTTCTCACAAATGCTGACACCTTTTTGTCATTTTTAATAAAATCGTTGGTATACAATTTCATCACATAATCATAATCAAATCCCTTTGCCATGTGGTAGAGAAAGAACACACAATGTTGTCCACATGTATCTGATGAAAAATCTTGGACTTGCACAGTTGAATGTAGTACTTGACTAGAGTTGAGCTTTAAAAAGTTTTTGATAATCGGCGGAAAACCATGATAATCTGGTTTATTACCGAAGCTGTCGAAAAAACATCCTACACCATCCTCATTTATGTAGATAGCCAACCAGTGTTCCCCTGGGAGTCCTGAAGGATGTGTATTGATCAAAACCATTGCTGGTAGTTTTCTTAAAGGGGTTTTTGGTAGGTAGTCACATGGTAGAACTCCGAGAAAATAAGTATCGCATGAAACCTTATCCATGACGGCCGTAAGCTGTATAGTGTTCATTTGAATGTATTAGTAGTAATCAACCAGGACCTGTCGGCGATTTGACACTTCAATCAAACTATCAAACAATGCATAAACAATTAAGTTAATCGTACGTGGTAGCGGCTGTCTAAAACGGGCTTCTAGTCTAATATTGCCACTTTTGATAAGCGATACGTGCTGGCTACACTCCTGATCCGGTGTGAAATTGAACGCATAGAGTGTATAGCCGTGCAGAAAATCCTCTCTATCGATACATAGAGGTTGGTTTTTAAGATGCCTTCCAGAAGCCAGCGCTAGCTGGTAAAACTCCCGCACTGCAGAACCATTTTCATATTCAGGTTGCAGGGGCTTCGCTGGGTACTGTTGCCCATCCAGATAAATGGCCAGAAATTCTAAATCATAGTTTTTAAACGCAAATGGGTTTTTATTATAGGCACCCACAAATGCATCATTATCAACCATAGCTAGAACCAGAGATTTTGGCAGAGTTCCTAAGAACAAGTTTTCTTGATTGCAGACACGTGAGCCTGCAGGTATTGAGAAGTTTTTCAGACACACTCTGTCGATGGGGTATTTGGCTGTGGTTGAGAGTAGAGCTTGTGCATGCCCCAGTCTCACAGCTGGCGACACAGACACTTTTTTCACAAATAGCGACGCAGACAGGATGTTTAGTTTATAGGCTGTAGCGTTGCTCCTCATCAGGCAGAATTCATCCTTACCTCTAGTCATTCTAATTTTAAGATCTAATCCATTAAGTAATAGTTTTTCCTGAAAGAAGATGTCACTGTGAACAGGTGCGAGTAGTTCGACCACATTACTAGCGTTGGTGAAGGCTGCTCTCTTTGTCAGCCCGCGATTTCCCCCAGCCGGGTCAGCCACATCCATATGGCCCGCAGTGTCCAGGTAAAAGAGCCCTGCTGAGAAAAGCGTTTCAAGGGCGTCTTTACCATAATTGGTAAGACATTCTATCACACAGCGGTATGGGTATGTGCTAGAACTCTGTGATATAAGCCGATCTCCAAGCGACACATCCACTTGTGAAAAAATTGTAGATCCAGGGTAGTTCACAAGACCTACGGGATCTCCGTCTGCAATATCCGTCCCATCAGGATTAGTGATTTTGAGGCGCAAAAAAAGTAGTGTGCTGTTTAGATCTATGTAATCCTCCCCATTCCCCGCAATAAAAAATTCCAGCGGAGATGTGTCGGATATCGCTGATAGTGGTGGAACTTCTATATAAGTGTTTTTTTCAATTGCTGTTTGAGTTAGTGGTACAGTAAACAGATCCAGTTCAGTCTTTAAACACTCTTCTGACATGTTGTGTAGTAACGCCATGATTTAAAATATTGTTTTAACAGAGCTCCTTGATCTTTTTGAAGCAGTACGCTTAGCTGTCTCCTTGCGCTTGCGTTTTACAACTGATGTTTTCTTGGGAGGTTGTTTTGTTTTCTTCTGCTTCTGGCCACTCCTCCGCACCCCTGGCGGCCTAGATGCTCTTTTGCGAGCCATTACCATTAGTCCGGATCCGTCTTGAGCATCATAGTTGTTGTTAAAAGATCTTGATAACGTATTACTAACAACGTCACTTAGTATGTTTTTTGCAGCTGATTTAAGATGCGGCTTGGCTATGCTAAATCCTCGTCTTAGTAGGGGTATAGCCATTCTAAAGAGCCCCCGAAAAATCCCCCCCAAACCAGCCCCATACATGACTCCACCTCCTGCATACCCGGGGAGCCCGCTGCCTGCCTGATTCTGGTAATAGGCAACGTAACGCATAGGGTCAACATTGTGATTGTTGAAATATGCCATTTTAAACAAAGTGTTTTACAGGCCTGAAGTGAAGTTTGATGCACACTTTCCCGTAAGAAAATGGGACGTGCTGGTTCTGATCGTCCTTCACTTCTATAACAATATCTGTGATGACTGATTTGTTGATAGACGCGTAGTGGGGTTTGTCGTATCGAACACTGACTGTGCTATTGTTGTCCCCTGTTATTTGTACACACTCCAGAAGCGGTACAAAAGCATCACCCACTGATTGGTAACGGATAATGTCCGTGTAGATATAAAGAGTATAGAAACCACCGTGTATGTCCGACTGATGCATTGCATATGTTACAATATCCTTTTCATAATTAGTTTTTTCAGGGTTTGTTTTTTGCAGAATAGAATCTCCTATAGGGACGCCTGGTTTCAATCCTAAAATAATGGCTAGTTTTCCATGGAAGGTCATTGAAATGTTAGGTTTTGCTTTCAGAAATACTTTGTTTTTTACGCGGTCATAACCGAATTCCCCCTGAGGCGCTACTAAATCATTTATTACACTAACTAGAGATGGGACATTGTCGTAATACCCTGTTTTTATTGGTATGCGTAGTTTCGATAAGCTGGTCTTCTTCACATCTACACCATGGCGTAAGCTGTTAGTGTACTTTTCACCATCGGTCGTGGTGGGTCCAATGTTTATCTCGAAAACGGCGTCGTTGCTGTTAAAGGTGTACCAGCTTCTAGGATATTCAATTTGAACAAGCCCCACCTCCCATTCTCCTTTTATATTTATAGTGGTAGCCAGTCTTGTTCTATAATTAGAGATTTTATTATTAGGGTATACAGACTGCGAAGCGTTGCAGGGTAGTGTGACATAAAATCCACCCTCAGCCATGTCTGGTTTTTATACAACTGTATGCATCCTGTGTGTGTGGTTTGTATTTATGGCTTCTGTACATCAACTAATTCTTTCTGGTCGATCCATGACGCAAACTTCGCTGGCCATCCGAGCCACTGCACCAGCACTAATGTTTTGCGACCCTTCGTCTTCTTATCTAAAATTTTTTCAACTTTAAATGTTTTGTTTTTACTGACAAATATTTTTTGCAATTCTTCCGCATAAAAAACGCCGTCGATAACATCCCCGTCGTAATCACTCAATCTGTAAACAGGGGGTTCTCGTGGGATACACGCTGATATAGTAAAATACTCTTGTGTGTAGTTTTCCTCATACCCCTTTGCAAACGGTCCTCTGACTTTAGAAATTCGAACCACGTCACCAATCTTGTATTTAAATACGGGGTTAACACTATGAGGTCTGGTATCACCATATAGGTTATGCAGCACCACAGACTCGTTTTCTTTCCCCACATCAATCGGCCTCATCTTGATGCTTCTGTGATGGCTCGCATTATATCCTTGTGTAATGTCTTGAAGTATGTCGATGTAACGTTTGGAGTTTGTAGCAGTTAAATATCTCCACATTCTACCTTTTAAGGTTCTATTAAACCGCTCGACAACACACGCCTTTAATTCTGTGGCAGTTGCGAAATGGGCTATATTGTACTTTTTTGTTACGTTTTGAAAATGTTTGTTAAAAAACTCCTTTCCTTTATCTGTCTGTAATTTCTGTGGTACGCGTCCCTCTTTCAGTATGGATTCAAAAGCTTTAGAGACCTCTACACCACTCTTGTTTTTTAAAGCCCTTGTCCATGCATATTTACTAAAGAGGTCGATGCATGTCAGCAAAAAATGGTTGTTGTCATTTACCGGGGCATATGCAGACATATCAACTAGATCGGCCTGGAACTCCATGTCGATACCGTAGACAAAAACCCGATTCCTTTTGTATTTTAGTGGGGCCGTTCTGTGTAGTGTATATGCATCCTCGCCAGCGAGCCAGTCTGAAACCTCTTTATCGGTTAAACGAACACCCGTTTCTTTTAAAACAGCTTCTTTTAAGCGTTTTTCCCCCCCTAAAGAACCAGGGTTAGAAGGTGTGTAATAAGTCTTTTTCATTTCTTCTGACATGTTTCCACTTCACGCTCCACAAAAAGAATAACACAGATGGTTTAAGTAATTTGGGTTTTTATTTCTTAAACAGTAAAAGGAAACAAAGGTATCATACAGCGTCAATGTAGTGTAAAAATTTTATACACATCACAATGTTTTTTTCAAGAATGTAATCAACCAAGGTTTCAATAATTTCACAAATATCAGCCTGATTGTTTCTTGTCAATATGTCTACACATAGATCAGTCACATATGTACACAAGCACAATATATCAGCTATTCTAATACAGCTGCCGCATTCAGTCATCAGGTCTAAAATCTTTCTGATAGTCACACAAATTGGTTCACCAGCATTAACGCATAAACGCATCAAATCTGTCCATTCATTTGACACAGTTCTTACAACAGACATTTGTTTCATGAGGTTTGTAAAACGATTGGTATCTACAGCACATCTGTTTACAGTAACAGATACATTGGCACATTCATTAATAATCTTATACAACAAGCCGGTCATCTCACATCTAATACGTTGTTTAAGTAGACACTTTGCCAGACCTGTTGCAAAACACGTATTCCCCATGTCGGTGTTACAGTCACTCAACTTGGACAATACCTTTCCAGCTGTCCACAGCGTCATAGACAATTTGTTCGCTGCTGACGTCCACAACTTTCTCTCTGACTTCACGAAGCTTTTCCACAATGAAAACTTCGTCACGCAGTTCGTGTAAAATAGCCTCCACTGAACCTTGAATCCTCTGGGGGTGAACCCTTAAACCACAACGGCTCAATGCTTGAGCAACGATGTGCTTAAGGTCCGGTTTCACCAGATTACGTGTCAGTTCCTCAAAGTAGGCATCAAAGAAATAGGGACCCGGTTCAAACAGGCAGGAATGTCTAATCTGACTGGGGTGATCCACTTCACAACCCAAACAGATTTCTTTCAGCTTTTTGTTGATGACGTGTTCCAGAAGGACCACAACAGTCGCTTTTATGATTTTGAATCCGTCCGAGCGGATACAACTGTCTGTGTTGTCAATTCCAGCAAGGGCCGCAGCTCCAGCTATTGCACCAGTGTTGCCGTATGGTGTTGTAAGGAAGGTCATGTTGTGATATCCAAGATCCATGCAAAATTTATCCAACCAACTGTTGTCGCAAGTTTGTGGGTGGGGCTCCAGCGGCGTAGCATTGTCATCAGGCATCGCTGGGGGAGCCTCAGGGTTGTTGGTGTAGCAGTAGACTGTTGTAGATTCTTGAGACATGGTGAATGAATGTAGCAATTGTACCGATCTGCAGGCGTTTTTAATGGCTGTAATACGTGGGTGGGGTTAAGAGGCGGTCTTCAGCGTTGGTAACGCCCTGCTCAGGGTGAAACAATTTAATCTTTACAGAACTGTAACGGTCATACATGTCGCACCATCTAAACATCTTGTCGATGCATGTAAATACGTTGTCAAGCGTACGAACATCTTTCCACTGAAACAAAAATTTCATGTCGTAGCACAAGTGATGCTCAGATTCACGAACAGGCCACGCACGTTCGCAGAGCTTTGTCTTGTCGTTGCAGCAGAAAATATAAACACAATCGTCTGGTAACTTTTTACTATGGTCCCCGACCACACGAAATCTTGTGTCAGGAATTGAGCCATCCCACTCGGCTACGTACAACGGATCATCACCACAGTCGTTCAAATCTCTCCAAACGTAGTTGAAAAACAGAAACCAGTCCTTCTTGTGGAAAATCACACATGGGGTCTGTGATGTAAAATCGTCTTCAACATCTCCTGTGTAGAGTTTCACAGTACGCATCACCTTGTCAAACACATACCTCACCACACGACCACCAGACATTGAGAAATCCTGTTTCACAAGAGCACTGTCTTCATGAAGAAATCTTGTCAAGCTAACATTTAGCTTTTTCCTTGGAGCAAAAGTTAGATCTTCTCTCATTTCAACAGGTCCTCTTGTCGGCGAAATACACATAACCTTTCTAGGGGTTTTAGGAGTTCTCGGAGTAGCCATTGTATCAGGAAAGTCGTAGAATGTCTTCTGTGTTCAACAGTGTAACCCCTAACCTTATTTAAAACTGCAACAAAAGACGTAGGTAGTGACGTAGTTGTGAAAAAGGCACACCTCATACCATAAAAACTACAATGGCAAGTTGCGAGGTGTGAGTTCATTATCCCAGTCGTAAAAACCAGTCAAAAATTTTACATCTGTTTGATCTGTTTGTTTGTTTTTAAAAGCCCCCGCACATCGGCACGGATGATGTCACATGGCGTCGCGCAGCCTAGACATACCGGAGCCTGTCGGCGACCCATCATAAATCAGAGACAGGGGAACCTCAGAACCATAAATCAAAGTCATAAAACACCTTTTTTGACACATGGTTTATGTTAATACTACTCACAGGTGTGTGACAGATACAGGTGTGAGAAAGACACAGGTGTGTGACAGACACAGGTGTGAGAAAGACACAGGTGTGTGACAGACACAGGTGTGAGAAAGACACAGGTGTGTGACAGACACAGGTGTGAGAAAGACACAGGTGCGAGAAAGACACAAGTGTGAGAAAGACACAGGTGTGTGAAAGACACAGGTGTGAGAAAGACACAGGTGTGAGAAAGACTAAGGTGTGTGAAAGACACAGGTGTGAGAAAGACACAGGTGTGTGAAAGACACAGGTGTGAGAAAGACACAGGTGTGAGAAAGACACAGGTGTGAGAAAGACACAGGTGCGAGAAAGACACAGGTGCGAGAAAGACACAGGTGCGAGAAAGACACAGGTGTGTGAAAGACACAGGTGTGAGAAAGATACAGGTGTGTGACAGACACAGGTGTGAGAAAGACACAGGTGCGAGAAAGACACTGGTGTGAGAAAGACACAGGTGTGTGAAAGACACAGGTGTGTGAAAGACACAGGTGTGTGACAGACACAGGTGTATGAGAGACACAGGTGTGAGAAAGACACAGGTGTGAGAAAGACACAGCTGTGTGAAAGACACAGGTGTGTGACAGACACAGGTGTGTGACAGACACAGGTGTGAGAAAGACACAGGTGTGAGAAAGACACAGGTGTGTGAAAGACACAGGTGTGTGAAAGACACAGGTGTGAGAAAGACACAGGTGTGAGACAGACACAGGTGTGAGAAAGACACAGGTGTGTGACAGACACAGGTGTGAGAAAGACACAGGTGTGAGAAAGACACAGGTGTGAGAAAGACACAGGTGTGAGACAGACACAGGTGTGAGAAAGACACAGGTGTGAGAAAGACACAGGTGTGAGAAAGACACAGGTGTGTGTAAGACACAGGTGTGAGACAGACACAGGTGTGAGAAAGACACAGGTGTGTGACAGACACAGGTGTGAGAAAGACACAGGTGTGAGAAAGACACAGGTGTGAGAAAGACTAAGGTGTGTGAAAGACACAGGTGTGAGAAAGACACAGGTGTGTGAAAGACACAGGTGTGAGAAAGACACAGGTGTGAGAAAGACACAGGTGTGAGAAAGACACAGGTGCGAGAAAGACACAGGTGCGAGAAAGACACAGGTGCGAGAAAGACACAGGTGTGTGAAAGACACAGGTGTGAGAAAGATACAGGTGTGTGACAGACACAGGTGTGAGAAAGACACAGGTGCGAGAAAGACACTGGTGTGAGAAAGACACAGGTGTGTGAAAGACACAGGTGTGTGAAAGACACAGGTGTGTGACAGACACAGGTGTATGAGAGACACAGGTGTGAGAAAGACACAGGTGTGAGAAAGACACAGCTGTGTGAAAGACACAGGTGTGTGACAGACACAGGTGTGTGACAGACACAGGTGTGAGAAAGACACAGGTGTGAGAAAGACACAGGTGTGTGAAAGACACAGGTGTGTGAAAGACACAGGTGTGAGAAAGACACAGGTGTGAGACAGACACAGGTGTGAGAAAGACACAGGTGTGTGACAGACACAGGTGTGAGAAAGACACAGGTGTGAGAAAGACACAGGTGTGAGAAAGACACAGGTGTGAGACAGACACAGGTGTGAGAAAGACACAGGTGTGAGAAAGACACAGGTGTGAGAAAGACACAGGTGTGTGTAAGACACAGGTGTGAGACAGACACAGGTGTGAGAAAGACACAGGTGTGTGACAGACACAGGTGTGAGAAAGACACAGGTGTGAGAAAGACACAGGTGTGAGAAAGACACAGGTGTGAGACAGACACAGGTGTGAGAAAGACACAGGTGTGAGAAAGACACAGGTGTGAGAAAGACACAGGTGTGTGACAGACACAGGTGTGAGAAAGACACAGGTGTGAGAAAGACACAGGTGTGAGACAGACACAGGTGTGTGTAAGACAGAGTGTGAGAAAGACACAGGTGTGAGAAAGACACAGGTGTGTGTAAGACACAGGTGTGAGAAAGACACAGGTGTGAGAAAGACACAGGTGTGTGACAGACACAGGTGTGTGAAAGACACAGGTGTGAGACAGACACAGGTGTGAGAAAGACACAGGTGTGAGAAAGACACAGGTGTGAGACAGACACAGGTGTGTGTAAGACACAGGTGTGAGAAAGACACAGGTGTGAGAAAGACACAGGTGTGTGACAGACACAGGTGTGAGAAAGACACAGGTGTGAAAAAGACACAGGTGTGTGTAAGACACAGGTGTGAGAAAGACACAGGTGTGAGAAAGACACAGGTGTGTGAAAGACACAGGTGTGTGACAGACACAGGTGTGAGAAAGACAGATGTGTGTGACAGACACAGGTGTGAGAAAGACACAGGTGTGAGAAAGACACAGGTGTGTGTAAGACACAGGTGTGAGAAAGACACAGGTGTGAGAAAGACACAGGTGTGTGACAGACACAGGTGTGAGAAAGACACAGGTGTGAGAAAGACACAGGTGTGAGAAAGACACAGGTGTGAGAAAGACACAGGTGTGTGTAAGACACAGGTGTGTGACAGACACAGGTGTGAGAAAGACACAGGTGTGAGAAAGACACAGGTGTGTGACAGACACAGGTGTGAGAAAGACACAGGTGTGAGAAAGACACAGGTGTGAGAAAGACACAGGTGTGAGAAAGACACAGGTGTGTGTAAGACACAGGTGTGAGAAAGACAGGTGTGAGAAAGACACAGGTGTGAGAAAGACACAGGTGTGAGAAAGACACAGGTGTGTGTAAGACACAGGTGTGAGAAAGACACAGGTGTGAGAAAGACACAGGTGTGTGACAGACACAGGTGTGAGAAAGACACAGGTGTGAGTGAGAAAGACACAGGTGTGAGAAAGACACAGGTGTGTGACAGACACAGGTGTAGAAAGACACAGGTGTGAGAAAGACACAGGTGTGAGAAAGACACGGGTGTGTGTAAGACACGGGTGTGTGTAAGACACAGGTGTGAGAAAGACACAGGTGTAGAAAGACACAGGTGTGAGAAAGACACAGGTGTGAGAAAGACACAGGTGTGAGAAAGACACGGGTGTGTGTAAGACACAGGTGTGAGAAAGACACAGGTGTGAGAAAGACACAGGTGTGAGAAAGACACGGGTGTGTGACAGACACAGGTGTGAGAAAGACACAGGTGTGAGAAAGACACAGGTGTGAGACAGACACAGGTGTGTGTAAGACACAGGTGTGAGAAAGACACAGGTGTGTGACAGACACAGGTGTGAGAAAGACACAGGTGTGAGAAAGACACAGGTGTGAGACAGACACAGGTGTGTGTAAGACACAGGTGTGAGAAAGACACAGGTGTGAGAAAGACACAGGTGTGTGTAAGACACAGGTGTGAGAAAGACACAGGTGTGAGAAAGACACAGGTGTGTGACAGACACAGGTGTGTGAAAGACACAGGTGTGAGACAGACACAGGTGTGAGAAAGACACAGGTGTGAGAAAGACACAGGTGTGAGACAGACACAGGTGTGAGAAAGACACAGGTGTGAGAAAGACACAGGTGTGTGTAAGACACAGGTGTGAGAAAGACACAGGTGTGAGAAAGACACAGGTGTGTGACAGACACAGGTGTGAGAAAGACACAGGTGTGAGAAAGACACAGGTGTGTGTAAGACACAGGTGTGAGAAAGACACAGGTGTGAGAAAGACACAGGTGTGTGAAAGACACAGGTGTGTGACAGACACAGGTGTGAGAAAGACACAGGTGTGAGAAAGACACAGGTGTGTGTAAGACACAGGTGTGAGAAAGACACAGGTGTGAGAAAGACACAGGTGTGAGAAAGACACAGGTGTGTGTAAGACACAGGTGTGAGAAAGACACAGGTGTGAGAAAGACACAGGTGTGTGTAAGACACAGGTGTGAGAAAGACACAGGTGTGAGAAAGACAGAGGTGTGTGACAGACACAGGTGTGAGAAAGACACAGGTGTGAGAAAGACACAGGTGTGTGTAAGACACAGGTGTGAGAAAGACACAGGTGTGAGAAAGACACAGGTGTGTGACAGACACAGGTGTGAGAAAGACACAGGTGTGTGACAGACACAGGTGTGAGAAAGACACAGGTGTGAGAAAGACACAGGTGTGAGAAAGACACAGGTGTATGTAAGACACAGGTGTGTGACAGACACAGGTGTGAGAAAGACACAGGTGTGAGAAAGACACAGGTGTGTGACAGACACAGGTGTGAGAAAGACACAGGTGTGAGAAAGACACAGGTGTGAGAAAGACACAGGTGTGTGTAAGACACAGGTGTGAGAAAGACAGGTGTGAGAAAGACACAGGTGTGAGAAAGACACAGGTGTGAGAAAGACACAGGTGTGTGACAGACACAGGTGTGAGTGAGAAAGACACAGGTGTGAGTGAGAAAGACACAGGTGTGAGAAAGACACAGGTGTGTGACAGACACAGGTGTAGAAAGACACAGGTGTGAGAAAGACACAGGTGTGAGAAAGACACGGGTGTGTGTAAGACACGGGTGTGTGTAAGACACAGGTGTGAGAAAGACACAGGTGTAGAAAGACACAGGTGTGAGAAAGACACAGGTGTGAGAAAGACACAGGTGTGAGAAAGACACGGGTGTGTGTAAGACACAGGTGTGAGAAAGACACAGGTGTGAGAAAGACACAGGTGTGAGAAAGACACAGGTGTGAGAAAGACACGGGTGTGTGTAAGACACAGGTGTGAGAAAGACACAGGTGTGAGAAAGACACAGGTGTGAGAAAGACACGGGTGTGTGTAAGACACAGGTGTGAGAAAGACACAGGTGTGAGAAAGACACAGGTGTGTGACAGACACAGGTGTGAGAAAGACACAGGTGTGAGAAAGACACAGGTGTGAGAAAGACACGGGTGTGTGTAAGACACAGGTGTGAGAAAGACACAGGTGTGAGAAAGACACAGGTGTGTGACAGACTCAGGTGTGTGACAGACACAGGTGTGAGAAAGACACAGGTGTGTGTAAGACACAGGTGTGAGAAAGACACAGGTGTGAGAAAGACACAGGTGTGAGAAAGACACGGGTGTGTGTAAGACACAGGTGTGAGAAAGACACAGGTGTGAGAAAGACACAGGTGTGTGACAGACACAGGTGTGAAAGGTGTGTGACAGACACAGGTGTGAGAAAGACACAGGTGTGAGAAAGACACAGGTGTGAGAAAGACACAGGTGTGAAAAAGACACAGGTGTGAGAAAGACACAGGTGTGAGAAAGACACAGGTGTGAGAAAGACACAGGTGTGTGACAGACACAGGTGTGAGAAAGACACAGGTGTGAGAAATGTGAGAAAGACACAGGTGTGAGAAAGACACAGGTGTGTGTAAGACACAGGTGTGAGAAAGACACAGGTGTGAGAAAGACACAGGTGTGAGAAAGACACAGGTGTGAGAAAGACACAGGTGTGCGAAAGACACAGGTGTGTGTAAGACACAGGTGTGTGTAAGACACAGGTGTGAAAAAGACACAGGTGTGAGAAAGACACAGGTGTGAGAAAGACACAGGTGTGTGTAAGACACAGGTGTGAGCAAGACACAGGTGTGAGAAAGACACAGGTGTGTGACAGACACAGGTGTGAGAAAGACACAGGTGTGTGTAAGACACAGGTGTGAGAAAGACACAGGTGTGAGAAAGACACAGGTGTGTGTAAGACACAGGTGTGAGAAAGACACAGGTGTGAGAAAGACACAGGTGTGTGACAGACACAGGTGTGAGAAAGACACAGGTGTGAGAAAGACACAGGTGTGAGAAAGACACAGGTGTGTGACAGACACAGGTGTGTGACAGACACAGGTGTGAGAAAGACACAGGTGTGTGTAAGACACAGGTGTGAGAAAGACACAGGTGTGAGAAAGACACAGGTGTGTGTAAGACACAGGTGTGAGAAAGACACAGGTGTGAGAAAGACACAGGTGTGAGAAAGACACAGGTGTGTGACAGACACAGGTGTGAGAAAGACACAGGTGTGTGACAGACACAGGTGTGAGAAAGACACAGGTGTGAGAAAGACACAGGTGTGAGAAAGACACAGGTGTGTGACAGACACAGGTGTGACAA
The DNA here is from genome assembly GCA_029959095.1 of Rhinichthys osculus. Taxonomy (NCBI): domain Eukaryota; kingdom Metazoa; phylum Chordata; class Actinopteri; order Cypriniformes; family Leuciscidae; genus Rhinichthys; species Rhinichthys osculus. The sequence continues at coordinate 30,109,138 of JARWKJ010000023.1, forward strand.
AGACACAGGTGTGAGAAAGACACAGTTGTGAGAAAGACACAGGTGTGAGAAAGACACAGGTGTGTGACAGACACAGGTGTGACAAAGACACAGGTGTGAGAAAGACACAGTTGTGAGAAAGACACAGGTGTGTGACAGACACAGGTATGAGAAAGACACAGGTGTGAGAAAGACACAGGTGTGAGAAAGACACAGGTGTGTGTAAGACACAGGTGTGAGAAAGACACAGGTGTGTGAAAGACACAGACAGGTGTGTGACAGACACAGGTGTGAGAAAGACACAGGTGTGAGAAAGACACAGGTGTGAGAAAGACACAGGTGTGTGACAGACACAGGTGTGAGAAAGACACAGGTGTGTGTAAGACACAGGTGTGAGAAAGACACAGGTGTGAGAAAGACACAGGTGTGTGTAAGACACAGGTGTGAGAAAGACACAGGTGTGAGAAAGACACAGGTGTGCGAAAGACAGGTGTGAGAAAGACACAGGTGTGAGAAAGACACAGGTGTGAGAAAGACACGGGTGTGAGAAAGACACGGGTGTGTGTAAGACACAGGTGTGAGAAATACACAGGTGTGAGAAAGACACAGGTGTGAGAAAGACACAGGTGTGTGACAGACACAGGTGTGTGACAGACTCAGGTGTGTGACAGACACAGGTGTGAGAAAGACACAGGTGTGAGAAAGACACAGGTGTGTGACAGACTCAGGTGTGTGACAGACACAGGTGTGAGAAAGACACAGGTGTGAGAAAGACACAGGTGTGAGAAAGACACGGGTGTGAGAAAGACACAGGTGTGAGAAAGACACAGGTGTGAGAAAGACACGGGTGTGTGTAAGACACAGGTGTGAGAAATACACAGGTGTGAGAAAGACACAGGTGTGAGAAAGACACAGGTGTGTGACAGACACAGGTGTGTGACAGACTCAGGTGTGTGACAGACACAGGTGTGAGAAAGACACAGGTGTGAGAAAGACACAGGTGTGTGACAGACTCAGGTGTGTGACAGACTCAGGTGTGAGAAAGACACAGGTGTGAGAAAGACACAGGTGTGAGAAAGACACAGGTGTGAGAAAGACACGGGTGTGTGTAAGACACAGGTGTGAGAAAGACACAGGTGTGAGAAAGACACAGGTGTGTGACAGACACAGGTGTGAGAAAGACACAGGTGTGAGAAAGACACAGGTTTGTGAAAGACACAGGTGTGAGAAAGACACAGGTGTGAGAAAGACACAGGTGTGTGACAGACACAGGTGTGAGAAAGACACAGGTGTGAGAAAGACACAGGTGTGTGTAAGACACAGGTGTGAGAAAGACACAGGTGTGAGAAAGACACAGGTGTGTGACAGACACAGGTGTGTGACAGACACAGGTGTGAGAAAGACACAGGTGTGAGAAAGACACAGGTGTGAGAAAGACACAGGTGTGTGTAAGACACAGGTGTGAGAAAGACACAGGTGTGAGAAAGACACAGGTGTGAGAAAGACACAGGTGTGTGTAAGACACAGGTGTGAGAAAGACACAGGTGTGAGAAAGACACAGGTGTGTGACAGACACAGGTGTGAGAAAGACACAGGTGTGAGAAAGACACAGGTGTGAGAAAGACACAGGTGTGTGACAGACACAGGTGTGAGAAAGACACAGGTGTGTGTAAGACAGGTGTGAGAAAGACACAGGTGTGAGAAAGACACAGGTGTGTGTAAGACACAGGTGTGAGAAAGACACAGGTGTGAGAAAGACACAGGTGTGTGACAGACACAGGTGTGAGAAAGACACAGGTGTGAGAAAGACACAGGTGTGAGAAATACACGGGTGTGTGTAAGACACGGGTGTGTGTAAGACACAGGTGTGAGAAAGACACAGGTGTGAGAAAGACACAGGTGTGAGAAAGACACAGGTGTGTGACAGACACAGGTGTGTGACAGACTCAGGTGTGTGACAGACACAGGTGTGAGAAAGACACAGGTGTGTGACAGACTCAGGTGTGTGACAGACACAGGTGTGAGAAAAACACAGGTGTGTGTAAGACACAGGTGTGAGAAAGACACAGGTGTGAGAAAGACACGGGTGTGTGTAAGACACAGGTGTGAGAAAGACACAGGTGTGAGAAAGACACAGGTGTGAGAAAGACACAGGTGTGTGTAAGACACAGGTGTGAGAAAGACACAGGTGTGTGACAGACACAGGTGTGAGAAAGACACAGGTGTGAGAAAGACACAGGTGTGTGACAGACACAGGTGTGAGAAAGACACAGGTGTGTGACAGACACAGGTGTGTGACAGACACAGGTGTGAGAAAGACACAGGTGTGAGAAAGACACAGGTGTGAGAAAGACACAGGTGTGAGAAAGACACAGGTGTATGTAAGACACAGGTGTGAGAAAGACACAGGTGTGAAAAAGACACAGGTGTGAGAAAGACACAGGTGTGAGAAAGACACAGGTGTGAGCAAGACACAGGTGTGAGCAAGACACAGGTGTGAGAAAGACACAGGTGTGCGAAAGACACAGGTGTGAGAAAGACACAGGTGTGAGAAAGACACAGGTGTGAGAAAGACACAGGTGTGTGTAAGACACAGGTGTGAGAAAGACACAGGTGTGAGAAAGACACGGGTGTGAGAAAGACACGGGTGTGAGAAAGACACAGGTGTGAGAAAGACACAGGTGTGTGTAAGACACAGGTGTGAGAAAGACACAGGTGTGTGACAGACACAGGTGTGAGAAAGACACAGGTGTGTGTAAGACACAGGTGTGAGAAAGACACAGGTGTGTGACAGACACAGGTGTGAGAAAGACACAGGTGTGAGAAAGACACAGGTGTGAGAAAGACACAGGTGTGTGAAAGACACAGGTGTGAGAAAGACACAGGTGTGAGAAAGATACAGGTGTGAGAAAGACACAGGTGTGAGAAAGACACAGGTGTGTGACAGACACAGGTGTGTGAAAGACACAGGTGTGAGAAAGACACAGGTGTGAGAAAGACACAGGTGTGAGACAGACACAGGTGTGAGAAAGACACAGGTGTGTGACAGACACAGGTGTGAGAAAGACACAGGTGTGAGAAAGACACAGGTGTGTGAAAGACACAGGTGTGAGAAAGACACAGGTGTGAGAAAGACACAGGTGTGTGAAAGACACAGGTGTGAGAAAGACACAGGTGTGAGAAAGACACAGGTGTGAGAAAGACACAGGTGTGTGTAAGACACAGGTGTGAGAAAGACACAGGTGTGAGAAAGACACAGGTGTGTGACAGACACAGGTGTGAGAAAGACACGGGTGTGTGTAAGACACGGGTGTGTGTAAGACACAGGTGTGAGAAAGACACAGGTGTGAGAAAGACACAGGTGTGTGAAAGACACAGGTGTGAGAAAGACACAGGTGTGAGAAAGACACAGGTGTGTGAAAGACACAGGTGTGAGAAAGACACAGGTGTGAGAAAGACACAGGTGTGAGAAAGACACAGGTGTGTGACAGACACAGGTGGGAGAAAGACACAGGTGTGTGACAGACACAGGTGTGTGAAAGACACAGGTGTGTGAAAGACACAGGTGTGTGACAGACACAGGTGTGAGAAAGACACAGGTGTGAGAAAGACACAGGTGTGAGAAAGACACAGGTGTGTGACAGACACAGGTGTGTGAAAGACACAGGTGTGAGAAAGACACAGGTGTGAGAAAGACACAGGTGTGAGAAAGACACAGGTGTGTGACAGACACAGGTGGGAGAAAGACACAGGTGTGAGAAAGACACAGGTGTGTGAAAGACACAGGTGTGAGAAAGACACAGGTGTGTGAAAGACACAGGTGTGTGAAAGACACAGGTGTGAGAAAGACACAGGTGTGTGAAAGACACAGGTGTGTGACAGACACAGGTGGGAGAAAGACACAGGTGTGTGAAAGACACAGGTGTGTGACAGACACAGGTGTGTGAAAGACACAGGTGTGTGAAAGACACAGGTGTGTGACAGACACAGGTGGGAGAAAGACACAGGTGTGTGACAGACACAGGTGTGTGACAGACACAGGTGTGAGAAAGACACAGGTGTGTGAAAGACACAGGTGTGAGAAAGACACAGGTGTGAGAAAGACACAGGTGTGTGAAAGACACAGGTGTGTGAAAGACACAGGTGTGAGAAAGACACAGGTGTGTGACAGACACAGGTGTGTGAAAGACACAGGTGTGAGAAAGACACAGGTGTGAGAAAGACACAGGTGTGTGACAGACACAGGTGTGTGAAAGACACAGGTGTGTGACAGACACAGGTGTGAGAAAGACACAGGTGTGTGAAAGACACAGGTGTGAGAAAGACACAGGTGTGTGAAAGACACAGGTGTGTGACAGACACAGGTGGGAGAAAGACACAGGTGTGTGAAAGACACAGGTGTGTGACAGACACAGGTGTGAGAAAGACACAGGTGTGAGAAAGACACAGGTGTGTGACAGACACAGGTGGGAGAAAGACACAGGTGTGTGAAAGACACAGGTGTGTGACAGACACAGGTGTGAGAAAGACACAGGTGTGTGACAGACACAGGTGTGAGAAAGACACAGGTGTGTGAAAGACTCAGGTGTGAGAAAGACACAGGTGTGTGAAAGGTTAAAGGAGACTGTCAGTCCTAATGCAGAATGTTTAAAGGGGTCATATAATGGTACATGCACTTTTACAAGTTGATTGTACTGAAATGTGTGTTGGCAGTGCCTGTACACAAACATCATAAAATGATAAAAATCCATCCAGTGTTTTTGTTTTAATCTCCTTATATGTTTTCCCCTGCCTCAAATTGAGCCGTTCGAGCCTGTGACGTCACACGCTCGGAAGCCCCTCCCACGATTGTTGAATGACAGCCGCGTTTCAACACAGACCCGCCCTCGCTCGTGAGAGCTGTCAATCATAGTCTGCGCGGACCGGCGCGCTCATTGTTGATATGCTGGAGCGCTGTCTATGAGCAGAATGGCGTCTAAGCGATTGTGGTGTTCTGTTCTTGGGTGTAATAACGAACACAGTCATTTTAATGTTCCTAAATCCGAACCGCTGGAGACGCAGTGGCTGAGTTTGTTTTCGAAGGGAATATTCCCCACGAGCAACGTCAATGCGTTCATGTTTGCGCGAATCATTTCACACACCAGACTGCTTTATAAACGAGGGTCAGTATAAAGCTGGATTTGCTAAGAAGCTGCTCCTGGGACCGGTACCAACTATTCGTGTTCCTGCTGAACCTCCAAAATAACTGAAGTGAGTGTAATGTTTTATTAACCTTTAATATTTATATTAATCTTTGCAAATCGCTAGATGCACGCTTCACAATGAATTTATACTCAGGGTACTAAGGTTTACACTCAGGGTACATTACGGCATGTTTTCTATGTACGACGTTCTCAATATAATTCATAATCCCACGTCTATAATGAACAACGCGTTATGGTTATTGTGTTACAAACGGTGTACGCACAGAACAGAGAGGCGGAGTCAGCAAAGCTCATTATCATTTAAAGGCATATGCACTGACATTTACATTTAGTCATTTAGCAGACGCTTTTAAACGGCGTGACACTGAAACGGCGTGCTGAAAACAGAGCTGTTTTTGACCAGGTAAAATAAGTGTTTTCTTACAATACTAATGAGAATTTTTAATTAAAGTATATTACAAACTTTTAATTTAGACTCTAAAGAATCATATTAGCTTGTACAAAAATGGCATTATATGACCCCTTTAATACATCAAGAGTGTGATTTGCATTAAAATACTTTATAGACTAACAATTCTATATTTAACATCAAAATTAAATTTTAAAATGTATGTTTTTAATGTAACCTCTTTTGAAATACTTTGGTCAGTTCGAGAATAATTCATGCAATTTTATATTATTTATTTAATACAATTAAAAGAGCAGTTTCATGTCTATCCTTTTTATTGTTCAAGGTTGATACGGTGATATTTAGAATATTTATGGTGATATTTATGGTGATATTTAGAATATTTATGGTGATATTTATGGTGATATTTAGGTGATGATAATGGTTTATATTTAGAAGGTAAATGGTAATAAGTAATACAATACTAGAGAGTAATTAGTCTAATTGCACTGTTGAAGATGTCATTAGTAGCTTGTAGCAAATCTTTTTTTTTAAATCTAATAAAATGTTTCAAAAAGTTAAAAATGCTTGTGTGTGTGTTGTTTGACTGCCAGGATTAAATCCTTAAAAGCTTTGTGAAGTATATTGTAAATATCTGTCATCAGATATTAATAGGAAAACAAAGGTTTTGGAGGTGAAGTCACGCGGTTCTGTGCATGTGTTTCCACATGTGTTGCAGACAGAAGCAGGGATAAATAACCCGTTTGAGTTTGAATACTTTAAGAGCAGAAGTTATCAGAGAGCTTCATCTGAGAGTGCTTCTGTTTCAGAGCGGCTGGTAAAAGTGCCATCAGATTCAGAAGAGATTCTGCTTTCATGCAGCGACTCAAAGCTGCGCGATATCAAACACAGACTCACCGCCAAACGCTCTTCCGCTTCAGAAAGAAAGACGTGAAATGTCACAATCGCATCTCCAGACTCAAGATTCAAAGATGACTTTTTAAATGTCAAAATGCCTTTAAACGATCCGTCATATCGAACGCTGTGAAATGAATTTGAATGAGAAAGTGTGAAACGCAAAGTTGAGATGTTGTTGCCCAGAGAGAAAAACACTATGTGGCGTCGGAGGAAAAGATGCGCGAGAGACGAGAGATGCCGTATTTCCCCCGGGTTTAATAAACACATCATCCGCATACATGGGGATTGAGTGAGAAAAAGCATTAAACATTCAACTCTGGTCACAAATAGAAAGGAAAATAAAAGAAAGTGTACAAAAGACGGTAGAGCGGTTATCTCTTCTCCTGCTCACCTGTCACATCTCTTACTGACACACTCTCTACACACACGCTCAGTTCTCATCGTAGATTAACGAGCGTTACACGTGATGTGCCTGAGAAGCTCGAGGGAAACTGACCTCTCTCTTCCAGACGGGCTGGACCGTGTTGCAGATGATGCCGGACCGTTTCTCCTGTCCGTGATGAGGAAGAGCTGGGAAGATGCTGTGCTTTCCCGGCTGGATGGAGATCTTCAGATATGGGTCGGGATTAAAGAACATCCCTTTCTTTAGACCGACTGCCTGAAGGCCTGGAAAAAGCAGAGCAAAGGAAGGGTTTAAGGTGAAAAAAAAAAATGTTTAGATAGATTGATAAACGAATAGAGAGACAGACAGACAGACAGACAGACAGATGGATAGATGGATAGATAGATAGACAGACAGACAGACAGACAGACAGACAGACAGACAGACAGATAGGCAGACAGGCAGACAGGCAGGCAGACAGACAGACAGACAGACAGACAGACAGACAGACAGACAGATAGATAGACAGACAGATAGATAGACAGATAGATAGCCAGACAGACAGACAGATAGATAGACAGATATATAGCCAGACAGACAGACAGACAGACAGATAGACAGACAGATAGATAGACAGATAGATAGCCAGACAGACAGACAGACAGACAGACAGACAGATAGACAGACAGATAGATAGACAGATAGATAGCCAGACAGACAGACAGACAGACAGATGGATAGATGGATAGATAGATAGACAGACAGACAGACAGACAGATAGGCAGACAGGCAGACAGGCAGGCAGACAGACAGACAGACAGACAGACAGACAGACAGACAGATAGATAGACAGACAGATAGATAGACAGATAGATAGCCAGACAGACAGACAGATAGACAGACAGATAGATAGACAGATAGATAGCCAGACAGACAGACAGACAGACAGACAGACAGACAGACAGATAGACAGACAGATAGATAGACAGATAGATAGCCAGACAGACAGACAGACAGACAGACAGACAGATAGATAGACAGATAGATAGCCAGACAGACAGACAGACAGACAGACAGACAGACAGACAGACAGACAGACAGACAGATAGCTTAAACTTCCTTGACGATGCAGCGTTGAAGAAGTCAACTAGCTAGTTACTACTGTTTCCCGAAACCGTATTGTCACATATTAGTCGTTAAACCACATTGGTTAATGATGTCATGCAGGTGGTGGAGTAATAACTACTTTTAGTGAAACTGTTTGAGATTGAATTAATGCTAGATGTTTTGCTATAAATTACGGACATGCATCTGAGGAATATTTCTCATTTTTCTCAGTTATTTTGCTTTATTTCCAGATTCAATCATAGACTCGTTCTCACACACTAGAGCTCGTTCACACATGCGCACTCTTCCAAATCTACGCTTTAAATCTCTTGACAAACTAAAAGACGTAAAGGACATTTGTATGTATTCTAAATAAAATATACAGATTGTACTGAATGTCATCTTGCTTGTTTTGGGACGATGGTTTCGGGAAACACGACTCGTTGAACTGCATGTTGATAACAACGGAACTTGCGACCATAGTTGGCTAACGATGCTTTTGGGAAACACACCCCTGAGTAACATTTATGTTCATGCATTGTTAAAATTCATAAAAATGTCACCGGATAACTGGTGAGTGACACCGTTTTGAATATTAATGCGAATGGTAATTTTAGGCCCTGTATAAATTATATATATATATATATATAATTTTAGGCCCATATATATATATATATATATATATATATATATGTGTGTGTGTGTGTGTGTATATAAAACAAGAATTTGATAATTTAAGGTACTGTAATTAATAATTAATATATTATTAAATTAAAACAAAAACACTATTATTAAATTATTTTTTATATATTATTATATTCTGACAAATAATGGTATATACAATAAATAATTAGAAATATAATAATTATTTATTATTCTGTTATATTCTGACAAATTATTATATATATACATATTACATTAAATAACAAATAGTAAATTAATAATAACAAACATTTTTATAATTTGATGTTATTTATAATTGTTCATTAAGGTATTTCAATTCATAACAATGATAATAATAAAAACAGCAACAGGAATAATAATATTGCCCTTTAACATGTGGATAATTTATATTTAATATATATTTCACAATGTATTTATGTTTGATTTATTTTAGTAATTTAAATAAAACTGTTATTTGTAAAATTAAATAAAAATGGATTAAAAATAATAAATGTAATAACACTGTCACGGTGTGGTGCAGAAGATGAAGGAGAATCAAGTTCTAATGCAAACTTTTACTCACAACATATATCACACAGGTACATCGAAGACAGGCAGACGGTTCACACACACTTAGTACAACGGAGATCGGACAATGAACAAGGCAAAACGAAGGGCTTAAATACATGGGGAAACAGATCAGGGACACGAGACACAGCTGACAAGACTAACGAGGTAAACAGGTGTGACAGATGAACTAATGAGGGTTACCAAGGAAACAAATGAGTGGCAGGAAAACAGAACAAAGGAAGACATTTGACTTATGAAAATACAAACAAGCACTGATACATGACAGTACTCCCCCCTCCCGGTAGGCGAGTCCTCGCGCCGTAGATAGACCAACTTCGGAGGGAGGACTCAGGAGGAGGAAGAAGAGCAGGTGAAGGGCAGACAGAAGGCAGGAGGAATCAGGGCAGAGCAGACGATTCAGGCGGCCAGGGCGGAGATGACGGAGGCAAGAGCCATGGAGGAGGGAGGGTTGAGGCGTCCGACTGACGGGGCGGAGCAGGTGGGAGAGGAGACCAGGGTGGAGCCGGAGAGCCGACGAGCCCAGGCGACGTGGACATGGCGAAGCTTCAGTCGCCAGAGCCGGCAGTGCAGGCGGGGACACAGAAGATCAGAGTGGAGACACAGGGAGAGAGGACTAAGGAGGAACAGAAGGGAGTGAAGAGTCCAATGGAGCCGGAGGGACAAGGAGTAGCCAGAGGAGTGCAGTCCAGAGGTGAGGGTAGGTCGACGAGTTACCAAGATGGATTGGGGGGACGAGGGAGCCTACCGAAACTGGTGAACTGATGGGCCACGGTGGAACTGAGGGAGGTAGGAGCTAAGGTGGAGTTGATGGATTGACGGGCCGAGGTAGAGTCCTGGTCGCGGAGGTTCTCCGACCAGGCTGGAGCTGCAGGCTGGCAGACCCACGGCGACTCCACCTCCCCGAAGGTGGTTTGAGGAGCTGAGGGGCTGACAGGCAGTGGTGGAAGAAGGGTTGAGGTGGCAGATGGGAGGAGGTGGGAGAGGGAGGCTGGGTGGGAATTCAGGAGCTGATTTCAGCTCGGGACAGAAGACGCCGGCTCGGGGACAGAAGACGCCGGCTCGAGGACAGAAGACTCTGGACGGGCGGTCTCAGAGGGACGAGACTCTGGAACGGGGACAGGAACAGGTCTGGGAATTTGGATAGTCCTTGGGGCAGGAACAGGTCTAAGGACAGGAACAGGTCTGGGAACATGGACAGTCCTTGGGGCAGGAACAGGTCTAGGAACAGAACATGGAAAAGGGACAGGTATCTGCGTGGCGGCGGTCATCCTGGCTGAGGGCTCAGGCCGTGAGGTGGTGGCCATCTTGGTTGAGGGCTCAAGCGGTGAGGCGGCAGCCATCTTGGCTAAAGGCTCAGGCGGTGACCATCTTGACTGAGGGCTCAGGCGGTGAGGCGGTGAGGCGGCGGCCATCTTGGCTGAGGGCTCAAGCGGTGAGGTGGCGGCCATCTTGACTGAGGGCTCAAGCGGTGAGGCGGCGGCCATCTTGACTGAGGGCTCAGGCGGTGAGGCGGCGGCCATCTTGGCTGAGGGCTCAAGCAGAGAGGTGGCGGCCATCTTGGCTGAGGGCTCAAGCGGTGAGGCGGCGGCCATCTTGGCTGAGGGCTCAGGCTGGGCAGGCATGACGTGAAAAAGCCTTGGATCTGGCTGTGTTCTGGATCAAGGCACAACGCTCTCCAGACACCGGATGGCGGTCTCCCTCCAGTCCAGTCCGGTGGTGTCTGGGAGGTCGATTGGATGGTTGAATGTGACCCCGATTCGGAACAAGGTGTTCAGGCTCCAAGGGGGTAATCCATCGACCGGAAGTTGAAGCCGGCCGGGTGCCGCCATCTTGTAGCAGAACTTCACTTGCGTTATCATTTCCATTGACTCCCATTCATTTTGGCGTCACTTTGACAGCGAATAACTTTAAATCTGAGGCGTTTAAAGACTCCATTTGTCCATTATTTATTTCTAAAGAAACACGACAATGTATAAAGGGCTCCATTACCTTCTATGTTACATTATGGCCCCGTAGAAACAGATTTAGTAAAAATAGGCTAACGATTGCGTCATAACCACTCGACTCTCTGTCGCGCTGTACAGAAATGACCGTACAGACAGGAGGAGAAACTCGCAGGCGATCGGGGGGACGTCCCGTCAAGGGAGAAGCCCATAGATAATGAGTCCATAAAAGCAAGGGAATACTTACTCCTGCTCACTCACGCCAAAGAACTCTTTGCTCAAGTTCCCCGTCTCTGCAAGTTCAACGTTGGCAATTTTCACGCACAGCTACTAGAAGATTAACGTCTGTCAGACAGGTTGCTCACGTCATCAAGCTTAGTTTGAGTCGGTTTGAGTCTGCGCGTCAGGAACGGAAGTGCTCAAAAATCGCTAAAAATGGGCTTCAACTGTCTCAACTGAGTTCCAATGAGATGCTCTGTCCACTTCTTATACGGTCTATGTCAGGCTCACGTCATCGAGGGTGCTGGTGATGGCAAGGCGGCCATGACGATTATTTTGACCCTATCGTCCATTTTGGGCGGTCCGATCTTCTGTCACGGTGTGGTGCAGAAGAAGAAGACGAAGGAGAATCAAAAGTTCCAATGCAAACTTTTACTCACAATATAAATCACACAGGTACATCGAAGACAGGCAGACGGTTCACACATACTTAGTACAACAGAGATCGGACAATGACCAAGGCAAAACGCAGGGCTTAAATACATGGGGAAACAGATCAGGGACACGAGACACAGCTGACAAGACTAACGAGGTAAACAGGTGTGACAGATGAACTAATGAGGGTTACCAAGGAAACAAATGAGTGGCGGGAAAACAGAACAAAAGAAGACATGTGACTTATGAAAATACAAACAAACACTGACACGTTACAAACACACGCACACACACACACAGTATATACAATTACTTTAAATTACATTTTTCTTTTTTTTTCTTTTTCTTTAAAAATTACATTCTTTAATTGTAAATACTTTAAAACTAGCAATCTAATATTAATAATTAATAAATGTATTATTATTTACATTGTTGTTTCCATAATAATAATAATAATAATAATAATAATTTTGTCCTTCAACAACTGTTTACTCCAATATTTTTAAGACAGTTTTATTTATATCTAACTGTATATTGTCTCATTTTTTGCATACCCTGGTGTCAATGCAATATTAAAACATCATTCATAGAGAAACATAGAAAGCAAGAGGCTTAAAGGCTAAAGCCGAAGAGTCTGAGCCGGGGAATATGAAGAGAAAAGCAGGATCTCTCAGAATCCCATAGGATCTCATTATCTCCGTCAGTATCCAGACAGGCAGTCAGAGGCGCTCTCGGTGGGAAGCCTTATATTAATGTCATAATCTACTGAATATGGGCTGAATATGGGCGTTTTTAACACTATAGACGAGGCGTCCGAGTGTGTGATGCCTTTAGAGCGACGGATCTCCTGCTTATACTCACTGGACTGATGTGGGAAGAGTTCACACAGGTGAAATATTGCTTATGCTTATAGTGTCTTTTATTAGTGTAACCCATATATGTGACCCTGGATCACACATTTTTTGAAATTGAGATTTATAAATCATCTGACAGTTGAATAAATACGCTTTCCATTGATGTGTGGTTTGATAGGATAGGACAATATTTGGCCGAGATGCAACTATTTGAAAATCTGGAATCTGAGGATGCAAAAAATTGTGCATTTATGTTCACG